>BSBK01003646.1:162500-547500 GCA_027943335.1 Chamaecyparis obtusa
TAATAATATTTCTATATGCCTTCGGGCAATGTGCAGTAACTATAATTATGTTTGTAAAAGGAGATTGTAAGAAATAAGTTATGTTTAAGGGAAGGGTAGAATTATGAATCTGAAAAGGGGATTGAATATGATTAAATCAATGAGAAATTCCTACCTTATATCTCTCATGAATTTTAAATGAAATTGAAAGTAATGATTCTATGTAAGCTCTTGCAAAGCACTTATAGTTGTAAACTTCTTAAGGAATACTCATTTTGATAGGTGGAATAGTGAAAAGATATGCTAAGAGTTCAAGGGTATCTCTAGGTGAAATAATAAGGGTAAGAAACATGTATGTTATTAAAATAGTGATGAGATGTGATTTCTTAAATGTATAGTTCAATATGAGTAATATGTGGTTATTCAAACTAGGTTTTAATCTCAATTCTTAACTAGACTTGTACAAGGTTATAGATGATAATTTGTGGAAGTTAAACTTATGGAAAAAATGATTTATTTAATGATTTATGTTGGTTATCAATATATGGTTAATTACTTTACGCTCTTTCTATTATTATCTTAAAATGAAAATAGGAAGTATGGACTCTTAATGGAAAAGCTTAAATGAGTTTTGATGGTGCATTTGAGTTGAGCATAGATATAGTTAAGGAGTAAATAAATAGGAAAGAATAAATGTAATTAGTGGATGAGTTAAGTAATGTGTGCTTGTTTCATTTCTAAAAGTAAATGATGTGTTAGTTTGGTAAAGAAAATGAATTCAATTAATTCACTAAGGCAATTGGTTTTGAAGTAGAATGAAAGCAATGTTTCAACGTAAATTAAAGTTGAAACAGAAATAGAATTGCATTAGATTAAGTAATAAAATGAAATACTTGAAAATGGTAAATGAATTCATTAAGGGAACCTTACGGAATGTACTTGTGAATAGTAGTGATGGTATGTTAGAATGTAAAAAAAAATTGTTAGTTGTAATTTTAGGTCATAGACGTGATTCCTTATGGGTTCCCTGGTGGGGACATTACATATTCACATAAATCATTCAAAACATGTAACACCAATATTTAACATTGAAACCTAGCATTGGGAAAAATCATTGTGGGAATTGTCACCCACTAAGGAAATACTCTTCTAAAGTATGCCCGGTTAAGAGCCAATCTGGTTAAAGATTACAATACACATTATTAGGTGTGATCTAGTTAAGGGATTTACCTTAGATCTATTAGGATCTTCACCCTATTAGGAGTGGTCTTCTTAAAGGGCTTTAAACACTCTTTATAATGTCACCTTTTTCAAATATTTTACAATAATATTGTTAGGTCTACTCTATTAAGAGATTTATCTATTACAAATTGTAGTAAGAAACAATAATAAAATTAACCTCTAAACTTTCAACTATATATTCTCAATCAGATCCTTGTACACTCTTCAATCTTCACTTCAATTCTTTATTATCCACTAGTATCAACACTTTCTCAAATCCATCTTTTCCCACTCGGAATATCTATGTTCCTTCTTCTCTGCAATAGTTAGTAACTCTTCAACTATTTAGTTTTCCAACCATTTGTCCATACAAGATCATCCTTTATATAGAAAAAAATTTCCTCTTAATCTCATCTATTACATTTTCCTTTAATCAATCTTGGCCATTTAATTCATTATACCTTGAATTTGAATCTTGGTAACATGTTTTATTTTCACATAGGAACTTGAAATTTTCTAGAAACTTGTTCCATCTCTTTTTTCCAATTCTAGATCTTTTTGTAGATCTTCATCTTGAATATTCCTATCTATAGATCTCATGTAACTAACTTTCTTCATCATCTTGATCATCCAACTCATTATAGATAATCACTAAATATCAATTCCATCCTTATTTAATATATTTTCCTTGCTTGATGTTCTTCATTAGAATTTTGGTTACATCGCTAAGTGCCTAAACCTTTTTTCTTTACCGAGTGACCTTATTTTTACCTTTACCTTACCAAGTGACTTATCTGTTCGGTAACCAAAACAACTTAACTTACCAAATTGTCAAATCTTCATCACCATGCTTTACTAACTTAACATAATCATATGTTAGGTAGAAAACAATTATATCAGCTTAATCTAATCATTGTCTGATATGTATTAGTTGCCCAATTAAGTTCTAAAAATTCTTAACTTCTCATGTCTTCTTTTCCTTAACTCATTCATCTTATATCATTACCAAATGATATGGCAACATAATATAAGCTAGAAATCAATTCCTTAACATCAATGACAAGACAATAACTAATCTATCCTTACTACTATCATGTATTCCTATGATCTTGGTCGGTCTTCATCATCAAATCCATCAAATAATCAATCTACAACATTACTATCAGTTATGGTAACAACTTGTAAAAAAATCACTTGAAAACTACTAATCATATTGATGTTGTAGGTTTCCTAGGAGATACAAAAAAATGTTGTGTTTTCATTAATCTCTTTTCTAGGCATCTTAACGAAAGTCCATTTTTAGTGTTTTGTTAAGTGATAAAGGAGTATTCTCTTTTCTTTTCAAGACAATTAGAAACCTAGACTCATTTGATAATATGCTTTATTAGGTACTTTAGGAATGAACAAGTGTGTTTGATGTGTTTGGGAGAAAACAAAATTGGATAGGAGAGTATGCTCTTTTCTCCTTGAGGGAAAATCATAAGTCTAGACTTCTTTTGTTTCCAATCCATGATTTTAATTTCATCCTTTAGATGGGCCTATCGGTTGAGGTAAAAATCTCCTGAGAATGACCCATGTGAGAATGAGTTGTAAGCCCACCACTCCAGCTCACGTTAATCAATTTTTCTTCTTAGGGTTAAAGCCTCTGAAGCTAGATAAAATTTGAGCTTATATTAGTCTCTCACCTAACACATTAGTAGGGCCTCATGATGTCAATCATGTTTACTTGATTACCTATGCCAAGGTGATTTGTGGGGCTATATGCCTAAACCACGCATGTGCGGACACATAGAGTGTGTTCAAACGAAGACCCTCACTAAGATTTATAAAATAGAAGCTACTGGCTTACCACCAAAATTATGATAATCCAAATTCCAGGAGGATAGTAACCTCCCCAAGACACTCACCATATCATGCCTTCTTGAGCATTTGGAGTCTAATAATATGACATCATGACTAGAGATATTGTTTTCTTGGTTATGACTGTATTTTGATTAGCTCTTGAAGTGTTCCTAAGTCAGTGAGCGAGGATTTTCACATTCAACTAACTCCTTAAGGTAGTAACTATACTTGACTGCTTGCAATAAATATTTCCCAAGAACATACACACCTCAAAGACATTGTGAACTCCATTGTCACTATTTCTTGTCTCCCGTAAGGTTGCTTTGTCCCTTTTAAGACTATTTTCAGCATGTGACTCTTACCTTTTTTATTTGAATGATTGAAAGTGAGTCCTTTTCCATTAAAGAGATCAACCAAACAAGAAGGATCATTCAATTTCCTAAAAATATATTAAAATCACTTGTCACAATCGCCATCCTTTCGAGAAATGACTGATTCAACAAAGCACAAGAAAGAAAAGCTACCAATTGCATGTGTTTATCAAGAGAAGAGAGTTATAGAATGTAAAATTAAGGATCATCAACCTATCCTAATTACAATCAAGGAAAAGACCAAGTATCAAGATAAGCTTGATAGAGTAACCCACAATGCAAAAATCATGTAGTTTGGAGCACACTTTCAAATAAATCATCACTTTGTTACCCTAGAAAGAGAGGACTAGTTGGCTTATAACATATCATATCCTTCTAGTTCTCAAGAGATTGTCTCATCATCCCTTCAGTTTAGATCCTCCCTTAGGTCCATTCCCTTTAGATAACCTCATTTTGGTCAAAATAAATTGTCCTTAATCAAAATCCAAAACAAAAAATCAATCAAACTATCCAAATCTCCACCTAGCGCAATATCCTTTTGTGTTTCTTAAATCCTTATCTTAAATCATCTTATAAGCTCCACCCTTTTGACTAAGCATTGTCTAGGGTATCTCGTACTTGTCTTTGTAGGTCTCATCATCTTTATCCAAAGATTGGCTTACATAGACAAGGATCCCAGCTTCTGAATATCAAAAGTCTATCTAAGGTTGACAATCCCATCCAATTTAATCTTACACCAAGAGAAAGGAAACTCATTCTCATTTGGCACCAAGTAATCCTCAACTCTTTGGACATCCCCATCATCCCGATCAAATCACATCATCATTCACTCTATCTAGGTTCATCCAAAATCTTGCATTTATCCTTAGGTCTCGTTAGGACCACCCTATCCCCATCTTTAAGTTTCCTTGTAAATGCCTTGGATTCATCCATAATCCGCGTCTTCATTTCCCCATCCTAGGACTTTATTTTCATGCCTGTTGAGACACGATCAAAGAAGAGAAAGAATATGGATCCTAATCTTGCCACTAGTTCATCTAACCCCAATGATCCTTACAACACAATGGGGTAAAAGCACAAAGTTGTGGCACATTTCAGGATAACTTATCAGCACAATTGAATTTGAGTATTTCTAACTAAAAGTTAATTTTTTTCAAACATGTGGTCTAGCTAGATTCATTAGATTAGTGATTCAACTTTTCCAATTGGAAATATCTCTTAAATGCATGTTTTATACCAATTTGGGTCCAATTACCAAAGAAATAAAATTATTTTAGAAAAGTGATGTTTCAATAACTCCTCTTTTTAATGATATTTTAAAAAATATATAAAAATACTCTTTTGTAGAGCTTAGAGTCAAGATTATTTTCATATAATTTTTATAGTATTTTGATTAGATCTAATATATTATAATTTCAAAATATTGCAAGTAGGTATTTTAACATTTGAGAAGATATTGTTTCAAATAAATAAAACAAATAGTAAATCATATCAAAAAAAATTTATATTTATATTTAACACTAGAGGAGAGAGTCCTCTTCAAGAATATGTAAATTTTTTTAATGGTTTGATAATGGAAATTTGATGGGAGATGAAAACTTTCATTTTTAGATAAGTTCAACTTTGAGTAGTTATATCAGAGAAAATATGCATCAAAAACCAATCTTTCTTCTTTTTTGCACTATCTATACATGTCATCTATAACATATTTTGAAATTAGAGGAAAAAATATTATTTTTATATACTTGTTTGGCAGGAACTAGACCCCAAATTTTTAGCATTTTTCAGAAATTGAAAAATGGACTTCAAAAATTAAAAAAGTCTGTCAATTCTCATTCAATTTTTTTTAAAAAAATTATAGGCATAAACTTTATCCAATTTTACGCACTTCACCAGTTTACATTATCTTCAAATTATAAACACAAATGCCACATTTATGTCGTTAAAGTTGAATAATTTGTGTTGTTGACCTTCTCCTTTATAAAAGTGTGACACATGTTTGTACTTTTACCCAATGGTAACATATGACCCACAAACACCACAAATCAAGAACATGTGGGTGGATCCAACCAAAGTACCCACCACGGGTTCCATGGAAGCATTTATGAGTCATCTTGGCCATGCTCAAATGGTCAGTGCAATCATAGCACAAAATTGTCTCACCACTTCGGCTAACTACACATAGGAGGGTACTCCCATTCCACCGAAGCTATAGCCCTTTAACACCGTAAACCCCACCAACACCTTCCACACTGTGGTACAATAAATTTTCAATCCTAGCCATTAAGTGATCCAAGTTGCCTCACCTATCCCCCCATCTCTTGCAATCTAGTTCCACCTTCCCTACAGTGCAAGCAATAACGAATCCACTCCTTTTGTCATCATGAGACCACCTCCTCCGCTTGCAACATCTCAAGTTTCCACACAATCATATAACTCTGCACAAGCACCACCTCCACCTACCATGAAAAGATCTTTAGAAACAACACCTCCCCCCTTCATGAGCTAGTCCTCGACATCAGCATCACTCTTCTATGGGGAAACATGAGGACCTCCCACTACCGCTCAACAAATCTTCACCCAAGCACCTGTTCCACCTATCACTCAACTTTCCTCCACACAAGTATCCTTCTCACCTTTTTCTACTAGTTCTCAAGCCCAACAACCATTTTAAATGAAAGGGGTTCCATCTAGAGGAGCCCCCAACCAACCATTCACATCACAAATCCCCACCAACATAGCCACATTTCCAACTATCTCCACATTCCAACTTGCTACAAGGGTAGGTTCTTCTTGGGGCCTTACTCAAGCACAAATGCATGCCTTAGGCATATAAACATAATCACATATATATAATTTCACAAACCCACAAACAAGCACAACCACCACCACTAACTCAAAACATATCTCTCCTCACATTTACCAACTATCTATCTATGCCAACAACCACCTCTCAAACTATACCACCACCACAATAGTAAAGTTCCTCTGATTTCACCATCTATCTCACACAATTGACTCCCATCATCAGCATCCAAGGACCTATTCTACCACTCAACAATGTAGGAATGTACCCCACATACATCAACCAAATACATGGCCAAGCTCACCAACAACCTCCTCTGCAATAGTAGTACTTCCCTACACAACATCAATATCCCCACATCGCCCAACAACAACAATTAACACCATACCCCTCATATTAATGCTTATCCACCCATCAACAAAAATATGTTTCCCAACTACCACCTCACAACCCATTCTAGTTCACCTACATAGCTAGGCAGTCCCCTTATCCAATTCCACAATATACCTCACAGAATCATCCATATTCACTTGCACCATCATACCCATTCCCAATAGGAGTACCCAATCCAACACCTACCAATTCAAAATGAAAAGAAAAGAAGAATTCCCTCAAAGAGCTCTGTGTTAGGATTGAAAGTAAAACCTTCAAGTTTGAGGAATTTTTTCCTTATCCTTTTGACATATCTCTCATGGCATTCCCTTCCCCAATCATTTCAAGACACCTAAATTTGACAAGTATAGGGGGAAGGGAGATCCAGTTAGCCATGTTAAATATTTTTACATGGCTTCCCAAGAGGTTGTTTATAATGACAATTTCCTCATGTGCCTCTTTCCCAAGAGCTTGGGAGGAACCTCTATCGAGTGGCTCTATAAGATACCCTATGGGTCAATAACAACCTTTGTGGAAATTTCTAAGAGATTCGTAGCGTAATATGAAAACTACATCAAAAACAAGTTGTCCCTTTTGGACTTATGAAATTCAAAACAAAAGGGAGGTGAGACCCTAGCTGACTACCTAAAAAGATGGAAAAACCTCACAAGAAGGCTTTCATATCAACTGCCAGAGAAGCATCTTACAAAAATTTTCATCGACAATCTACACCTGAAGCTATCCCACTTCATGCATATGACTTGCATACAAACCTATAAGGACATTAAAAGAAAAGGAATGGATATTGAAAGATGCCTCTTTGATGACGGTACCATCAGGCATTATAAAGAAATCTCACAAGACAAGCCCATCAATGAATGATCTCATCATTGGAATAAAAACAAGAATGTCATTACATATGGAGCCACAAACACCAAACATGTCCAAGTTGTTGTGGCTGGTCCACAACCATCTATGTCATCATATCAACAAGGAAATGTCTACCAAATGTCTGGGCCAACCTAGAAACTGTTAGGAATGGGAACACTGAGAGGGGGGGGTGGTGAATCAGTGTTCAATGCATTTTATATTTTTACTTAATATTTAAACTGAACTTAAATGCTTAAGTACTGAAATGAACATCCACATAAACATGAAACATGAAATAAACACAACACCAATATGGTTATGGGGAAACCCAAATAGGTAAAAACCCTGGTGGGAATTGACACCCACTAATATTTTGTACTAGTGTTTTATGATCCTTGTTAGAAGATCCTTAACCCTGTTAGGAGTTGCTTTACAAAGTAATAAGTACATTTGTCAAGGGTCAATCCCTATTAGGAGTCTTTTACAATAAACCCTACTAGGGGTGTGGACGCACTGTCCTAGAGCTCACTGCTCAAGTGGTGAAGGCTACAACCTTTTGATCTCAGATACACACTATATCTGCTGGATGAACTATCATTGTGACACTACTTGTTAGATCAGTTCCTTTAATGCGCTAATGCTTTGACCTCTTGCAAAGCTCTACCACATCTTATAGACTCTCTGTACACTTCTTCTCTACTTGTCTCAATTATATTACAACTTCCATGCTAATTACAATGGGCGCATCTCATATTTATATGCGCATACAAAACAAATAACTAGGTCGGCCCTTTAACCAATTACATACAATGCTTCCAATTGAATTGGATCAAGTGTGTTTACAAAAAAACATATTTACATGTTAGAAACCTAATTGAAATAGGTGCATAGCCTTTACAACATTAGAATATAACCGCAAATCAAAATGCTAACAGTCGGTTGCTTACTCTGTTCTTCTTTGGCACACACTGGTTGTGTAACTTCAACTATCTGTAACTTTGGCATACTTGCATATCTGATCATGCACTCATAGAATAATCATGAATATATTTTAACCAACTTATCTTCTAGGTTGCACACCATAATTCATTCGTACGCATGTGCATTGATGCTCTGAGCTTCAGGTACTTTGTACACTATCCAATCTTCAACACTTAACTGATTTATGATCTTCTCATCAAGTGCACTGACTCCAAACTACTATATGAATTTGTTTCCATAATGACAACACTATACTAAGTCATATACACTAGTATAGCCAACTTTCCAACAATCTCCCCCTTTTTCATTGATGGCAACAAAGGAATATAGCCAAGTTGCTAACTGTTGCTTAATACAAAAAACTTTTGTCTTATATCTCCCTTATACATAACTTTCTATCTTATATCTTCTTATACATATCTATAACCATATTCTATACATACTCCCACTTTGAAATTATTGAAAAAGATGCTTCAAAACTATATATACAACTACTTACTGTGAGAGAACATCCGAATATGCTATCAGCAGGTTTTGGATCTCCTTCTTCCAAAATGTGATTTGTGAATTTACAATTTATAGATGGGCGCATAATGCATATTGTATCTTCTCCATCTTCTCCAAATATATGCTAGGACCTTGATCATATGTCACCATGGTGGCATCAATCTCCTTGATATTCTAATTAAGTATGTCTAATGAGGGCACAAGAGTATTCCTTAGCTGAGTTTTCCTGGCCCTTATCTTGGACATCTCCTTTTCTGCCTTCTATATCTTATCTATCTGTCCTTGGTAGACATTATTGCACATGTTCACATCAACTAATGGATCTTCCATTGATTTCCTTATGCTGTCTATCATAGCTTTAGCCTCTTGTATCTTTTTGTATAGATCACTAGTCAGCTTGTCTTGGTTCATACAATCAGCAATAATCTTTCTTCCTTTTGCCGCCAATTCCTTCAAGGATGCTTGACCAACCTTTAGTGAGCTTAGGTCAAGTGCATAGTTTCTAACCAATTCACTGAGCCTCTTCTTCAAATATTTCTCTTCTGCAACTAGGGATGCAAATTCTTCTAGGCGAGAGAAATTATTCTTGAACTGTGAAATGACTGCACTTACATCATCAAAGGAGTGTACCTTGGACACTTTCTAGTCTACTAGTAACAAATTGTTTAGGATGGTTATTGATTCTACAAGGAGTGGATTTATCATCACTTGTTTCTCCTTGGCTTTATCCATAGCTAAGACATTGAACTTGATCAGGTCTTCTTCTCCCCAAGAGTCCAAACTGGTTGTGTCAGGTGTCAAACTTGACAACAATGTTGATGAGGGAGTGATAGGAGTGCTATCCATCACTTTTTTTTTTACCTTGATTATTTCAACTGATGGTTCATCTTATTTTCTCTCTACTTCTTGTTTTTGTTTTTCTACTTCTTTTTCTATTTGTTCTTCTTTCTTTTCTTCCATCTTTTCTTCTTCTTTCTTTTCTTCTTCTTTTTCATCTATTATATATTCAATCAATATTTCTTCTTGATTAATAGGAGTGTTATTGCATAATTTTTTAGCCTCTTGAGTGCTTACAAATGCCTCTTCGAACTTGTCTAGATCCATATTTGTGGCCACCATAGTAACTTTTACATTGTCAATGAAGATCGAATCATCCTTAGGTGTCTATCATGGGCTTAGTCTTCTCTACCTATGTGGATGTATCAACTGCATGCACTGAATCCTATGGACCTATAGATTGTACATTGATGGTATCTAACTCTTTGGCAATCATTGTGGGTACTTTTTATGTAGGCACAGTAGATGGATACATGTGCCTATTCATAAAGACCTTCTCAAAGGATTTCTCTGTTTCCTTTGCAACTAATTCATTGTTCTTGTCTATTATGTGCAGGGTCCTTGACTTAGTTCTAAGATGTGACTTTACCAAGTCTAACAACAAGGATTTATCCTCTAGAAAACATAGTGGCACACTCTCATCTAATATATTTTCTCTTATTCTCAAATCTTCTTCAATGGCCTATCTTTTTAGCAACTCCAAGATGTTCCACACATTATCAGGAATTGTGGTCTTAAGTTCTAAGACTGTCTTCTTAAACTTCAACACGTGTTTGAAAATCATTCCATGTATCTCTAATTTTTCAATCTCACTATATTTTTCATAAAACTTTTCTACTTGATCAATTCTTCCTTCATCAACAATTCTTGTACTTAGCAAACTGAGACTAGGTTTGAAACTTACTTCAGGAGGTGCTTGAGTGTTCCTTTTGTTCCTTGTTACTCTTGAGGATGGATGACCAATGCTGATTTCTTTCTTCCTCTTAGGAATTTACTTGTACTCAAGAGGAGTAGTAAGGTCAATGGTTTCCTTGGGTGCAGAAGGGGTAACATCAGTTTTACCTTTCTGAATATTAGACTTTTCTATCTTCACCTTCTTCAGCTTGGGATCTTCTGATTTAGTCTTTGTTGTTGTTGCGCTCTCAATTTCCAAAGAAATCTTTTATTCCCTTGCATTGTCTAGGACTGCTTGAGACACTCCATGAATTCTCAAGATCTCTGAGGTGACTTTGGAAACCTTTCTTTTAGTTGCTGCACTATTCAAGACTACATCAACTTCTCTTGTTTTCTCTACATAGGCTCCCCATCTTGGCTCATTAGGGTCTTTAGGGGCTGAAATAAATACTTGTGCATATGCTTCTAGAATAGGCTCTTCCACTTCATATCCCAGTGGATGAATCCACTTTGTTCTTGGTTTAACTGCCTCCATGCATGTTGTGTCAGTCTCAACCATGAAGCAAATAGTATCCTTGTATTTCTCAACAATGTTCTCTGGTATCATGTACCTCATCTACATTTTAACCCTAAATGTCTTCAAATCTAGTGTCATGTAGTCCTTCAAAGTGCTCTCAGTACATTCCTTGAGAGATATCTATGGCATTGTGGGAATGGATTTGTCTAGATACAAATCAAATACCTTTCCAACAATATGGAAGTGCATATAGATAATTAGGGACCCAAACCTAAATATCTTGGTCTTGTCATGATTGATTTCCTTAATGTTATCTATCAGTTGTGCATGTAAGATCTCACACAGATTGAACTCTCCATTTTCCTTCACTAGTCTTATGGCTACAAGAATTGTGGTCGTAGACACACTGTTTACCCTGCTAGTGTGTTGGAACCTATATCTTAGTATCATGGACATCAATTTGATGTCATCTTACTCAATAAGCTCGATAGTCATACCATGCCTATCACTTCTTGATTTGCAAGTCTGTTCAACAATCTTCCTCACATCTTTTCCCATTGGAAGGATGACACCTATCCTTGAGAGGCCAGTCATCTCATGAATTAGGTCACTAGTAATTCTGAACGACACTTCAGCTATCCAAAATAGGTCATCATGAATCATTCTTAGTAGAATCTTGATCCATTATGATTCATATAACTCATATGCCATAGCTGTATGCACCCTAAAATGGTTGCCTAGACTTTGGGCCCTCATTCAGTAATTTATCAAATCCCCGAATCAATATTTTAAAAAATCAGCATTTTTCAATTATATCAATTTCCTTGATCAAATCCTATTTTCATCATTTTCTATTATTTGCCTTGGGCTAACCATTTTATCTTTAGTCTTTATTTATTTAAAAGGAATATTTCCTCCCCTTTTATTAAATAAAAAGCCCCCACTTTTCCTCTTATCCTAAGTTGCACAAATAAAGCATTATTCCTATTTTATAAAAAGAAGAAAAGCACTTTTTGTCTTATATGGACACAAAAGTCAACTCTTATTTTCTCATTGGAGGATATTTGTGCACATGGATTGCTCCTCTTTCAAGCTCCACCATTGATTAAATCTTTTGCCTCTTAATCTCCATGGTCCATTCCTTCTCATTTCCTATAAAAGAAGAGCTCTCTTCTCATTTGCATATCCATCTTTTGAATACTAATGTTATGCTGCAAGTTTTCTAGGTGATTTTGGAGCTTTGGAGAATTGGAGCATTCTTGGCTTTCATATTTACATGCTATTGTAGTTTCATTTATTGCATCTTAGTTTCATTATCATGGCATTCATAGCTTAGATTTCCTTTATGCTATAGATTAATCTCACATAGCCTAAATAGGAAGGATTTGTAACACTTGTTCTTTCCTTTCATAGATTAGTTGCATTGTTCTTTCCATTTCAATAGATTAGCTTGCATTACATTGCATTCATTTGGATTCTTGGAGATATTGGCATTCTTGCCCTTGTCTTCACTTGAATCTCTCATTGTGTGGTTGACTAGCAAGGTCATTAAGCCCATTAGATCTAGTTGAGAGCAATTTTAAATCTTGCAACTCCATACATAGAGAGCTATGGATCAATTTTTGAGACCTCATTCTTGAGTGTTCTTGATTGTAATGATCCATAGAAGTGCACCATTTGAGTGTGTAGAGTAGCATACTCCACTATAGGGTAATTATTCTACTACGCATACTCATCCATGAAGGTTTTGTCTAGTTTCAACATAATTTCCATGTGCGCTCTTAATCTATCCAATCCTACTATTTCTTTCTTACAGTGAATGTATGCCCTAATATCATCAACATGCATAACACCCATGGGCATGCAAGAGAATGCCCCTTCTAGGTCATCCAAGGTGGATTTAAACAAGTGCCTCTTGAATAC
Organism: Chamaecyparis obtusa; assembly: GCA_027943335.1. Lineage (NCBI taxonomy): Eukaryota > Viridiplantae > Streptophyta > Pinopsida > Cupressales > Cupressaceae > Chamaecyparis > Chamaecyparis obtusa. Next base: position 175,621 of record BSBK01003646.1, read on the forward strand.
ATATCTTTTCTTCTCTATAACATCAAATATTATAGGATTAGCCATCATTTACTTGTATAATGCTTTCTCAAATGTTTCCAAGATATTCTGAATCGGTGTGATGAACTAGGGTTTCTGCAACTGATCAAATGCACAACAAGTCACTTGATGAATCAAACTACAATTCTTCTCAATCAACTACTATGGCTCTTTTGTTCTCCAATCATTCTGAATTTGAATGTAATGAGAGATTTACAAACTTCTATGTACTTTAAAGTAGAAAATCTTCCATTAATGCTTGTCATATAAACCAGGTTGTCACTTGAAAATTTCTATCTTTCATTCTACAAAAAATCTTCTATTGCACTCTTGCACATAGGTTCTACTAGTCTCCAAAAGCTTAATTCCAAAGGTGCATACTCTGAGAGTGAGTATACCAGCCGCGTAGGGAGCTAGAGCTAAATTAGCTCCCCTTATGACCCTGAGGGCCATTCATCTAGATGTAGAGGGTGCATCCACTATGGATGCATCCAATACATACTCATCAACCTTGTCCTTCTTTTCTTCTGACCAAATCAAGTTCGCATCCTCTGAAGCTTTCACAAAATTGACTTCTCCTTTGGGATCCAAAACTGATTCTTTGGGCATTTTAGGGCTTTCCTGATCTTGCATCCTTGATCTGCAAAACTTTGAGATGTGTCCAGCCTTGTTACAAGAGTGACAAATGACTGGAGGCCTTATATTCCTCGACGTATTGACATGAGTCATCATCTTACATTGTCTAGGTGAGTGACCATTATAGTTACATATCTGACATGTAACATTCTAAGAACTTCTTACATTTGACTGATTCTGATTTCTTTGATTATATCGAGTCTTGTTGTTTTGACTTGTCTTGGAATTCATAGCTCTATGACCAAATTTATTGCATAAATAATAGTAACCATTGAAAGGTCTTACCTCTATACAGTTCCTTGCTATGTGTCCATGCTTGTTACATGCATAACAAGTGTGGTCTACTGGCTTGCGCTCATTGTTAGGTGGTTCAATATAATCCTTAGTATGACTTTTAGTCTCCTTAGCATCTGATGTGCTTTCTAGTGCTTTCATTCTTGATCGCATGTTGTTAATCTGATTTTGTGCTTCGTTGTATCCAATGCAGCTAGTATCTCCTTTAGCTCTTCTCACATACAACTGAGATTCTATCAAATCAGAAATGGTGTGTAATTTATCAATGTGATTCTTAGCATCTTTCAATTCAGATTCCAAGATTTCTCTGTTGTTCTTTAGCTCCAAGATTTCCATGTTTTCTTGCCTCAATTCTTCATTCAGTTGAAGGTTCTCTTTGATCTGTTCATCATATACTTCCTTATTGTTAATCAGCTTCTCATCAAATTCTTCAAGTTTTTCTTTCAAGGATGTATTTTCTTCATTCATCTTCTTGACCATTATCCCTAGATCACTAGCAGAGCATTCTTTCAAATCCTTCCTTAGCCTTTTGATGACTAATTGAGCATCACTGAGTTTTTCCTTAAGTTCTTCAGTTTCTTTTTCAGATCTGTCTAGGTCTTCAAGAGTAGCTTCAAGATTTCTTTTCAGATGTTTCATTTCTACTTTTTCCATGATCTCCTCAAGTGGTTAAACTTCTTTTATGAGGACTAGAGCTCTGATACCAATTGTTAGGAATGGGAACACTGAGAGTGGGGGTGAATCAGTGTTCACTGTATTTTATCTTTTCACTTAATCTTTAAATTGAAATTAAATGCTTAAGTACTAATAGTCGACTGCTTACTCTATTCTTCTTTGGCACACACTGGCTGTGTAACTTTAACTATCTGTAACTTTTGCATACTTGCATATCTAATCATGCACTCATAGACTAAGCATGAATATAGTCTAACCAACTTATCTTCTAGGGTGCACACCATAACTTGGTCATACACACATGTGTTGATGCTCTAAGCTTTAGGTACTCTATACACTGTCTAGTCTTCAACACTTAACTAATTTCTGATCTTCTCATCAAGTGCGCTGACTCCAAACTACTATATGACTTTGTTGCCATAATGACAACACTATACTAAGTCATATACACTAGTGTAGCCAACTTTCCAATAGAAACAACCCATGTAACATTTCCATAACCAAGCCAACCAAGTTAATAGAATATCAGTCACCCGAGGACATAATAACTCATACATCCAAAATAATCAGAAGTGCACATTCACCCCTCTCGGTGAAACTTTAGATGGAAGAATTGAATGGAAAGTCCCAACTTAATTGTTTATCCCCAGATCAAGCCATTCAATGAATTGAATCCCAAGCCAACATGGTACAAGTATAATGAGTATTGTAATTTTTTTCATGTTAAAGGAAACACCACTATGAAATTCATGAAGCTCAAGAATTAAGTCTAAGATATCATCGATAAAAAGATCATTTTCGATACGCCTACCCAAGTGTCAGCCAATGACAATCTCCAAATATACCAAAATGTGTTTCCTCAACACAATGCTAACAAGAACATAGCCAATACTAATCCACCACCCCTGAATAAAGGCAAAGGAAAGAAAGGTGACCACTTTGATGGAAAAGACTACACTACTACTTATATCAATTACGATAATTTTTTTGGTTGTATCTCTTAGGTCGAACTCAGTGTAAACATCATACATGTTAGAGGTGCAGATAGTCAGTGTGCACTCACCACTTGCAGGGGTAGAATCTATGTTGTTGGTGCTAATATGGTTCCCACATCCAATGTATAGTATAACCTCTTGGAAAACCTTAGGAATACCCCTACCCAAATCTCCATCCTTGACTTTCTTCACACCTCACCCATTCACTAGGAAATCCTCAGCAAAGCCCTCCAAGAGGCATGTGTCCCCATGGACATTAACACCATCTAGTTTGAGAAACTCATGGGACATCTCTCCACATCTTGCACCCTCTCCTTCAAACCATCCAACATGCCATCTGTTGAAACTGATCATAATCTCTCTCTTCACATTGCCATAATGGTAAATCATTTTTTGTCAAATGGTTCATGATCGATAATGGTTTGACCCTTAACTTATGAACATTGAAATTCATCTAGCAAGTGGGATACACAAAGGCTGATATATAACATGAATTTATCACCATCAAGGCCTACAATAACTTGGAGCATACCTTAGAAGGTACCATTTTGTTTCCAATCAAGCTGGGGCTGGCAATTCAAGAAACTATCTGCCATGTTGTTGACCTTAATCTTCCCTACAACATCCTCCTCGATTGACCATGGATTCATTATATTAAATTTGTCCCATATTCTTACCATCAATGCATTAAATTTCTACATCAAGGAACTAAAACCACCATCCACACTTATCCCCAACCCTTCACATATTGTCATGTGTTGGAAAAATCATTTCCCCACTACACCCATTGTCCTAGAATTGATATTGGCACTTCAATTGCCATCTCATTCTGATCCCACTATGATCCTGAGACAATCCTCACATCCACTCTTTCCATTATCAAGATGAGTAATAGGTTTTATGGTGAATACATTTTTACTAATGCCTTTATATCAAGGGCTCGGTTGCTCGATCTACATACCCAAAGGAACCCATGTCACCAAAGCACACTCACTCAAGTAGAGCCTAAAGTAAATTAAATGGGTTTTCCCACATTAATTTCACATGGAATTATGAATAATCAAGAGATGGACCTTGACATCAATAGATGGTTGTATAAATATTCCCTACCTCCTGAGATGGAACTCCTCAGGTGCTTCAAAGATAAATACCATGTGTCACATAAATGGGCTATAGAACAATTTGGAACTATCAAGGTGGAGGTCTAGGACCCAAAGGTGGCATGAAAGATCCATTAGAAGCCTCACATTACCTGAGATATTGAGGCCTTGGACTTAACACCTCTCTCCTACATATACAGGCCTGCAATACCACAATTGGGGGCACCAATGTGCCTAACGTCACCCTCCTGAATATCCAAGGTGAAATCATAGAAATCAAAGACATCCCTAAAGAGGAAGTGAAGAAATCTTATGATGATATATTTGATGATGAAACCTTCTTGGGAAAATATGTCCTCTTCTAACTTTCCATTAACCTTGTCGACCTCCCCCTCATCAATCCTGAACTCATAGACAAGGACCAACCAAGTGTCACACAAATCAATGAGTTCTGAAGCAAAGAAGCACTCCTAAGATTCATTGGATAATCATACCAACAACAGTATTGGGGGCACGAATCAACATATGTCTACAAGTTGGACCCCAAAGGATACTTCAAGGAAGAGGAAGTCTTTAGCTGTAAAATAAAAAATGAAAAATAAAATAATGAGTCTTTTTGTGAAAACCCCTCTGGGGAACATTCTGACTCCAAAAAGTAAAAATAAAGGGCATATCTTCTATTGTAAACCTCTTTGAGGTGCTAGAAGATGAATACTTAACTCTTCCTCCTATCCACAATTATAGACTAGAGAAGTCCTCCATAGTCATCTAAGACACCAAGCCCATTATCTTGGGAACTAAAGAATATCCAATAATCACATACATCATGACATCCATGACTGAAGTTGAAGAAGCAACTTTCACAAAACTTCTCCAAGAAGAAACCAATAATTTTTCATGGTCATATGCTCACATGCCTAGGCTAGACCCAAAATTGGTTGTTCATAACCTTGCAGTGGACCCAAATGCAAAACTAGTAAACCAGAAGCTTCGCAATATGCATCCCAAGGTAGCCCTATTGGTTAAAGAAGAACTCAAAAAAAATCTTGCAAGAAAAAATCATTCAAGATATTGATTATTCAGAATGGGTCTTCAACATGGTGCCAGTAACTAAGCCATCAAGGGAAGTTAGGATCTGCACGAATTTCAGGGACCTTAAAAAAGTGTTCCCCAAAGATGATTTCCCCTTGCCAAATATAGATATAATCATTGACCTCATAGCTGGTCATGAGATGCTATCACTCATGGACAACTTCTAAAGGTACAATACGATCTGCATACTAGAGGAAGACCAACATAAGACAACATTTACAACACCATGGGACACATTTTATTACAATATGATGTCATTTGGTTTAAAGAATGTAGGAGCTACTTATCAAAGAGAAATGACAACCATATTCCATGACATGATACACAAGATACTCAAATACTATGTGGATGACATTCTTTTTGGAGATTTTCCAGCAAGCCAGTGCTGACTGTATGTTTGTCATTGATGACAACATATGGTAAGTAGCATACATGGAAGACTTATGCAGTAAGATTTGAGTATATGTAGCATGGACATGTTATCAACATGATATCATGGACATAGAGGTTAATTGTTAGTATAGACAGTTATGTAGCAGCTTGTGTCAACAATGTTCCTAACAGAGTTACAGGTAGTGTTCTATGAGTGATTGTTCGTACAGTTATCATAGAGCCTTGCACCTTTAGATATGTGATGGAGACATGTTAGTGTTGCTTCATTCATGGATGTAGAGTATGATATGTAGTAGAAGTGAAGTTATGTAGTCGCTATTCACCATTTGTAGTTTCTTGTGTTTATCCAGAAGAGCCGACAAAGATCATATTGGTACAAGAGTTGCACCTATCATATCGGTATGTGTGCTTGGATTAGTGAGTAGAGAAGAGTTTAGAATCTTTTGTTAAGAGTTCATGATGTAATTCAACTTGAGGAGAAAGTATCAGTTAATTTGGTTGAGCCGACAGTGTGTAGTGTGCGTCTACACTTATTGATTTGGACAGGTCCCATTTTGTGTTGAATGCTTAGTAGAGCCAACAGAGATGTTATTGTAGAGTTTTATTGTTTCTCTAATATGATTTCAAGGTGGTTCTAATAGGATGACTTGATTATATCATTTAGAGGAAAGATACTTATAGCCGATCATTTGTGATTGCTAGAAGTATAACATGGAGATTAGAGATTAGAGCAGAGCAGAGAGTGTGAAGTATTGTTTCATCAAGAAGATGTCTATGTGATAGAGAAGATAGAGTGTGATATTCATATGAACTGATCAAAATAGAAAATCTACCTCACAGTTCACCAAGATCCATATATAGTGTGTATCTGTTATTCAAAAGGTTGCAGCCTTCACCCCTTTGAGCAGTGAGCTCTCAGACAATGCATCCTCACCCCTAACAGGGTCAATCATAAAAGACTCCTAATAGGGTCTGACCTTTGAACAAGACACTATACTTAATGCATTGTAAAGATCAACTCCTAACATGGTCGTAAGATCTTCTAACAAGGATCATTATACACTAGTGTAGTTTATTAGTGGGTGTTAATTCCCACCAGGGTTTTTACCTATTTGGGTTTCCTCGTAACCAAAATATTGGTGTTGTGTTCAAGTGTTATTTCATTGTGTTTATGCTTAATGTTTAAGTATACTTAATTGGATAAAGAATTAAAACTTGTAGATAACTGATTCACCCCCCCTCCCCCCCCCCCTCAGTTATCTCTTGGGACTATTCCTAACAATTGGTATCAAAGCCAAGTACCTCAGAGAGAAATTTTAATAGCTTGAGGTTGATTAGATGGGGTTCATTAGAAAAGACAGTCCTAAGTTTGATGAAGAGAACTATCCTAATTGGAAGAACAAAATGGTGACACATTGCAATGCATTGCTTTTGAAGTTTTTGAAGTGGCTATCAAAGAAGTTAGATCCCCTCTCTAGAAGATATTGCAAAGGATGATTCTACTAGAAAGCAAAAGGATTTGTTCCATCAGAATGCAATAGCCAAAGAAGACCTCATCAGTGCCTTATCTGATAGTGATTTTTCAGAGATAAAGAAAGTAGACATAGCTTACAAGGTATGGAAGCACCTAGAAGACATGTTTGAAGGAGATACATAAGAAAAGAATCTATGCATAAAGACTTGGAAGAAAAGATACAATGCATTAGAGATGCTACTAGAAGAAGACATCAGAGCTTACAACCAAAGGATCAATGAAGCAGTTGCTAGAATCAAGAAAAATGGTGGAGAGATCTTGGAGGAATACATTATGGATCATTTGATGACTACTCTTATAGTAGAGTATGAAAACAAGATGAACATCCTTGATGAGACCATGCAGCTTACAAAAAATTTCAAGAGAGAGACCTTGATCAGAAAAATTTCAGCTTTTGAGATTTCAAGATTGAAGACAAAGCCTAAAAGTGAGACAACCTTCAAAGCATCGGTCCATGGTAAGAAATCTTCAAACACTTCTGGTAATTTTGACAATGGAGATGAAGATAAAGAGATAGATGATATTATTTCTATGATTGCTAAGAAAGAAAGAAAAGGAAAAGGAAAGTATGAAGGTCAGTTACCATTCAAATGTTTCTCATGTAATAAGATTGGTCACTTTACATCTAAGTGTCCTACAAAAATTAAGAAATTTAGTACTAACTACAAGCCTAAGTATAAAAAAGAATGTTACTATGTTGGTGATGGAGTTTCTAATGATGATTTAGTTGAAGATGAAATTGGATTCATTTCTATTATGGAAAAGATGTATGATGAGATGGATCGCTAAGATGAGAAAAGGTAACAAGAGCTAGCATTGATTTCACAAGTAGACATAAGGACAGATTGGATTATAGATAGAAGTTTTTCACATCACATGACAGGTGATAAAGATAGATTTGTTCATCTAGAAAAATACAAAGGTGGCATGGTTATATTTGGAGACAACACTCCTAAACCTACCATTGGTAGAGGAGCTATCACATTGGATGGAAAGAAAACCACAGATGATGTTCTTTATGTAGATGGTTTGCAACATAACCTTCTTAGTGTTGGGTAGTTTCTTGAAAAAGGTTATAGATTGGAGTTCAAAGACAATACATGCATCATTAACAACAAGGATGGTGTAATGATTGCATCAGGTTCAAATACTAAAGGTAATGTTTTTCAGCTTAATTCAGAAGTAAGTTTTTTTGTTGCTAAAGTAGATGACAGTTGGCTATGGCATAAAAGACTATGTCATATCAATTTTGATAACATAGTAAAGATAAGCAATGTAAAGGCAAAAAGAGATCTACCTAGCATAGAAAAGCTAGTTGATACTATTTGCAAAGAATGTGTGATGGGAAAGCATGTAAGGAATTCATTCAGAAGCAAGCATAATTCAGTAGAGAACAAGTTGGATCTGATTCATATAGACCTATGTGGACCAACTCAAACAAGATCATACTATGGTGAAAGGTATTTCATTTTGTTTGTTGATGATTATTCTAGAATGATGTAGGTTGCATTCTTAAAAGATAAGTCAGAAACATTTGAGAAGTTCAAAATATTCAAAGCTAAGGTTGAGAATGAATTTGGACTAAAGATAAAGTGTCTAAGATTAGATAGAGGAGGAGAATTCACCTCTGATAGATTATATGAGTACTGCGAAGAATGTGGCATAAAGAGATAGTTGAGTGCACCTAGAACCCCTCAGCAGAATGGGATTAAAGAGAGAAGGAACCGGATCATCCTTGATATAGCGTGCACCATCATGATTGAAGGAAAAGTTGCACACACCTATTGGAGAGATGCAGTCAATACAACAGTCTATACCATCAATAGAATACAATTGAGGCCTGGAGCAGACAAGAAACCTTATGAGCTATGGTTTGGTAATGTTCCCATAGTGAAATACTTCAGAATCTTTGGAAGAAAGTGCTACATCAAGAGGGATGAAGAAATAAGAAAGTTTAATGCAAGAAGCGATGAAGGTATTTTCCTTGGTTACTCTAGTAAAAGAAAAACTTATAGATGTTTTAATTTGAGATTGAAGAAGATCATTGAAAGTGCTCATGTTAAGATTGATGAAAATCTTATGGTTCAAGAAAGATATCATGATTATGCACCTATTATTGAAGAATAACCTAGTCCTTCCACTAGGGAGATAGTTGTTGAAGAGATGTTTGACAATATTGATGTATTATTCAATGACCCTAAAACAAGTGAAGAAGAAACTCATAAGGCAAATGAGACAATATCACCTAAATTTCCAAATTTTACATCTAGATATCACTCTAAGGATGACATCATTAGAGATCAGAGTGAAAAAGTCACTACAAGATCAAAAGCAAAGAGTTCTGCAAGCAATGAAGCAGTATGTTTACTATCCTAGATTTCACCTTTAAGTGTTGAAGATGCATGTAATGATTCAGATTGGCATGATGCTATGAAAGAAGAACTAGATCAAATTATTAAGAATGATACTTGGGAACTGGTCCCAAGTCCTAGTGATAAGAATGTGATTGGAATGAAGTGGATATTTAGAAACAAGATGAATGAAGATGGTACAATAGTAAGGAATAAAGCAAGGTTAGTATGCAAGGGATATGCACAAAGGGAAGGTATTGATTATTCAAACACATTTGCACCTGTGAGAAAATTAGAAGCCATTATGTTATTTCTAGCTTATGCAACATTCAAAAACTTCAAAGTTTATCAGATCGATGTTAAGTTAGCATTCTTGAATGGAGAGTTAAAGGAAGAAGTATACATTGAGTATCTAGAAGGATTTACCATATTAGACAAACCTGATATGATATGTAGATTGAAGAAAGCCCTCTATGGACTTAAGCAAGCCCCTAGAGCTTGGTATGAGAGACTTCATCGATATCTAACAAAAATTGGATTCAAAAAGGGCGCAACAAATTGTAATTGTTTATGTCTGAATTTTGACCTCTAATTCAGCCATAGACATGACATAGTCATTGCTCAAATGAATGAATTACGATAATGAATATGAGTTATTCACTTTGCAATATCAATTGAATCGACCTGTCACCTCCTATTTAGGTGGGGTGTTTGAATTACTCTTGGAATGAGAGCCCAACAACCATAAACCAATCACTAAAATGGAGGATTTTCAAAGCTTAAGAAAAAGATTGAATTGAAATTAATCTATATGAGAAATACAATTGTAATCTAAGAATGAAAGTGCAGATTAAGGTAAGAAACTTGAAATGAGATGAGAATTAAGCTAATAAAAATGGTAAGCAAACTAATTTAAAGCATAAGAATGCAAGAAAATACTACTAACATGAAATTATACTAATATGCAACATAAAAGCTTTTAAATGCAATAGATGAGACAAAAATTCACTATAGTTTTGGTACTCTAAAATTGCCTCTCTCAAATGAGAAAAAAGAGGTTCATAATATAGAAGAGCTCGGGAGAAGGATGAAGAGTTTCTTGGAAAGAAACAACTGACTCTTCATCTCCATGGAGGAAGGTGAGATAAATTGAAGGATATTATTTAATTAAGAAAATGAATTATTGCCACATGGGTGGCTTTTTGAATTATTTGAATTATTAAATCCAAATGAGAGTAATCCATTTAAATAACCAAATAAAATTTAATTCCTTTGATGTGTATTAGCTAAAGGGGGTGGAATTAATTTAACTAAAAGTACTAGGACTTTAGAATTAAATTAATTAATCATAGGGATTATTTAGCCAATAAATGTCAAATATTTAGGAATTAAATATAGTGTATGATTTATGAAAATTTAGGGCTTTTTGCATTTGACATCAAGTCAAATAAAGTCAATTAGGAGATAGAATTACCTAGTACAATAGGACTTTGAAGATGTAGAAATTTGAAGAAATGCACCAAAATTGATTAGAATTACAAGGTGCCAATTTTGGGGTATTACATTTTGTCCGTCTTTGAATTGATGTGTGAGAAGCGCATTGATTCAAAGAATAGTCTGATGTGACAAATGATGAGGTTTCAGGATTATCTCCAGAATAGAGCTTAACCCTCGAAAGTCAAGGTTAGAATGCCAAGACACCGATCAAATCAAGTTGCAGAACCAACTTCAGAATGAAGCATGATTTTCCAAAGCCTAAGTTAGATTATGAAGACATCATTCGGATTACCACTTGAGAGAAGATTGGAATTAGGGTTAGATTTCCCCAATACTTGTTGATTAGATGATAGTTGATGCAGATTTAGGACTATCTCTAGAATGAAGCTCAGTCCTCTGAGACCTGGGTTAGATTGCCCAGATGATGGTCTAAAAGAGTTTTTGAGAGCCATCTCCATAATGAAGCTTGACTTTTAGGGATTAGGGTTAGATTGCCCCAATACCTAATGAGATTTCGAGAACCATCTCCAGAACGAAGCTTGATCCTCAAGTATCTGAGTTAGATTACTCATATACCTAAAATATAGATGACAAGATGACAAGATGTGAGGCCCAAAGATGCCCCTAGTGAAGAGATGCCCCAAGTGATGAGGACTTTTGATTCAGATTAGATTGATTCAAGAATTGATTCGACAAGATTCACTGATGCAATTATCTTGCCCCCTCAGGAGCGAAATCAAAAGATGGCATGTCAGAAAGATGATTGACAACAAAAGGTTGCAGATATAGATAAAATCAGAGATCTAGAGGAACTCGGAATAGATTATGAAAGGATTGAGAAGCTGCAAGAGTGATTCATACTGATTTGGAGTCTTGTTGACCAAGTTTGACCATGGTTGACTAGATTTGACTAGAGTTGACTTTTGATGAAAACATTGAAGATCTCAAGAAAATGGTGATGAGATACGATTCTAGCAAGAGAAGAATGCCAAAAGTTTGACAACACAAGTGTCCGATCTTGATGGTCCCAGAAATTTAAAATGCAATTTTGAGCTATCTAGAGATGTCAAATTTTGATTTCGATCCCAAAAATAGATTCAGAATGGTCGATTTAACCAAGGGTGAAGTTTTCATACAAAATGGAGCATTGCGTAATTATGATGAAGCCGAGATGTAAGATGAGAACCCTCAGCATATAAATCCAAGATAAGACAATGAAGAGAGCATCAAACCATCATCTCAATGCAAGCCCAAAAATGAAAATGCAAGCCTAAGCTAAATGCAAACCCTAGGACTTGGTTGTTGGGATCATTAGATTATCATCATAGAGTTTTTTTAGCAACAGATGGTCGTAGGATGTCATACAACCCTCACTAACATTGCAATCATGAGAATATGAATATGACATTAGTCTTAGACTTGTCAGAATGAGGTGTAAGCATTAAGGCACAAGAAGCTAGAATGACCTGAACACCTATTCCTTTTGATCTTAGCAAGTTAACATAAGCCTTAAAGCATAGTTGCTAGAATGACCTAAATTTTGTTTGCGTATAGACATGCCAGACATGCGAGAGTTTCTTCCTTTTTCTAAGTGAATGATAAGCATATCTAGGTGCTCACAGTGACCCTTACCTTCACTTCACAGGAGGAGCGTTTGTAATTTTACTTGTAGCAGAAAGAAGTCACTCAAACAAACAAGGAGAAGAACCAACGTCACCAAAGTTTCCATACAAAAGGAGTCGAGGTACATATGGCCATCCAACATGAGATGAAGGCTCTTATAGTGGACACCCCTCTTATGTAGATTTATTGGATCATTGGAACTAAACTAGAAAATAGAAAGCAAAGAAAAGATCATGCCCCCAGTCTTCGCTTCTCTCAGTCAAGAGAGACATCTTACAGTTGCTCGAGGAGGAATGATAGAGAGAAAAGACAAACACACAAAAGAAAAGCTCAACACGCTTCAAATAGTTACAAATCCAGTTTTTCAATTTCAGTGGATTGATGTCAAATCAGAAGTATATAGTGTGAGAAGTCTCAACAGAATGATGACAGTAGACAGACACAGTGAGAAATACTAGTGACTGATGCGGGAGACAATCTCAAGGAGAAATCAGAGAACTAACAAAGTATTAGTAGGAAGACATAGTGAAAAACCACTGGTGACTGATACAAGAGATCCTCAAGGAGAGAGATATGAGAGTGAATGAAACATTAGAAAATAGACGTAGTGAGAACCACTGGTGACTGATGTATGAGGGATCTCTGAGAAGAGAGATCCAAGCAATAGCTAGGTATCAGTAGGAAAACACAATGAGAACCACTGGTGATTGATGCAAGGAAAATCCTTTGAAAATGATAGGACAATGCCCACTAGACCAGGAAGGTGCCCCCAAGTGTGACCAGTTTCAATCCATGTAGAGTCAAGAAAAATCTTGAAGATCACTAAGAGCAAGTGCATGAGCTAGCAAACTAAAGCAGGAAACAAACTAAAGCAGGAAAGCAAGAGCCAAGCAGTGTTGCAATAGGTATAGCATTGGGGAATAAGAGGCACCTATTTACCAGGTTTTCATCATCTTGGCAGAGATTATATTTTTGCTACCATGACGCCTGTTTACTAGTTTTCATTAATGGTACATTTTTTCTTTTTCAATTTTTTTGTACTTTTCTCTTTTTTAAAATTTTTTTTGTATTTTTGAATTTTTTTCTTTTTGTATTTTCCAATTTTTCAATTTTTTTGTTATTATCAAGGTGCATGTTTACCAGGTTTTCACCAGGATAATAGATACATCAAAGTGCCTATTTGCCAGGTTTTCACTAAGATGATCATTTTTTCAAGACATTTTCCAATTTTAAGGATTTTTTCAGAATAGAGTATGTACATGAGCATACAGAGATGTCTCAGCTGTAGAATCTTTTCAGGTGTAGAGAGTTGATCGGCTCTTTGAGTTGATCTCCTTCAGTAGTAGAGAGTTGGTAAGCACCAAACCCAAATGATGTAGTGATAATGTATGGACCGAGCTAGTTTGGTTTAAACTTTCCCTTCTGTATCCACTGCTATTGATTCTTGGGGTTCTCTCTCAGGATGAGATCACCCACTTGGAATTCCCTTGGTCTGACTTTCTTATTGTAGTTCTTAGATATTCTTTTCTGGTATGCTCTTAGATGATCAAATTCCACTTTTTGACGTTCATTCAGTAACTCTAGCACTTGTAGCTGAGATATTCTAATGTCTTCATCAGTAATGAGGTTCTTCAGAGAGACTCACAATGTAGGAATCTTGACCTCAATTGGCAAAACAACATCTGTGCCATAGAATAAGGAAAAGGGTGTGGCCCTTGTTGCTATTTGAATACTTGTTCTATAGGCCCATAAAGCCAGATTAATCTAGAGGTTCTAGTCTCTACCAGACTTGTGAACTATTCTATGCAAGATCTTGAAGATTATCTTGTTCGAAGCTTCTGCCTGTCCATTACCCTAGGGATAATAGATCAAGGACCAATGTTGGATGATTCTAAACTTAGTACATAACTCCTTTAGATCCTTTTTCTTGAACCTCCCCCCATTGTCAGTGATTATTGAGGAGGGTGCACCATATCTACAGATGATGTAATTCAGTATGAACCTTGCTACAGACTTGCCATCAGCTATAGTAAGAGGCAATGCCTCAACCCATTTGGTAAAATAGTCTGTGGCAATGATAATGAACTTGTGCCCTCTAGACAAAGATAGATGTATCTAACGCACCAAATCAAAGGCCCATTTCTGAAATGGCTAGAAATTAATGAAGGGAATGAGCTCCTTGGCAGGAGTGTGGATCAAATTTCGATGTAATTGGTAATGCTTGCAAGATTTAGCATATTGTATAGCTTCTTTTTCCATATCCAGCTAGTAGTAACCAGCTCTAATAATTTTATGAGCCAATGTCGGGCCACTCGAATGAGAACCACAAATTCCTTCATGCACCTCAGCTAATGTATGTTTGGAATCACTGGCTTCTAGACACCTAAGGAGGGTACCATCTAGACCTCACCTATACAAGTCATTAGCCACTATGACATAGAGTGAAGCACTGTGAATTAGGTGCATTTTTCATTTTGAGTATAAGTGTCTGGGATAATTTGGTCCTAGAGGTAGGAGTAGATATGATGATAGAGAGATGAATCATGTCCAATGACTAAACAAATCATCTTAGATTCAGGGGTATTGTAGGCTGGGTAGCGTAATGTCTCCAACAGGAATTCATGTCTGAAGTCATTTTCTGGCATCTGTAGCATGGAGGCAACGGTAGCCATGGCATCAACTACTTTATTATCATCTCTCAAAATTTGTTGGAAGGTAATGTGTGCAAAGTACTTTTTTAGATCATCCACCATTCATTTATAAGGCACCAATTTTTCATCCTTTGTTTGATAAATATCATTAACCTGATTGATGACCAATTGTGAGTCTCCAAAGACCTTAAGTTCATGCACATGCCATTCAATAGCTATCTTCATACCATTGATTAAAGATTCATATTCAGTGATGTTATTTGTGCAAGGGAACAACATCTTATATGCTTTTGGTAAAGAGTATCTTTATGGTGTGACAAATAGTATTCCAGCACCTGATCCCTACTAGGTGAAAGATCCATCGAAGAACATGCTCCATGTTTAATGTGTAAGAAGCATTATGGATTCATCTGGAAACTCAATTTTCAAGGGCCGATGATCCTTGAGAGGAGCTTATGCCAACTGATCTGCAATCACTTGTCTTTTAATGGCTTTTCTCTCTACATACTCAATGTCAAACTCACTGAGTATCATGACCCATTTAGGAAGTCTGCCTATGAGGGAAGCTTTACTGAGTAAGTATTTTAATGGATCAATTTTAGCAATGAGTCTTGTAGTGTGAGAAAGAATATAGTGTCATAGTTTTTGTGAAGAAAACACCACTGCTAGACAAGCATTTTCAATGACTGAATAGTTCACTTCATAAGAGACCAGAGTTCTGCTAATGTAATAAATGGCTCTTTCCTTGTTATTTTGGTCTTCTTGAGCCAACAGAGCACCCAACGATGTGTTTTTAGCTAAGATATAAAGGATGAGTGGCTTCCCATGAATAGGAGGCATCAAGATTGGTGTATTTGCAAGATATTGTTTGATTTGAGTGAGTCCTTTGTCACATTCTTTGTTCCACTCATAAGTCACACCTTTATGTAGAGTTTTGGTGAATGGTTGTGACTTATTGGCTAGTTTTGCAATGAAGCACCAAATAAATTATAGTCTACCTTGAAGTCCTCTCATCTGACTGATGTTCTTTGGTGGAGGCATCTCCATGATAGCTTGAAATTTCTCGAGATCTACCTCTATGCCTTTAGTAGATATGATATAACCCAACAATTTTCTAGAAGTGACCCCAAATGCACACTTTTTTGGGTTGAGCCTCATACTGAATTGTTCCATTTGATCTAGTATAGGACCTAGATCTGTAAGATGTGTTTTCTATTGCATGCTTTTAGCCAAAGTGTCATCTACATAGTCTTCCATTGTTTTGTACATCATCTCATGAAAAATAGTGGTGACAACTCTTTGATATGTAGCTCCAGCATTTTTCAGTCCAAAGGGCATGTCATTCCAATAGAAATTTCCCCAAGCACATGTCAAGGTAGTCTTCTCTTGGTCTTCTGGTGCAATTTTTATTTGATTATAACTAGAAAATCTATCCATTAGAGAATACATTTAGTAGCCGGCCGTCATGTCCACTATCATGTTAATATTGGGTAATGGAAAGTCACCTTTAGGACATGCTTTATTTAGGTCTCTAAAGTATGTGCACACACAGATATATTTGTCATGCTTTGTAACTTGAACAATATTAGATATCCACTCTACATAATAAATAGCTCTGATGAAACAAGCTTTGAGAATTTTTTCTAATTCAGCTTTGACCAAAAGTGCCACATGTGGATGCATCTTCAGAAGCTTTTATTTGACAGGCTTAACGCCTGGTGCAATAGATAGATGATACATGATTAGATTGGGGTCCAATCAATGCATATCAAATTAAGTCCATGCAAAATTGATTTTCTTTCTTCAAAAGAAATTGGTGAACTCTTCTTTCTCTTCTGTAGATAAAGATTGTGCTAAATGAATAATCTAAGGTGCAGCTTCCGTACCCAAATTCACTGGTTGTGTTGGCTCAATCAACACTGATGATATTTCTTGAAAATGACTTAGAAGTGTATCAAGTATCTCATCCTTGTGCACCTCAGAGAGGTTTTCACCCTTGGATACATCATTTATTTTTACTTTTTTTGGCTCTGACACTGCCACAATGTGGTTTTCACCATCAGAGCACCTATTCTTTTTTATTTTAATTTTATGACTAAGATAGTTGATATCAACTTTAGTCATGTTGCTACTATCTTCACTGGTGGAGAACATTATAGGTTTGATAGTGTTAAGATAATAGGCAAGAGTGTAGCCATTTTGGAACATAAGGACTTTGCTAGCTAGAGAGGGAGTGTTCCAGTCGATGAGTTTGGGATTTTGGAGTGAAAGAGAAGTGGCAGATTCAAGTGTGTTCATAGAATAGCCATTGAAAGCGTGAACGAGTAAGTCAAGACCTAGAGAGATCTCATCCAAATGTGTGTTTGATTCATCTTGATTCCTCACATCGGAAGTAGAGGGTATGTCAGTGTTAGTAAATTAACACTCGGTCATCCTAACACTAGACCCTTCACCTACTTTGAAGAGGTTTTCATACACATGAACATCATCTATATCTTTATCAAAAGTTTCCTCAGACAAAGAATCAAAATTTTGGAAATTTGGCCAAGCTAAGTACATAGATGTTGTCATTATGGAAACATATGATCCACATGAAGAGCACAAAGGTCAGAGAGCAGGTATAGCAGAGCACATTGCAAATTTGTCTAAGTGTGAGACAACATTTTCACCAGTGTACCCGGATAGTTTTTGTTTGTGACATTGACTGGATTAAGTTCAGTGCTTGCACACTTGAACATAGACTCTATGATGTCTAATGATGACCCATATTAGAGAACAATTCAGTATGGCATGTACAGAATTAGTTATGATAGTTTTACCGAAGACAGTGTTAAGCCGACAGGACAGTTTTGAAGACTGAATTGGTAAAGAGTTAAGGGATTATTTTTCTCATCAAAATAATGTATTAACAATAGAAAGGGATGACATCCTAGATTTTAACCCTTAGATAAAGATATATGGAAGCCAACCATGTAAATTTATTATCCTTAATAACTTGTATATATGTAATTGTAAATTGTAAGAAGAGAAGAAGATGTGGTAATATTGTAATGATATGATAAAGTGATATGATGCAAATGTAAGAGCAGTGAAAAGATATTGATGCAAGTAGCATAAGGTTATGTACCTTAATCCATTTTGTAATTAGTATACATTGTACATTACTTGTTTGGGCAGTGGGCTCATCTGGTAATCAGATTTTGTATTGACAACTCCTAATAGGGTTGAGGCTTCTAACAAGGCCTATAGTCCCTTAATCAGGACTGATACACTATATGCTTGTAATAGACTCCTAATAGGGTCAATATCCTTAATAAGATAATTTTGATTAGTGGATCTTTGTGGGTGCCATCCCCACCAGGGTTTTCCCTTGGCCAGGGTTTCCTCGAGAACATATCATGTGTTATGAGTTCTTTAGTTTTATTGCTATGCATGTTGTTTAGCTTCTTATGTTATGCATGTGTAAAGATAATCTGTTATATCCATATTTGGGAAAAAGATAAAGTTTTTAGAATACTGATTCACCCCCTGCCCCTCTCAGTATTCCCTATTTCTAACAATTGGTATCAAAGCTTAGTTACTCAGAAAAGAATCATTCAAGGAAAGCCTAGCAGCTTGAGTAAGATCTCTATGGATATGGATCAACTACAAAAGAATCTTGAAGATGCTCTTGAACAGATTGATATGCTTACTGATGAAAGAGACACTCTAAAAGGGAAATATGATGATGCAAAGAACCTCATTGAGAAACTAAAAAAGAAGTTGGAAGATCTAAAATTTGAAAAGGAATCCAAAATTCTTATTGACGATTGTGATGACAATTTAGAAAAAGAAAATGTGATCCTTAAGCATGAACTGAAGATAGAAAAATTGAAATTAAGTTTGAAATATGGAAATAGAAAGAATGAAGAAAATATGAGATCTGAGAATGAAAAGTTAAAGATTGAAAATGAAGAATTGAAATCTAAACTTGGCAATGTAACATCTAAACTTGAGAAAGTTAATTTACAGTATGTTGAACTTGAGAAATACAACAAGATTGTGAAATGCAAACTGACTCAATCCAAACAACAACTTGAAAGGCTATATTCAAATAGTGAGAAGATCGATGAACAAGTATATTTTGGGAAACCATCCTATGATAAGACTGGACTTGGATTTAACATATTTAGAATAAATGATAAGAACAAGGAATCGGATGTGAAAATATCTAAAAGTCAAGATGAGAAGAAGTCTGATAAGATCAACAAATTAGAAGAACCACCTAAAGGAGAAGAACCACCTAAGCAAGAAGAATCAGCCAAAGGTATGCAAAGAGAATTCAAAGGTAGATGTTTTGGTTGTAATACTATTGGTCATATGAAGAGAGATTGCACAGGTAAGCAATTTAAAACTTTAATGGTTATTGTTATAATTGTCATGGTTTTGGACATAGAGCTATTGAATGTAGAAAATCTAAAGTTATTGAAAATAATTATGGTAGTAGAATGTTTAGGAATACTAACAATGCAGATAAGAGACCTATTGAAGATATGAACAGAATAAATGGAGTATTATGTTATAGATGCAACAAGGTTGGACACATTGCTAGAAACTGTAGATCACAAATCAATCAGCAAGGACCAAGATATGGAAACAATGGAACTGTTTGTCAGATATGCAACAAGATTGGACATACAACAAGATTTTGTAGAATGAACAATGGAGTTTTTCATCCTAACCCTAACCCTAGAAATCATGAAAGAAGAAATGAAGATGCAAGAAACAAACAGAAAGGTTGCTGTAGTAATGCAAATGAAGTGAAGTTTGTTAAAGGCACATATCAAGGAGACATATTCAACATTGAAGGTAATCAGAAAGGTCAAGTATCAAGTGGTAAGAATGAATCCTTACCTAACCTATCTGGAAGCACTTGATTTATGAAAATTACAATAGATTAGGAACTTAGAATTAGTGTAGAAGTAGATTTATGATGAATTAAGTCTTGTGTAGTTAATGTAAGGTAGTTTATGATGTACTAATGCTATGGTTAAGAGCGCAAAATAAAATATTATGTTTTGCAAGATCGCAAGAAGTTTTAAGTTTTTGTAGGTTAACAGAAATAACTTTTTGGAAAGAAGTGGCAAAAGAATTGAATGTGATGTTAGACTGAAGTGAGATTGAAGTAATAAAAGGTTATGATCGATGTTATTTGATCATCAAAGTGAGTTGAAGTGTTTAGGAGAGCAAAGAGCAGTGATTGGAAGCATTTTGCAATGATTTGGTGAAGGATTTGAGCGCCGAATCTACGCAAGCCCTAGAATCATGAATTTGAGGTATTTTTCTTGGCAGATCTTTGAATCAGTATAAAGAACTAGAAGCAATCATGGATGTATCTTTAATTCATAATGTTAGAGACAAAAATAGACCTAGAATGAAGAGGGAACTAGTAGAACCCTTGGAAGAAGATAACCCTAGTTTAGCATTATCATTCGTACCAGACAGAGTTTTGCATTTGGAGAATGTGAGAAGTTATCTTGGATGCAAGTTAGAAACCATCAGTGATAGTGATTTTACCAATGAATATCAAAAGATTTTCAATCAGGATATGTCATTGAAACAAGGATATGAACATTTGAAAGACAATGAGATTGTTACATATGCATTGCAGTATGAATTTGACAATGAAGAATGCACTAAGATTATTTTGAACAGAATTCACAATGGAAAGTTTTGGCTAGAGGATAGAGTGATAGACATTACAGCTGACTTGATTCATGAAGTCACTGGACTATCTAAAACTGGTGCTATTCCTTTAAATGAAAAGAATATGAGGAAAACAATCATGGACAACATAGAATCAACCTATAATGGTAGAGGAATTGTGATTAGCAAGATCAAACAACATGATGTTAGATATTTATGCAAGTTTCTAACCACTAAGTTTTGTGCAAATTCTAGAGAACATGACATGGTAGCTGGAATGGTACACATAGCCTATTTGATGTGTATTGACAAGGTACTAGTTGATATGTGTGAAATTCTGAGAATTCAATTGTTTGAAAACTTGGAGAACATTAAGAAAACTAAGTATGCACAATTTAGATTTTCATCCTTAATCACATACATTTTTTTCCACCTATTGAGAAGATTTTCGTACACCATTGCAAATGATTGGAATGATGGTCAATCTACTATGGAAAGGATAAATAAAGTATATATGAAACATGTTATTGACAAAGTAAATGAGAGTGCTATGTTAGTGATGAAGACATTTCAGAAATTGGTAATCAGCAGATCAAGGATTCCACAGTCTATTTTGGAGAAATATAAAGATGATATATGTTTTATGGTTGACACTGACTTTACCTATATTGAAGTAGTGGAGCCTAGAATTGAGTTCATAGACCCTCTTGGCTATGAGATATCTGAGATAGAAATAGAAGAATATGTTGGCAGGTTTCTTAAGTGTAAGTTGGACACTCAGTGCAAAAGGTTTGGAACTTTTGAAGAGAATTTCAACTCTGCAAAAGCTATAATTAAGGAGAAGTAGTCTAAGAAGAGAGTTTACATCACTATAAAGAAAATATTGAAAAATTCAGGATTGACACAGCATGAGTTTGAGATAGCAAAGAACACAGTAACAACAATCAGAATGAGTGAATAGAAAGAATTTTTGTCTACCCCACCAATTGCAGTACAACAAAAAGAACCTCAAGTCAAGGTGAAAGTAGAGGAACCAGAGATGAAACAATAAACAAGAAGACCTACTAGGTCTACCTCCTCCACTCCTAGCAATAGAATGAATGAAATTGCTACTGGATCTGGTAAGAGGTAGAAAACTTTGGTGCCACCAGTTCCTAGGAAAGTTGCAATAATTAAAGATGATGACACTACTTTTGGTTAAGAAGAAAGCTTGGAAACCTAAAGTTGAAAGGTTTAATGAGAAGATTATTGAAGATGGAGACTTTACCAGAATGAATAAGTACTAGAGTCTTTATGATTATTTAGATAGACTTAACTTGGAGAATGCAATTGTAAAGCACATGATTTTTGCAAATAAGAAGTTTGACACTATTCAGGGTTAGATACCTGATGACTTGTATAACAAACTTGTAAATAGAAAGTAGAGAGCACAAGAAGAAGACACTTCTATCAGAGAGAATCTAGTAAGAAAGCTTTGTGATGTGAGAGATGATGCACACCTGAAGTAGATATTGAAGGCCTTAAGCACCCATCTGAGAACCAAAAGGAGAACCATTCTAATTATGTGAGGTAGATATGAAGAAGTTAATTCTGATACAGAGTAGGCAATAATCAAGGTTATGGCATAAATGATTGGAGAACCATCAACTGTAGCAGATCAAGCAAGTGAAGCACAACAAGAGGATATTCCCTCTCCTCTAGCTATTAGCATTGAAGATGAATCAATGAATATAGAAGGTACAAAGGTCACCTTGGATACTAATGACAATGTATTCAAGAATTTAGGAAACATTGTTGAAAATTTGGCTCTTGATGAACTAGATATAGAAGAAGAGAAACACAAACCACTATTAAAGAACCTAAAGAAAAAGAGATTCAAGCACCTATTCCTATCAGAGAAGACATCAGTCTTACTCTTGAGACTGGAAAGAAGAAGGAAATTGGATCTTTATTTGAGGATTTAGGAAAAGAAGTTGATGATGATGATCAATTGGAACTGATCACTTCTTTGAATAAGATTATTGGCAAGAACAAGAAAGTGAAGAATCTTGAAGGGAGTTTGAATGAACTAACTGAGAAGTTACAAAGCATTGTAACTACACAAATTACAGAGGCAGACCCTTTGGAGAAAGCTAAGAAGGTAATGAGCACTTTTGATAATGAATTCACTAATCTATCTAATATTGCAAAAGTGAGAGCTCAAGCAACTTATGAAGCTGAAATGCTTTTGAATATTAGCTAGAATATCAGGAATGATATTAATAGTCTTGATATCTGTATCAAGGACTTGAGAAAGCATTTGGAAATAGGAAAATCTTTGTACATATAGTGTACAAAATTAGAGACCTTAATAGTAGAAGAAGATCAGAAGATGAAGTTGAAAGAAGCAGAAATTCAGAATGAATGTAACCTTCTTTCTAGCCCCAATGTGAAGGTATTAGATATTGAGAAGAAAGTTAGGAAGCTTTATGATGAAATTAGAGTTTTTCAAGATGAAAGGAATAGAAAAATGAGAAGATTTACTCTATTGAGAGAGCACACTTCTATGAAGTTATGCATTATTGAAGAACAGTTGGAAGAATGTCTTTCGGCAAAGACATCTTTTCAGAAGTTTAACTTTGAAAACCTTCAAGCATGTCATATAGTAGCTTATGGACTGAGCACTTTACTCAATGTGGTAGATTCCATTAAGAAATCATGGGAGAAGGAGATTGAAGCAATGAAAGTTGATTTTGCAGATTGTGTTACAAGCCTACTGGCTTTGCAATAAGGAACTAAGGTATAATCTTTTTGTGTGACACAATTTTGTAGCCCTCCCTACTTTATTTTGTCATTGTTGTCAAAGGGGGAGAGATATAGAGTAGAAAATTTTTGTATATGATATGGATTGATACTCTTAAGGGGAGTATTGTATTAGAAATTATATTTTGAGGATTTATAAGGATAGTATATGTATATGTTATACTATGGCCAATTTTGAGACAATTTTGAGATTTTGAGTTGTACACTTAGCCAATTTTCTCATATGTTGCCACCAATAAAAAAGGGGGAGATTGTTGGCAATTTGGCTGAGCTAAGTACATAGATGTTGTCATTATGGAAACATGTGATCCATATGAAGAGTGCAAAGGTCAGAGAGTAGGTATAGCAGCTCGCATTACAAATTTGTCTAAGTGTGAGATAGCATTTTCACCAGTGTACCCGGACATAGTTTTTGTTTGTGACATTGACTGGAGTAAGTTTAGTGCTTGCACACTTGAACATACACTCTATGATGTCTAATGATGACCCATCTTAGAGTGCAAGTTAGTACAGTATGTACAAAATTAGTTATGACAATTTTACCGAAGATAGTGTTAAGCTAACAGGACAGTTTTGAAGACTGAATTGGTAAAGAGTTAAGGGATTATTTTTCTCATCAAAATAATGTCTTAACAATATAAAGGGATGACATCCTAGATTTTAAACCTTAGATAAAGATATATGGAAGCCAACCATGTAAATTTATTAGCCTTAATAACTTGTATATATGTAATTGTAAATTGTAAGAAGAGAAGATGTGGTAATATTGTAATGATATGATAAAGTGATATGATGTGAATGTAAGAGAAGAAAAAATATATTGATGCAAGAAGCATAAGGTTATGTACCTTAATCCATTTTGTAATCAGTATACATTGTACATTACTTGTTTGGGCAGTGGGCTCATTTGGTAATCAGATTTTGTATTGACAACTCCTAACAGGGTTGAGGCTTCTAACAAGGCCTATAGTCCCTTAATCAGGACTGATACACTATATGCTTGTAATAGATTCCTAACAAGGTCAATATCCTTAACAAGATACTTTTGATTAGTGGATCTTTGTGGGTGCCATCCCCACTGGGGTTTTCCCTTGGCTAGGGTTTCCTCGAGAACATATCATGTGTTATGAGTTTTTTAGTTTTATTGCTATGCATGTTGTTTAGCTTCTTATGTTATGCATGTGTAAAGATAATCTGTTATATCCATATTTGGGCAAAAGATAAAGTTTGTAGAATACTGATTCACCCCCCCCTCTCATTATTCCCTATTTCTAACACAAACTAATATTCATGTGAATAAGTGATGCTTGATATGGGAGTTCCATCAACACTCACAATACCATCTGACTCATTTTCAGATTTTGCAGTGCTGATGGCTTGTTGAAGTTGATCTTGTTCAAACCACTCTTGGAAATGTGGTGGTATGTACCATTCACCTTGAAAATTAGGATTATCCATTTGTACTGTTCCCCATTGGTCATATGTGAGTGGATGCACTAAAGTGGTGTCATCAGAATCACTATCAGTCTCTACCAGATGGACAGGTATAATAGGTTCATCTGGTTTTGCAAAAAGTGTAGCAAAATCTAAAGGAATAGGATAGAGAAATACATCCTCATCAGAGCTATCCTCTAGATTCACAACTATGGTAGTGTCTTCAAATTCTGGCCAAAATTTTGGTTCTTGTTCTGGCTCTGGTACAAACTTGTTAATCCCTAGATGAAACAAGATTTTCTTGAAGCCTAGACCTATGGTGTCCTTGGTGTGAGGACCTGTGGCTTCAATTGGTTCAAGAAAACCATTATCATTCACCCCTATAGAGCCACTCCCTTTATAACCAAAGTACTTCATGATTTTGAAGGCTTCATTATATGGTTCTTGTTCTAAGTCACATGCAAGAGTGATTTGTTCAAATGTTTATTTTCCTTTGTAAAGCCAAGCTATAATAGCCCTTTCCTCATCTTCATCCTCTAGTGGTGTTGTGGCCTTGACAAAGGCACCATCATAAACTATTTGGGGAGAACAAGCAGAAGGTTTTTTATTCTCAGAGGGTCTCCTATAGGAATGTGGACATGGAGGTAGAGCTGCTAAGGATAACACAGGTTCAATTTGATACCCTCCCATGCCTGTATCATTGAGTTTCAGAGTCTATTCCATTTCTTTGAGTTTGGCATCATAGAATTTAGTGGACTCTCTATTAGTTGGGACTAGACTATCTTCTGATTGTGTGAGTGTGTTGCAAGAATAGTTGGTATTGGTAGGTACTGTTACTTCTACTCCATGGAACATGAACTTGATACATTGGTGATATTTGGATAGAATCACCTGCATTTCATAGATCCATGGTCTACCCAACAATATATTATATGCTAGAGGAATATCTTGAACTTGACAAATGACATCTCTTTCAACAGGTCCAACTCAAATTAGCAGCACAACTTGATGCAAGGCAGGGAGCAAGAGGGGCCAAATAATGGCACACCCTAATTATCCAAGCCTACTCAACACATATGGAAGCAAACAAACACAAGAATGAGAGAGAGAATGCAGAAGCTTTCATATATTTTTCATCAAATAGAATCATACATGTTGGGCTATAAGTGTGTGTGTGAAAATTGTACCTGATCTGTAGACACAACACTCAGTAAAACATTAGAGGTTAGTGATAATCAAAATCGTGCAAAATTGAAAGCTATCTAACCAAGCGATTTACTGCCTTCTAATAGGTGCGAG
This sequence comes from Chamaecyparis obtusa, assembly GCA_027943335.1. Taxonomy (NCBI): domain Eukaryota; kingdom Viridiplantae; phylum Streptophyta; class Pinopsida; order Cupressales; family Cupressaceae; genus Chamaecyparis; species Chamaecyparis obtusa. The sequence goes on from BSBK01003646.1 coordinate 201,700, forward strand.
ATTAATGTTCTTAGATTTTAATCGAGATCAGTGACCTAGACGAAACCTAAATGAAGGATTTGAATGCAATTCTAGATATGGAATAAATGCAATTAATCTATATTTTTGATATTTTCTATGCAATAATAATGATGAAAGCTTGATATGAATCTATGCTAGATGAAATTGGTATGCTATGAATGCTATTGAAAATTGATATGCTATGCTAATCTAACAATGATATGAAATATGAATGCAAAAATAAGATTGATCTCACAAAGATGTCGATTCGCAAGAGCTTTGATTCTTCAATTCCAATTCTCCAGCGTGATTGTGCAAAATATGAGATGATTTGTGAAGAGCTGAAGCCTTTAATTTATAGAAATCCAGGGCTTTGGAGGTGCATGGATAAAAGCCATAAATCACTCAAATTAACTCAGCTTGATTTTTGAGTTATCTGATAATAACAGATAATTAAGTCACAAAAACATGCAAAAGCTAAGCTTTAACTCAAAATAAAGTTTAGCTTTAATTGATAATTGACAGTTGTCTGCTTTTATGATTGTGCATGTTTTAATTATGAATTAATTTAATAATAAAGTGATTTATTTCCAACTTAACTAATTTTTGAAAATAAATAATTAATTTATGGGTTAATTAACTATTTAATCAAACTTTTATTAAAAATTATATTATTAAATAATGACAACATGTTTTAATTAATTAAATAAGAATTTAATCAATTAAAGATAGGAATTATGATCTATTGTCAAAATTAAATAATATAATTAATAATAGATAGAATTAAATTTAATTACACAATTAAGTGGCAAATATTAAATCTAATTAATTAAATATGAAAATATTCAATTAATCAAACTTAGGATAAATGTAATTTATCGCCAAATAATCATTAAATTAAAGATAATTAAGATAATTAGGAATATTACTAGGAATATTCCCCGATGCAGAATTTAAGATAATCAATTATGATTCGATGATGTTTAGATGTGCCTTAGATTAGGACTTTGATGTCGATTTCATTCGAATTGTCGATGTAGGAGATTAATGAACTTATAGCCCATTTTTGGGGTATTACATTTTGCCCCTCTTTGAATTACTGTGCGAAGCGCAGTGGTTCAAAGATAGTCTGTGTTTAATAGAGATATGAAACTGATGTTTGAAATTGATAATTGATATGAGATAGAAGCTGATTGATATTGAATTGATATGGAGATAATAGGTCTTGAATGACCAAAGATAATGTTCACTGTAGCAGCAAATGAACCTATGATTATGAAAAAGTGTCAAAATACCTGATTCTAAACCTTAGGATTGATAAGAAGTGAGTGACCCGTTCTAGACTCGATTGTCTTAGCAGAACTAGCAGGTATCACATCTGAATCCTTCAATTGCTGAAGAACCAAGGAAAGAACACTATGATCCGATGGTTGCAAAACTGATACAGTTTACAAGATTAGGAGAATACCAGATTGATATGGATCGATGAATCTGATATGCCCCAAGTGATGATAGATTTGCCCCGAGCGATGAGGACTTTTGATGAATCAACGACTAGACGTGATTGTTGTCTTGATCACTGATGAAAGATATTGATAGATTTGATCGATAGAATTTGATTTACAGACTTTGAATGATGTGCAATACCATGCCCCCTTCGGGATTAAAATTGAAATCTGACAAGAAATGTCAGTGTTATAGTTTAGAAGCATGTGAATTGATTGGAAAAGTGGTTATATACATCCGAGAACGCATTCTGCATCGTCGGAAGGTCCTAGAGACCGAATTTGACTAGGTTTGACCATGAGTTTGACCATGGTTGACCAAGTTGAAATTTTTGATAGTTTGATGAAAGCTAATCAGTTAAGTTGAATACTGGATTTCTGTGATGATTGAAGGTTGATTATGCAAGCAGTAGACCGTCCTGGTTCCAAAAAATTTAAGTCATGATTTTGACATAATAAACGATCTCAGATTTGAATTTTGATCCCGAAAATGGATTCAGAACGTCGAAATTAGCCAGGGGTGCAATTTTCATGGAAAATGGAGCACTTTTAAAAATTAGGTCAAAAGCTATATAAAGGCCGGAAGGGTCATTTTCAAAAAAAAAGTAGCGTACAGAGTAGCGTGCTGAGATACAGAGATTACAGGCAAAGGTGATTCATCAGACAGCGCGGGCCTCATATTATGTATCTGCGTACTATGCAGTAGTCCCTGCTGCACAGAGAGTGCCTACCTATTCTCAGTATATGGCAACATCAGAGGGAGCTAGGGCACCGAGAGCGGAGGTGATACCAGATGCACCTCCTCCTCCTCCACCAGATGCAGAGGAGCATGCTGACAGTTGACTTCTCTTGATCTTTTGTTACTTTCTCACTGATACATTGTTGTGTCTGATAGCTCTACGGAGCTTATTCATTTGTACCCTGTGCCAGTAGTGCACCCCTGACTTTTTGAGATTTTTGATATATAGATTGAGATCGATATTTTTGGTTGTGACATCATATGTACTTGTCATTTTTGTTACGTATGATGATATCATGTGATGTGAATGCTATGAGTAGTGTAGAATGTATGTATGGATCAATGCAATACGATAATTTCTTTCATATGTATGAATGTTATGTAGATGTAATGATTATGGAAATATGTATGTTTATGCAATGGATGTAAATGTAATGCAATAAATATTTATGATATGATATGTAAATGCAACGATACACATGATATGTTTTTGCAGGTTGATGAAGACAAGTACTCAGTCTTATGTCAAAAAGATGGTTGACCCAGGAGGATTATTGCTTGCGATTCTGTGAAGAGACCTTCGAGTTAGGTTCAGCTTTTGTTAGATTTGAAGATGTGATTGAAGAATCATTTTAGCTTTGAAGTTCATTTAGTCATTGTGAGATCATACAAATATGTAAAATGCAATGAGACATGCAAAATGAAATGCAACCTAAGACCTAGGACCTAGTCACTGATCATATGTCGATTTGTTATCATCATTGAACTTTTAGGTAACCAGAGAAATCAATACAATGCCCACTAGCCATGAAACCGTAGACATATGAATATCGATTTGTATGCGCAAGAATCAATACAATACCCACTGGTCAACAAGCATGGATATATGAATATTGATTTTGTTTTCAAAATGTCGGATTAGATATAAGCACCAAGGCACAAGCGCCAGGATGACCTGAATATCATGTCCATTTTGATATAGCAATTTGTACAAGCATCAAAACATAAACGTCATGATGACTTGAGTATGCCTTGCATTGCAAACACGTCAAACAGTCAGGAGATCATTCTAAATCCAATGTGAATTACCCGTAGTGACCCTTTATCATTCACCTCCTTAGGCAAGATCGTGTTTCACAGGAGGAGAAAGAACTTACTCAAAAAGACAATAGTTAGATCAAACTTCCTTGAATTTTTTGGGTATCAATGGTCAAGGTATGCATGGCCATCCAATTCGAGATAGAGGCTCTTATAGTCGGACACCATGTCAATCCAGAATTTCCAAAGTTATTAGATTTCACATACGAGCAGAAAACAAAGAAAAGATTATGCCCCCAGTCATCACTCTCTAAATCCGATAAAGGACATCATTGAAGAGCTCGAAGGGACACAATATGCAAAAATCTCAATGCAAATTAGTAAGCATACATGGAGATAAAAGCATGTGAAAAGCATAGATTTTTTTCAGTTGAGTTTTGATGTTTGATTGTTGTTGTAGATGCAAAATCCTTTCTAGAGACAAGACTGACTAACTGACTCAAATGAAGCTTCAAAGGATTTTGACTGGATAGGATACGTCTAAGATACATTGGAGGCCATAGGATATGACATTGATTGCCCCCAAGTTTGAACATTGATAGGATACAGACACTTGAGCTGATTGGTGTACAGCCGACTTATTGAAACCAGGATATGTAGAAACAAACCGGGAGATATGTACAAACTAAAGCAAGACTGAAAGCTGGGAAAGACCAAGATTGTGCTGATAGATGGAGCATTTGGAACAAGTGGCACCCGTTTGCTAGGTTTTCACCATCTTGGTAGAGATTCTATTTTTGCTACCAAGGCGCCTGTTTCCAGGTTTTCACCAAGGCACTTTTTCTCTTCTTTTTTCATTTTTTTGTATTTTTCATTTTTTCAATTTTTTTTTGTACTTTTGATATTTTTTGATTTTTTTTTTGTGAATCATCAAGGCGCCTATTGCTAGGTTTTCACCAAGATGTTCATTTTTTCAGGACTTTTTCTAATTTTTAAGATTTTTTTCAGGACATTTACCAAGCACTGAATGCCTTAAGCGTAGAATTTCTTCAGATGGAGAACGTTGATTGGTTCTCGGAGCTGTTCTCCTTCAGTCATTGAGAGTTGATAAGCACCAGAGCCAAAAGTAGCAGTGATTACAAAGGGACCCAGCCAATTGGGTTCGAACTTCCCCTTGCGTTCACGATGGGATTGATTTTTAGGATTTTCTCTCAACACTAGATCACCAACCTGAAATTCTCTATGTCTGACTTTCTTGTTGTAGCCTCTAGACATTCTTTTCTAATACACTCTGAGATGATCATACGCTGCTTGTCTGTGCTCATCTAGTAGTTCAAGTTCTTGTAACCTCGACACTCTGTAGTCTTCATCAGTGACAAGTCCATGCATTTTGATTCTGAGTGATGGGATTTCAACCTCAATAGGCAGTACCACTTCAGACCCATAAACTAAAGCGAAAGGTGTAGCCCCTGTAGGCATTCTGATACTAGTTCTATAGGCCCAGAGAGCTGGATTGATCATTAGATGCCAGTCTCTTCCTATTTTATTCACTGTTCTATTCAAGATCTTCAGGAGATTTTTGTTTGAAGCCTCAGCTTGTCTGTTCCCTTGAGGATAGTAGATAGATGACCAATGTTGAGTAATTTTGAACCTGGCACATAAGTCATCTAGATCCTTGTTTTTGAATTGTCCCCCGTTATCTGTGATTATAGGGTGAGGGATCCCATATCTACAAATGATGTAGTTCAGGATGAACATAGAGATATGTTTCCCCGTTGCTTGTGTTAGAGGAATTGCCTCTACCCATTTTGTAAAATAATCTGTAGCTGTGATTATATGGGTATGTCCATTAGAAGAGTGCGGATGGATAGCACCTATGAGATCAAATGCCCATTGTTGAAAAGGCCATTGTGTAGTAAAGGGAATCAGATCTCTCCCTAGAGCATGAATCAAGTTGCCATGTACTTGACACTGTTGACAGTTTTTAGCAAATTTAATAACCTCTTTTTCCATTTCAAGCCAATAATACCTAGCCCTAATAAGTTTTTGAGCTAACGTTAAACCATTCGAGTGTGACCCACATATACCCTCATGGACTTCCTCTAATGCACGTTGAGACTCTTCTCGTTCTAAACATCTAAGTAGTGTACCATCTAGACCTTGTTTGTACAGATTGTTACCAATGATGACATATCGGGATGCGGATCGGATAAGGTTTCATTTCTCAAAATGGTTAAAGGACTCAGGGATGATTTGGTCGTGGAGATAGGAGAATAGATTTTTGTAGCGAGATGAGTCATAACCCACAACAGTGCAGATCATGCGGGTTTTAGGGGAGTCATATGCAGGATAGGATAGGGCTTCCACCAGGAACTCGTAGCGTAGTTCATGTTCGGGCTGCTGTAAAAGAGTACATAATGTTGCCATTGCATCGGCAGCCTTATTCTCCATTCTGGGTATTTGCTCAAATGTGATAGAGATGAAGTATTTCTTTAAATCATCTACCATTCTCTTGTGAGGAATGAGCTTTTCATCTTTGGTTTGGTACACATCATTGACCTGGTGGATGACCAATTGTGAGTCTCCATGGATGTGCATCTCTGTAACTCTCCACTATATTGCCATTTTCATACCATTGAGAAGTGCCTCATATTCAGCAATATTGTTTGTGCAAGGAAACTTTAATCTGAATGCTTTGGGTATCGAGTATCCTTGAAGAGTGATGAACAATATGCCTGCTCCAAATCCATTCTGTGTGTAGGAGCCATCAAAGAATAATCGCCATGCTCTGGAAGAGAGGTGCATGATAGAAGAATCAGGAAATTCCATTTGCATGGGTGTATCATCAAACAATGGTGCTTCAACTAATTGATCAGCAATGACCTGTCCTTTGATAGCTTTTCTTTCAACATATGCAATGTCAAATTCGCTCAAGAGCATGACCCATTTAGCTAGTCTACCTGTGAGGGCAGCCTTGCTTAGGAGATATTTCAGTGGATCAATTTTAGCTACCAAATGAGTGGTATGAGCTAACATGTAGTGTCTCAATTTCTGTGATGCAAAGATCACAGCCAGACATGCCTTCTCTATCATTGAGTAGTTCTTCTCATAGTCCACTAAAGTTCGGCTGATATAGTAGATGGCTCTTTCTTTCTTGTTCTCATCATGTTGTGCTAGCAATGCCCCCAGTGATGTATCTGTTGCGGAGACATATAATATTAATGGCTTCCCATGAATAGGAGGCATCAATATAGGTGGATTTGATAGATACTTCTTGATATGTTTAAAGTTGTTCTCGCATTCTTCATTCCATGCAAAGGTCACACCTTTATGTAATGTTTTTGTAAAAGGCTGTGAGATGTCCGCTAGCTGTGATATGAATCTTCTGATAGATTGAACTCTACCTTGCAACAACCTCATTTGATTGATATTTGTGGGAGGTTGCATCTCTATTATAGCCTTGACCTTAGCTGGATCAACTTCAATGCCTTTCTTGGAGACGATGTATCCTAGGAGCTTTCCAGAAGTAACTCCAAAAGCACACTTTTTAGGATTTAGTCGAAGACTAAATTTTTCCATTCTGTCAAGGATCATGCTCAAGTTTGTTAGATGTTCAGTTCTAATCATGGATTTTGCCAAGGTATCATCTACGTAATCCTCCATTGTTCTATTCATCATATCATGAAAAATAGATGTCATTGCTCGTTGATATGTAGCTCTAGCATTTTTGAGTCCGAATGGCATAACATTCCAACAAAAAGTTCCCCACGCACATGTGAAAGCTATTTTCTCTTGATCTTCTGGAGCAATTTTGATTTGGTTGTACCTAGAAAATCCATCCATTAAGGAATACATTTCATAGCCCGCAGTCATGTCCACTATCATATCAATGTTAGGCAGTGGAAAATCATCCTTAGGGCATGCTTTGTTCACATCCCTAAAGTCTGTGCACACTCTGATGGAACCATCTAGTTTGGAAATAGGTACAATGTTGGAAATCCACTCAGCGTAGTCTATGACACGGATGAATCCAGCTTTTAATAGTTTTTCTAGTTCTGCTTTGACTAAGAGTGCAACATGAGGATGCATCTTTCTCAATTTTTGTTTGATTGGTTTTACTCCGGGAGCAATGGATAGATGGTGCATAATGAGATTGGGATCCAATCCTGGCATATCTGAATATTTCCATGCAAAGTTGATCTTTTTCTCTGATAAGAAGGTAGTGAAGTTCTATTTCTCTTCGTCTGATAAAGATTGTGCTACATGTACCAATTGTGGTTCCTCTGTTGTACCCAAATTGATGGATTGAGTTGGTTCAATTAGAACTGGAGATCTATCCTGCAAATGACTCAGAAGGACATCAAATATCTCATCCTTAGGCACCTTAGAGAGGTTTTCACCTTTAGATATGTCTTTTCTTTTTACTTTTGTCGCTTCTGAGACTGCCACAAAGTGGTTTTCACCCTCAGAACTCTTTTTCTTTTTCTTTTTACTCTTGTTTTTCTGACTAAGATATTTGATGTCCAACTCGGTTATGCTGACGCTCGGTTCACTGATGGAAGTACTCATAGGCTCAACTGCATTGAGGTAGTAGGCAAGGGCATAGTCATTTGGGAAGGTATACATACCATGGGTTGGGTTTGTGGAAGTTTGGTCGATAAGATCAGGGCGTTGGATAGTCAAAGTGGGAAAGGCTTGGGATATGGTGTTCACGGATGTGGATATGTCATCATTGGTCCTAACCCGATGCTCAAGTTCAAAGGTGATATTACAACTCAAAATGTTCAATTCGTGAATAGGCTCAACGTCATCATGGGAGTCCTCTTCAGCCATAGGTGGATCAGACACGTTAAGTTCATTGTTTCACTCTAGACTTACGTTGGGTTGAGAGACATATTGGTGAATAACATCAATAGATTTCTCTGTTATAAGCTCATCTTCTTCTGGAATGGCACCCCATTCATAATCATTTGACTCATCATCTGATTCAAAATCTCTAGGAAATCTTAGAAAGTCCATGAAATCAGGATGAATACCCCAAGAAGGATTACCCTCAGTCTCTGACTTGAATTCATATTCATGGGAATCAGTGTCAGAATAACTACCCCCTGCTTCTTGATCAGTTTGATTGCCTTCGAGATTGGCTGGTTCTTGTGGTACAACCATCTCTTGCACTACAGTAGGTTCTTGTGTTTCTACTACATTAATTATTCTGACAGGATCATCTGTATCATCAAGAAGATCTTTGATCTCTTTAGGCAATTTTTCATAGGGGATAAGCTCAGAGCTATCTGAATCATCATCAGAGGGTTTTGTTTCTTCTTTCTTAAGAAGGGGTTCTCCTGGTGCAATTTGTTCTATGACATGAGAACAACCACCTCTGAGATGATAGGGTTTCTTCTTAAACCCTATGCCACCAGTATCTTTTTTGTCTCTACCAATATGTGAAATGGGTGTCACAAGACCCTTTCCCCTGATTCCTAGAGGTCCTTGACCGGAATATCCCATCTTGGCTATCAATTTGTTTCCTGGACCATATGAATTAGAAGGGATTGTAGGTGCTATAGATTCACTAGGTTGAACAATTTTGGATTCAGAATCATCTTTGTATAGCCATGCCAGCACAGCTTCATCCTCTTCAAATTCTTGTTTGGATACTTGTTCTGCCACAAAATTTCTTTTGTATGCTTCCATAGGTTCCTTAGGTTCTAATTTAGATTGCTTCAAGGATTGTCCATACGACTTAGGTGAGATTGGGAGAAATTTCAGAGACAAGACTAGCTCTATAGTGTATTCTCCCATCCCATTGTCTTTGATGTTGATCTCTTTAGCAATGTCATCCATATTAGATGTGGAAGCGACATTTTGTTGCTTGATGAAAGATTTTCTATTGTTGGGAACAAGCTTATCGACACTTTCCTTCAATGTATTGCACGTTGTATTCAGATCTGCTAGGATAGTAACTTCCACTCCTTCATAGGGAAATTTCAAGCATTGATGATATGTAGAAGGAATGGCTTGCATTTCATGGATCCAGGGTCTCCCGAGAAGGATATTATAAGCCAATGGTAGATCGAGCACCTGACATGTGGTATCTTTGATGATTGGACCCACTCGGATGGGTATGACAATGGTGCCCTTAGAAGATCTTTCATGTTCATCATAGGCCTTTATAGTGATCTTCTTTTGAGGATCAATAGCCACCTCTGAGAATCCCAACTGTTTGATTAAGTTGTAAGAACAAATGTTGAGGCCTGCACCCCCATCTATCAGCACAAGTTTGACGCAACAGTTCTTGATCAAGACTTCTATGTGTAAGGGCTGATTGTGTGGGTGACTCAAAGAGTTGTCATCTTCCTCTGAAAAGGAGATATATTGCGAAGACATTAGATGACCAACCATAGTCTGGAACCTGTCTAGATCTAGATCATCAGGAACATTAGAGCCAAGCAAAAATTTGTCTAGGATATCTTTGTGAGCTGGAGATATTCAAAGTAACTCAAACATGGAGATTTTGGCATTGGTATGCTGGAGTTGTTGGACGATGCTATAAGATGTAGGTCTTGTATCCTTTGGATTAGAAGATTTCGAGGCAACCTTCTATCTAGAAGCAGATGTGAGATTGAAAGGTATCTTAGGGACATTAGATGAACTTGGTGTTTGTCCTTTCAGATGAGTCTGAGCTTGTGATCTGGTAACCGCATTAGCTGAGGAATGATTTTTATCCCTTCGTACAATTGTGATGACATTGCAGCTCTCAGAGATACATGGTTCAACCATATTGATGACAGCATCGTTTCTAGGGTAGGCATAGTTGACTTTTGCCCCCATGTTAGGCTGGGAAGTGGAAACTCCTTTGCCATGTTGTGGAAACAGTTCTGTAAATGCTGTGTGATCATTATTGTTGGTAGGATTATCGATCGTGATGTCCCCTTGATCTATCAAGTCTTGAATGGTATGCTTCAAGTGGAAGCATCCATTAGTTCTATGGCCTTTAATCCGATGGAAAGCACAGTATTCATTATCTTTCCACCAATATGGTTTTGGATCCGGATCAGGTTTTTGGATTGGTGGTAAAGAGATCATGTTATCAGCTATCAGGGTTCTCAGGGAAAATTCCAAAGATTCTCCCAGGGGAGTAAACTTTCATTTATTATCCCATCTTTTGAATGGCTTCTTTGGAGATGATTTAGCAAATTTTTGCTTTGAAGCTTCAATGGCTTTGGTGGCAAGGGTGAGATTGTAGGCCGGTGCCTTTGATGGGGTGTGGATAGTGTCAACAACACCGTCAGAGATGATACCTTTGTTTCTATTCCAGCTCTTGTTTTTATCTTTTGAGCTAGATCCAGATTCAGACTTGTCCTTTTGAAGTGTGATTTCTCCTTTCTTGACAAGTACTTTCTCAATCTTGATTGCATTATCCACCATTTTATCAAAAGATACATGATCTTGCATTTGTAATGGATAGTTGAGCTCTGGAACAAGGTTATTGATAAAGATTTCAAGTTTCTCCATTTCGGGAATTGGTCTAGCATATAGAGAAAACTTCTTTCGCCACCTCTTGAGGAAAGTTAGGAATGATTCCCCTAGATATTGCTTGAGGTTACAAATATCGATCATGGTAATCAGATGTTGAATATTGTAGGAATATTGTTGATAAAACAATTTAATTAATTCCTCAAAAGTTTTGATCGTAGAAGGTAATCTTGAAAACCACTGAATGGATGCTCCTCCCAAGGATCTAGGAAAAAGATGCATTAGATAAGTCGGTTCATGCATGAATTCCATGGATTGCGTACAGAACTCTCTGACATGATCTTGAGGATCAGAGTGTCCATCATATTTGTCATACTTTGGTATCTCCACTCTTTTTGGGAATGGTGGCATATACAAGTTTTTGTCGAATGGGAAAGGACATAGGGCCTCCATGGAGAACTCCTTGGGTTCCTTCTCCTTCTTAAGATTGTTAAATTCAACTTGTATAGCGTGCATCTATTTTGTCATAGCTGTGAGTGGAGTTTCTTCCTCATGTGTGATTATATCATCAACGTTAAAGTTGGGAGGAAGCTTAGCCCCTTCCTGGGATAATTGTAAAAAGTATGCCTCTCTATCCACTTTCAAGAAATGGCTCATCATTCTCTTGAATTCATCGTCATTCTAACATCGATGGATTTCAGAGGGGGTAGGTTCTTGGTCAGCATTATGTTGAGAATGGTGTCCCTAGGATCCTCCTCCTAGAGAATCATGGTTTGTCCCTGCTTGAGACATGGTAGGAGTCTTTGGGCTCCCTGGAATAGATTGAGGAGAAGTTTGTTGATTACCTCTATGAGTTGATAGAGGAGGTATGTAACCAGTTTTTAATCAAAAGTTACTGAGACCATCGTCTTTGTAGATACCTAACTTGATGAGTTGTTCAAGAGTTGGACCCGGGATATTGGTTAAAAGTAAGTTCTGAGATGTTTCTTCTGATTTCTTGTGTGAAGAAGCTCTAGTCTCCACCATTAACTTTGAATGAAACAGAAGAAAAGGACAAAGACAACTGAAGAACAATTTGATTCGAGAAAATTGGATGACACAACCTTGTCAAGATTATGATAGTTTTGAAGATCTAATGAGATGTGGGTGAAGGAAACTATGCCCTGGATGTATGGGATAGATCGCCCAAAAGATAGCGGACACGAGTTCTCAACACTTAGTCTATTTTTAAAGATTGATTGAAGATTGATAGTTATGACAAGGTTTTGACACGAGATAAAAAGGACTCAAATTGATCAAACAGAAGACTAGATCGGATTCAAAAGATCAAACTCAGAAAATGGTAGAATGCTCAATAGCTACTGCTCTGTTCCTGACACCATGATATTTTTGACAGATTCCAGAACTAGGCTGAAAACATTGGATATCTTGCAATTTGACAATTTCTGACAACTTTCTCAAATTTTTCCAAATGACACTCTGCAGACTCGTACGACAGTTGGGTATAAATGAAATGACAGTTGCGAAACTCATACGATAGTTGGGTAGAGATGAAACGATAGTTGACAAAACTCATACGATAGTTGCTAATAATTTTTGGCTTCTTGAATTTTGCTGGTTTGAAAACTCGTACGACACTGGGTTCTCAATCATATGACATATGGGCTTTACTGAAATGACATTTGACAAAAAGTCATACAACTTTTGACTTCTTGAAATGAATTTTGACTCCAGAAAAAACTTTACGTCAATTTTTGCAAAATTTAAGGTTTTCAGTTCTGGATTGTTTGCAAATTGTACTGTCCAAATTTTGAAGGTTATACCAGATTTGATCATTTTTAATAGCCAAGTAGATAAAAAAGCACGCAGAATAGCAAGCAAGTGATTCCAAGCATGTCTGAAAATAATGAACAAGGGCAAAAGCAACCTTGCGCATGAACAATCAAGTGACCAAATTGTGCTAATCCCTGAGAGTACTAATTGTGTATGTTCTGAAAAGTTTTGCAATAACGCACATATACCTAAAAGTGAAAAATTGGCCTCTCTAGGGTTTTTAGTAATGGTTTGACTCTGCAACTTTTATGATTCAAAGGGGTGAACTCCAATCCCGGCGCACTAGGGTTTTGACATAGTCTGAGAACTTAATCTTCAAGAGCTGCTAGGGAGATCTGACAACCCAACAATGAACCATACCTATGGAGATTTCTTCCACAAGGACATTTATATAGCGGTTGTCACTACCATGGCGAAAATGGCTATGACCGCTTGAGGTTTCGTCAACGCAATTTTCCCTGTGAAGGGATTGTCTGCTACGGTTAACCCTCTCTAAAGATGACTCACAGATTTATACCACAAGGGGACTTGGCTCCAGATCTAAGGTTTTGACACCTCTTCACTTTTAACCCAAACAAAGCAAGCAGATTAATCTGACATGCTAAGATGAAGTTTTGTTTCACCAAGGTCTGTGATATCAACTCCACGTGATCTATCAACCTCTCCGAGGAGAGAATGTATCAATCAATAAGAGAAGACGCACTAACCAATTTTGGTTCACCAAAGCTCGTGATATCAACCCCACGTGATCTATCAACCTCTCCGGAGAGAGAATGTGTCGATCAATAAGAGAAGATGCACTAACCAAGTTGAATGTGAAACGCACTAAGTATCCTCCCTACCTACAAGGATTCCATCGTCAAGAAAGATTTTGCTAGGAATCCAATCTCTCAAGAATCACGAATAGTGTTCATAGGGCCTAATTACTATGTGAGCACAGATATATGTTCCGAAAGTAAATCTACCAAAAGTACCCAAAAAGTAGAAAGAGGAACACTTAACACTTAAAGAAAATATGAGATGAGTCCACAAGGTGGAACACTTAACACCTCATACAAGCTGAAAATGAGTCCCCAACTTAGAAAACAAGTGAGTTCCTAAAAGCACAAAAGGGTTGCCAAGTGGAACATTTAACGCTTCTGTCCTATTGACCCCTCCCCTTTATGGTGCTGAGATTGCAACCACGGGGCGGAAATGAGGGGCCGGTGGATTAGCGAGTCCAATAACCCAAGATAGCAATCAAGATCAATCACAAGTATTCTAAGACTACTTAATGAATCCTTAAGGGATCACAACCTAGTATCAAATTATGCAAGTGTGTAGAATAAAAGCATGAGAAGACACACACAAGCTAGACACATAAGAGATTTATTTTAAGCCCAAATCAAAATGTTATTAGATGAAGGAGAATACCTGGTGATCCTCGCAATACGCTTAGTAGATTTTACCTAATTTTAGCAATTCTTGCACTTTTCCCAATCAAAACCAGTAGAGAGCAATAAAAAATAGAGAATTTCAATTGTCAAAATTAGCAGTTAGCCGAAATATAAAAATCAAATCTGATACTCTGCTCTAAAAAATGAAACGACAGTCAAAAAATGGTACGAAAACTCGTACGACAGTGGGTATGCTACCAGACGACAGTCCAGAAACTCATACGACACTGGGTATGCTACCATACGACAGATTAGATCTCAAATGACAGTGGGTATGTAATGAAATGAGTCACGATCTGATAGACTATCGTACGATAGTGGGTCCAGTATCATACGACAGTGGGTATGCTCCCATACGACATTTGCCAGAAACTCGTACGACAGATGTACGGACATAAATTAAAAATTGTAGTTTTGCATAGATCCCGAGGATAAAAAGATAGAAATTGATAGAATTGAATTGGAAACCCGTTTTAGGGCCCCACGGTGGGCACCATAAATGTGTGTGTGAAAATTGTACCTGATCTATAGACACAACACTCAGTAAAACATTAGAGGTTAGTGATAATCAAAATCGTGCAAAATTGAAAGCTATCTAACCAAGCGATTTACTGCCTTCTAATAGGTGCGAGATTAATGTTCTTAGATTGTAATCGAGATCAGTGACCTAGATGACACCTAAATGAAGGATTTGAATGCAATTCTAGATATGGAATAAATGCAATTAATCTATATTTTTGATATTTTCTATGCAATAATAATGATGAAAACTTGATATGAATCTATGCTAGATGAAACTGGTATGCTATGAATGCTATTGAAAATTGATATGCTATGCTAATCTAACAATGATATGAAATATGAATGCAAAAAATAAGATTGATCTCACAAAGATGTCGATTCGCAAGAGCTTTGATTCTTCAATTCCAATTCTCCAGCGTGATTGTGCAAAATATGAGATGATTTGTGAAGAGCTGAAGCCTTTAATTTATAGAAATCTAGGGCTTTGGAGGTGCATGGATAAAAGCCATAAATCACTCAAATTAACTCAGCTTGATTTTTGAGTTATCTGATAATAACAGATAATTAAGTCACAAAAACATGCAAAAGCTAAGCTTTAACTCAAAATAAAGTTTAGCTTTAATTGATAATTGACAGTTGTCTGCTTTTATGATTGTGCATGTTTTAATTATGAATTAATTTAATAATAAAGTGATTTATTTCCAACTTAACTGATTTTTGAAAATAAATAATTAATTTATGGGTTAATTAACTATTTAATCAAACTTTTATTAAAAATTATATTATTAAATAATGACAACATGTTTTAATTAATTAAATAAGAATTTAATCAATTAAAGATAGGAATTATGATCTATTGTCAAAATTAAATAATATAATTAATAATAGATAGAATTAAATTTAATTACACAATTAAGTGGCAAATATTAAATCTAATTAATTAAATATGAAAATATTCAATTAATCAAACTTAGGATAAATGTAATTTATCACCAAATAATCATTAAATTAAAGATAATTAAGATAATTAGGAATATTACTAGGAATATTCTCCAATGTAGAATTTAAGATAATCAATTATGATTCGATGATGTTTAGATGTGCCTTAGATTAGGACTTTGATGTCGATTTCGTTCGAATTGTCAATGTAGGAGATTAATGAACTTATAGCCCATTTTTGGGATATTACAATAAGGCCTTCCCGGTTAGGGCCAGATATTAAAATGAAATATAGAGGTCCTCAAACATGCGAGGATCTACCAATAATCTTTATTCTTACTATCTTCTATCTTCTACCAAAAAACTCATATCCAAATATTGTCTGCTAAACTCTAAACAAACAACTAAATTTATACAAGAAGCTACCGAACTGAGCCGGCCTTTAGATCCACAATCAATGAAAGAAACAGTCAGATCTGAGACTACATGCTTCCGAATGATAGATATCAACATTAAATCATGATCCAATATAAATGCACAAGTCGGCCACAATAGAAACTAAAACTAAACCTATCGGTGAGCAAGATAACTAAGCAGCAGACAAGCAACATCGAGCGCCAGTGAAACAACCGACCACCTAGGAGATAACTGAACACACTCAGTAACCAAAGGAAACCAACCAACTACTGACCAAATCGGTCAAAGCAGGAACCAAGCAACATAGATAAACTCCAAATTCTTTTTGGTGACACAGGATTGCCAAGGACCCGAGATGCTCCTGCATCAGACACGTGGGGTTATTTTGAAATTATTCTCCAAATCATTTGGTATGTATGGTCTGAGCTGCATCCAACTTAGACTGTGAAATCCATGATCTATCTTTCATCGGTCTATTCTTCCACTTTACTACATATTATGTATACTATTTTCATCTTGTACTCTTGCCAACTCTTTCCTTCAAAATCTGTTCAAATTCTTCATTCTACTTCTTAGGATATTCTGTCAATACTTTCACTTCTTCATTAGGTTCATGATACTCATACAAATCAGCAATGTTGAAAATTAGTGATATGTCCATGTCATCAGGTAACTCAATTTCATATGCATTTCCACTATCAAATTTCTTCAAAATCTTGCAAGGTCCAAACTTCTTCATCTTCAGCTTCCCATATGTTCCAATAGGAAATCAACCTTTCTTCAAATGAACCATCACTTCTTCACCAACTTCAAAAGTTTTATGTCTCCTTGATCTATTAGCTCTGACTTTGTATTTTTTATTACTGTCTTCCAGCTTCAGCTTTACATCTTCATGTACTCAAAAAATTCTACTCCTTCAGCGCTTTTCTTATTCTCATCAGAAATGTCTCTCCAATCAGATATACCTCTTGGTTGTGTGTCATTCACAATCTCAAATGGTCTCTTTCCAGTACTCCTATTCATTGAATTATTGTATGCAAACTCTGCTTGTGCTAACACAGAACCCCAATTACTCGATGTGTCTCCAACTAAACATCTCAAAAGATTTCTCAAACTTTTGTTCACAACTTCAGTCTATCCATTGGTTTGTGGGTGAAATGTAGAACTATATTTCAACTTAGTGCCAAATTTCTTCCAAAGGGTTTTCCAAAAGTATCCAACAAATTTACTATCTCAGTTAGAGATAATACGCCTTGGTAATCCATGCAATCTGACAATTTCCTTAAAGAAAAGATCTTCTACATGTACTGCATCTGATGTCTTTCTACATGGTATAAAATGTGCCATCTTTGAACATCTATCCACAACAACAAATATAGAATCATTACCTCTTACTATCTTCGGTAAGCCAAGAAAAAAGTCCATACTAATGTCAATCCAAAGTTTCTCAGGAACAGTAATTGGTACATACAATCCAATATTTTGACTTACTCCTTTTGTAACTTACCAAATTCCACAACTTTTTACAAATTTTTGAACATCTTTATACAACTGCGGCCAATAGTACTTCTCCTTAAGCAAATTCCATGTTTTATCAATACCAAAATGTCCAGCCAAACCACTACTATGCTTCTTCTTTATCAAATTAGATCTCATTACTCCTCTCGGTATACACAACTTAATTCCTTTAAACAACATACCTTCCTGAATAAAATATTCATCCTATTTAGTATCTTGTTGATCTTGAATAGGTGCTTTGCACTTTCTCCATGGCTCAAAAAAATCAGGGTCAAACTCATAAGAATCTCTCATCTCATCAAAACCAAGAACTTCAATTTTCATCTCGGTCATCAAAGATCTTCTACTTAATGTATCAGCAACTTGGTTAGTGACTCCACTCTTATGCTTTATCACAAATGTATAACTCTGCAAATACTGAACCCATTTCATATGTCTCTGATTCAACTTATTTTGACTACCCAAATATTGTAAAGCCTTATGATCAGTATACAACACAAATTCACTCGATATCAAATAATGTCTCCATTTTTTTAGTGCTTGAACAATAGCATAGAATTCTTGATCATACACAAAATATTTCCTTCTAGCATCATTCAACTTTTCACTAAAGAAAGCAATAGGTTTACCTTCTTGACTCAACACATCTCCAATTGCACTTCCACTTGCATCACATTCCACTTGAAATACTTTACTGAAATCAGGTAATGTCAAAATAGGTAATTCAACAACCTTCTACTTAGAGTCTCAAAACTTTTTTTAGCTCCATGTGTCCACTTGAATTCTCTTTTGTCTCCTCTCATAGTCTCAGTCATAGCATTACAAATTGAACTGAAATTCCTTGTGAACTTTTGGTAAAACTTTGGCAAACCATGAAATGATCTTACCTCACTAGAATTCATAGGTGTAGGCCAATTCAAAATAGCTTCAACCTTTTCAAGATCCATCTTCAAACCATCAGCTGAAATAAAAAATCCCAAATACACAATCTCCTCTTTCATGAATGAACACTTTTTCAAATTTATCACCAACTTTTCCTCTTTTAATCTTTGCAAAACTTGTCTAACATGCAAAAAAATTTCTTATTTGGTCTTACTGAATATCAAAATGTCATCAAGATATACAATCACAAACATACCCAAGAATTTCTTCAAAACTTCATTCATCAGCCTCATAAAAGTACTTGGTGCATTAGTTAAACCAAAATGCATAACAAAACCACTCATACAAACCTTCTTTTGTCTTGAAAGCAGTCTTCCATTCATCACCTTCTCTGATTCTAATCTGATGATACCCACTTTTTAAATCAATTTTGGTGAAATACTTTTCTCCAGTCAAACTATCCATTATGTCATCCATTCTCGGTATAGGAAACCTATACTTCACTGTTATCTTATTGATTTCTCTAGGATCAGTACACATTCTCCATTCTCCATTCTTCTTTGGTGCCAATACAGTAGGTACTACACAAGGACTCAAACTTTCTCTGATCAAACCTTTCTCCAGCAACTCTTGAATCTGTCAGTTCAATTTTTGATTCTCGGTAGGTGTCAACCGATGAGGTTCCTTGTTCGGTAAACTAGCTCCATGGATTAGATCTATACAATGATCAATGACTCTTTTCGGTGGAAAACCATCAAGTACATTATTAGAAATGATATCACTATACTTGGTGAGTAACTTATTAATGTCCTTGGGGACATTATCCTTTGTTTTCTTACTCAGTTTGTTAGGAATCACAGCAAAACATACATCATTCCTCTTCAAAGACTTAACAAACTTTCTTCCCTCCATCAAACAAAATTTCACAGATGTGCAGACATTACTAGCAGGTTCTTCCATCAATGGTAAAAAGATTTGTTTCTTTCCATCAGCCATAATAGTATACTTATGCAATCTCCCATCATATATAGCATATCTATCATATTGCCAAGGTCTACCAAAAAAACTATGACAACAATCCATAGGCATGATATCACATAACATCTTATCATAGTACTTTCCAATCTTAAAATTCACATAACATTGTTCACTTATGAGGAGTGTATGCTCATCTTTGATCCATGAAATCTGATAGGGCTTTGGATGTACCAACCTTTCCAACTACAATTTTGTGACCATCTCTTGAGATGCCAGATTCTCTGAGCTACCACTATCAATGATTACCTTCCAAACTTTATCAAAAAATCTACATCTGGTCTTGAACAAACTTTTCCTTACCAGATCTTCCTTCTTACTTTCATTCCATAGTTCTCTCCTTACCATCAAATTATTTTCTTTCTCAAGTTCATTCAGTGACTTCTTGCACCAAAGCATTTCTACTACTACTAGCCTTCTTACTAGCATGTGTACTTTCAAAAGATCTATGTCCTTCTCCATAATTGTAACAAGTTCCTCAGAAACTTCCTCTACTATAACCACCTCGATAGTTACTGCCTCTACCTCTAGATGAACTTTCACCTTTCCACTTAGTCTTTCCTTTGTCCATATTTGTCTTTTTTGGTTCAGATCTACCATTTTCACCATTAGATCTACCTCTTCCTCTAGGGAATCTACCACCTCAACCTCTTTGTCTTTTCTCATGTCTCTTGTTCAATTTCTCCTCAACCTTCAATGCAAATTGAGAAGCCTCTTCAATGTTCTCCAACTTGACCATACTGATTTCCTCTTGGATGGAAACTCTCAAACCATTCAGGTATCTACCAATTCTTTCCACATCATCTTCATCATGTCCAAATCTGATATCTAATCTATATAATTCCTCAGTATACTCCTTTACCGAGCTATGTTTCTATCTCAATCTTTGCATTCACCAAACTAGGTTAATCTGATAATCACAAGGTAAGAACTTTCCTTTCAACTTATTCACCATTTTATTTCATACCTTGATTTTGTATTTTCCTTTCCTCTTCCAATCCAATTACATATGTTCCCACCATAAGGATGCATGACTTTGCAACTTTGTGCTTGCAATCTTCACCTTCTTGTATTTAGGTATGTTTTCATATTCAAAATACTTTTCCATTTCAGTGATCCAGTCCACCAATTCATCAGAATCTATCTTTCCACCATACTCAGGAGGATTGAAATGTGGTGTTGACTTTAGACTTGTCAAAGCCTTCAAAAATATTTCTTCACCTAGATCCATAATAGGTGCAGGTTATGCATTCACCTATTCTTACTCAACTTCATCATTACTAACATCTTCAAGGTATCTGCCTCTTCTTTGGGCTATTTCAACAGCTTCTAACCTAGCAGCAATCTACCTTAGCATATCTTCCAATCCTAGATTTGCATCTCACTTCCCATGAACCATCTTGACAACCCTCTACAATTGCAGGTCAAGTCACAATCTGCTACCCCACAACAATCAACTAGGGCTTCAAGAGGAACCTACAAACCTAGATCCATAGACCTAAATCAAGATCTCACCTCAGTCTGATACCACCTAATGCAAGGTAGGGAGCAAGAGGGGCCAAACAATGGCACACCCTAATGCTCCAAGCCTACTCAACACATGTAGAAGAAAACAAACACAATAGTGAGAGAGAGAATGTAGAAGCTTTCATATATTTTTCATCAAATAGAATGTTACATGTTAGGTTGTAAGGACTTCCCTGTTAGTGCTAGATCTTACAATGAAATACAAAGGTCCTCAAACATGCGAGGATCTTCCAACAATCTCTATTCTTACTATCTTCTATCTTCTACCAAAAAACTCCTATCCAAAAATTGCCTGCTAAACTCTAAACCAACAATTACATTTATACAAGAAGCTACCGAACTGAGTCAGCCTTCAGATCCACAATCAATGGAAGAGATGGCTAGATATGGGACCACACATTACCCAATGATGGATATCAACATTAAATCCATGATCCAATATAAATGCACAAGTCGGCCACAACATAAACTAAAACTAAACCCATTGGTGAGCAAGATAACCGAGTAGTAGACAAGAAACATCGAGCACCAGTGAAACAACTAACCACCCAGGAGATAACTAACCACACTTGGTAACCAAAGGAAACTGACCAACTTGGTCAAAGTAGGAATTGAGCAATACAGACCAACTCCAATTTTTTTTTGGTGACACAAGATTGTCAAGGACCCGAGATGCTCCTGCATCACAACTAGACCTTTGGATTTGCATTCTTCTTCATCATATGCCTTAATGATGATTTTCTTATGGACATATATGCAATCTTCATCATAGCCTAATTGGTTGAGTAGCTTAGCAGAAGAAATATTGAGGCCAGCACCATTATCAATGAGGATGTGGCAGACGTGCTTTGGACCTATCGTGACTTCTATATGCAAAGGAGCATTATGTAGATGGCTCAGTGAGTGATCATCTTCTTTGGAGAAAGATAAATAGTGGGGTGAGGCTAGGCAACCCACCATGGATTGAAACTGATCAAGATCCAAATCTTTTGGGACATTTTCCTCAGTGAGGGATTTATCCATAATCTCCCTATGAGTAGGCGAGATCTTCAAATAGCTCAAAGATAGTGATCTGAGTGTTGGTATATTGTAGATGGTCTAGAATGCTATAATTAGCTATGCTAGGCATAGGACCAATTTCAAATTTTTGTTGGCAGGGCCAACAATAGTTTTGTTCACAGGTTGCTTCGGTGCAAATGTAGAAAGTTCAGGACCCTTAATGGTGATTTTCACACGAGAGTGAGTAACAACATTTGTGCAATCTTGAGATGATTCAGGTTTGGAAGAATGAGACCCGAGGCCTCGCAATACAAATGGAGTCTTAGGCTTAGGAGCATCCTCACTCCTCTTGATAGTAACCACATCACAATAATCAACCTCAACAGGTTCAATCATGTTGATGACATTGTCATTGGTAGTGTATGTGTAGTTAACCTTGGCATTGGTATTCTTAGTCTTGGAAGATTCACCTTTCTTGTGAGGAGGAAAGGGATCTTTAAATGCCTGATGATCTAAATTCTTCTTATGGTTGTCCAAAACACTATCACCATTGTCAATCAAATCTTGGACCTTATGGCACAACTGGAGACAAGTAGAAGTTTTATGACCCTTATTTTGGTGATAATCACAGTATGCGTTGTCATTCTACCAATGAGGTCATGGTTGCAGATCATAGAGATGCTTTTCTAAAGGAGAAAGTATTTGGTTTTGCACAAGAGTCTTATAAACCACATCAAGTGGTTCTCCTAAGGACATGAACTCACACTTGGGTCAAGATTGCCAAGGCTTGTTTTTAGTGAATCTCAAAGGTTGTTGAGTGTCTGTTGTAGCCTTCTCAGTAGCTTTGACTGCCTGTATACTAGAGGTAAGATTGAAAATAAATTTTGTAGGCTTCAGGGTCACATTATCAACCACTCCATCATTCACAACATCTCTATTCTTGTTGAAAAACTTCACTTTATCTTTGCTTGAGGAAGAAGACCCTTGTTTGTTATCTTTTTGCAATGTCAACTCTCCTTTCTTGATCATAAATGCTTCTATTTGCATAGCTTGCTTATTCATACTATTGAAGGTTAGGGGACCTTGTAATTGTACTTGATATCCAAAATTTGGGACAAGATTATCCAAAAATATGTCGAGACTCTCAAACTCTGGCAATTTGCAAGGATATTTTATACATAGTTGTCTCCATCTCTAGAGAAATGCTAAGAAAGGCTCCCCTTGTTGCTATCTCAGATTACAAAGATCTCAAATATTGACTGGATGCTGAATATTGTGTGAGTAAAGTTAGATAAATAGATTAGCTATCTTGTCAAAAGATTTGATTCTAGCGGGTAACTGAGAAAACCACTCCATAGCTGACCCACCCAAACTATGAGGAAAGAGGTGCATAAGATATGTCTGATCATGTATAACTTCCATAGATAGAGTGCTGAACTCCCTCAAGTGATCTTGGGGATCAATAGTACCCAAGTATTTGTCATATTTAGGTAGCTCTACACCTTTAGCAAAAGGTAGCACGTGAAGATTCTTATTGAAGGGGAAAGCACAGATGCTTTCCATTGTGAATTGTTATACTGGTTTATCCTTATCCCTCACAAGTTGGCTAATTTGGTTTTGCATGTTTTGGATCATCTTTTACAACTTAGCATTCTTAGTTTCTTCTTATTTGGCCACAAGTGTCTTGACTTGATAGTCTGGGGTTAATTTGGCCCCTTGTTTGGCCAGTTCAAGAAAGTATTTATCCTTCTCTTCTAGAAAGAGGATCTCCATCATCTTGATAAGACTCTTGTTGGCTTTTGCAACATCTATATCATTTTGGGTTATTGTCTCATTGTCATTACAATGAATCTCATAAATGCTCGGGACTTGATCTTGACTCTGGTCATGTGGAGGAGGGCGATAGTGATATGGTTGTCGATCACCTTGAGATTGGTCTTGATTCTAATCATTTTTGGATTGATCATAACATTGATCATTTCAAGATTGACCGGGATGCTGGTTGTTTTGATATTGCTCATGAGTTTTGTTGTATTGGCCTGGTTGGAAGTCGAAATGAAATGGGTCTCCCATCTTGTCAATGTGGGATTGTGCAGCGAGTGCAGACTCAGTAAAATGATATGAAAGATGTTGAAAGGGCATGGCTAAGGTAACATTTTAGGCATTAACAGGATCGAAAGGGTCAATAGGTTCAAGGGGGTCAATAGGATTAATTCTATAAAGTGACCCTTCAGAGTTTCACTGATCTTGGAATAGTGGGTTATGTTGTTCTCGAAACAATAATTCAGGTTGTCTTTGAAACAAAGGATTATAACACTCTTGGAATACTAGAGATGAGGATTGAGATGAGTTGTCTTTCAATGTACTCAATGAAGAGGAACTTGAGGATCCCTCACATTACTCAAATTGCATAAGAAGTTCAGAATGACCTCTTCCTTGATTATGACATCTACCTCTTCCTTGTCTAATACCACGAATGGGGAATGTGTTTCTGCTTCTAGTCATAACAGGTATAGAAAAAAATGCAATGAGAGAGGACTTGGGATTATGCTAGAACTCTATTTCTAGAATAGAGAAAAAGGAGATATAAGAGGCTAGAACAACTAAGATGTGAAATGCACCTGGCACAAATCATCAAGAGTATGGCTAGAATAGTTGAGATGTGACTATCGCGTCGCAAGGTACAAAAGCACAATAAGATAGGACAAATAATAGAGAGACAAATACAAGTTTAAGCAATAATCATTTGGTTCAAAGCTTGAGGCACTCAGTTTCAGATAGTGGACAATAACAGAACAGGAAGACAAATCTGAGGCAAAAATTAGATTAAGCAGAAAGTTGACCAGTCAATGAGAAATAGCTCATTATTTTGAAAATCAAGGTACAGTCTCGCGCAAGGAAGTGCTAGTTCACACGAGGAAATTCTAGACTACACGTGAGAAAATGAAATCTCGTGCGAGGAAATGCACAGGTTCTAAAATCTTGCGCGGGAAAAGACAAGGCTTCAACAAATCGAAATAGTTTTCGAGATAAAAGTTAGATTTTGAGACACAACATGGACTATTCTCTGACAAAATTTCTAGTTCTCAGATAGTTTCAGGATAGTTTGAATCAGCAATCTCAGTTTGAGTGTTGCAAGCAATCATTTACAAGCATGAAGTTTTAGATCAAGCAATAGTGACGCAAGAAGTAGTCACAAACAGTTCTACCAAGGACAAAGCAACTTGGTAGAATCATGGGAGTCTTTGTTTAATCATGATGGACATTTTAAGACTTGAAACAATCACTTAGTTATCCCTACAAAAAAAATGGTAGAGAAGATAAAATTTGTGCCTCACAGCTTACGTGTATGCGTTCACCTCACACAGTCGTGTCACCCCCTAGAGGGCACCCGTGTTTTTGGTGTTTCCAAGGACTCAATAATATATGTTTAAAGGTTACCCTTGAAGTAGGGGCTAGTTTCATATACCAAATTCAAATGTCTAGGTGTATGCCTATGGTGAGAATTTAGGGGAGAGATTCTTCCCCCTCCCTATGCAAAGATTATGTCTCCTTTCAGAGGTAATCTGAGTAGGCAATTAACTAAGAAATTTTTTAGTGGGATTTTGTTCACACTAACCTTTGGTGCCCCCAAAATAGGGCTAGGGCCTTGCAGCCACACTAACACTTGAAATTCATACACCCCCGCAAGCAGGGCTAGGAGTGGCACTGCTCAGTACAATAGACAGGGCTTTCTTAAGATGATAGTCAAAATCATGAGAAAGAAGTTAACATGGCTTTGGAGTCTTTAGACTCAACAAAGAATTATTTATTATAGTGAGGTGGAATCACCAAAAATAGGCGTGTACTCACTTGAGTCATTCCCAGAGGTTCAACTTCTGGCAGGCCCTCTGAAGGTGACACGGACTTTGGCTTGGATCTAAGGGTCAGATTTTCTGATTCTCTCAAAGAGAGAAGGAGCATACTTCTCTACCTCTTCACCTTACCCAAACACATGAGACATGTCTATCACCAATCTAGTTCCTCTTCAACCAATCCAAAAGCTTTTGGGTTTCTAGTTCTCTCAAAGAGAGAAGAGCATAATCCCCTAACAAGTAGACATGCTAAAGATTCACTACCTTTCCTTGCTTCCCCAGGTATATATCATGCTAGAAAAATCTAGGTCTCGAATTTATCCATGGGCATCACTTCCATGTAATGAAGAGCCTATTACCCTATCTTTCTATCAAGACCCTTAATAAATTTTAACAAAGCCCTAGTTATACTATGTGAGTAAAAACACTAAACAAGTACAACATTTTAAAATAGTCTTTGACAACCGTCCTGCAAGCAAAGTGTTAGCAAGTTTTATGTCTTGGTCAAATGTCCTGTAGCCCATTATTATGCTATTAGAAAAATAGAGATATATAAAAATCACAGCAAATAACAATGTCAAAAAAAGCAATAGAATAGTACAAAAAATTGAGAAATTTCAAATTCTGATGGCAAGTTTTGCGCGAGAAATTGCCTGCCTTCGCGTGATGAAATGCAGGGTCCTGTATGAGATAGTGCTTTCTTCACACAAGAAAATGCTATTGAGAACAGAACTTTGTGTGGCATGCATAGAAAAATCATGTGAGATTCCATACATAGTGAAGTACGGATGTATGGAAGAGCTTTAAATGTTCGTCAAAAAACTTTCAAGAGTGAGGCCAGAAATGATTTTTTCTGCCCCACGGTAGGCACCAAAATGTTTATGTCTGAATGTTGACCTCTAATTCAGCCATAGACAGGACATAGTCATTGCTCAAATGAATGAATTATGACAATGAATATGAGTTATTCACTTTGCAATATGGATTTAATCGATCTATCATCTCCTATTTAGGTGGGGTGTTTGAATTAATCTCAGAACGAGAGCCCAACAACCATAGAACAATCACTAAAATGGAGGATTTTCAAAGCTTAAGAAAAAGATTGAATTGAAATTAATCTATATGATAAATAAAATTGTAATCTAAGAATGAAAGTGCATATTAAGCTAAGAAACTTGAAATGAGATGAGAATTAAGCTAATACCAATGGTAAGCAAACTAATTTAAAGCATGAGAATGCAAGAAAATACTACTAACATGAAATTATACTAATATTTAATATTAAAGATTTTAAATGCAATAGATGAGACAATAATTCGCTATAGTTTTGGTACTCTAAAATTTCCTCTCTCAAATGAGAAAAAGAGGTTCATAATATAGAAGAGCTCAGGAGAAGGATGAAGAGTTTCTTGGAAAGAAACAGCTAACTCTTCATCTCCATGGAGGAAGGTGAGACAAATTGAAGGATATTATTTAATTAAGAAAATGAATTATTGCCACATGGGTGGATTTTTGAATTATTTGAATTATTAAATCCAAATGAGAGTAATCCATTTAAATAACCAAATAAAACTTAATTCCTTTGATGTGTATTAGCTAAAGGGGGTGGAATTAATTTCATTAAAAGCACTAGGTGTTAGAAATAGTCCCAAGAGATAACTAAGAGGGGGGCAGGGGGGGTGAATCAGTTATCTACAAGATTCAATTCTTTATCCAAGTAAGTATGCTTAAACATAAAGCATAATCACAATGAAATAACACTTGAACACAACACCAATATTTTGGTTACGGGGAAACCCAAATAGGTAAAAACCCCGGTGGGACTTGATACCCACTAATATTCTATACTAGTGTATAATGATATTGTTAAAATATCCTTTGCCCTATTAGGAGTAGCTTAAAAATATATTAAGTACAGTAGAACTGGTCAAGGGTCAGACCCTGTTAGGATTCTTTTACAATTGTCCCTGTTAGGGGAGAGGATGCACTGTCCGAGAGCTCACTGCTCAAATGGGTGAAAGTTAAAACCTTTTGTTTAACAAATACACACTATATTTGGATCTTGGTGAACTTTTCTTTGACCTTCTATATGGTTCAGTTCCAATGAATAGCACAAGTACTTTACTTGGTCACATAGACCTTCTTCTAATGGCTCAACACTTTGTACACTCTGCTTTGCTCTGCTTAATCAACCATGAACCACACTCAAGCAATCACAAATGACTGCCTATGAATATCTTTCCTCCAAATGATATAAGAAAGTTAGACTATTAAAACCACCTTTAAATCATATTAGAGAAACCATAAAAAACTCCAATAAACATTATGTCTGCTCTACTACACACGCAACACATTCTGGGACATGTCCAATAAGATAATTGTAGACGCACGCAACACACTGTTGGCTCTACCAAAACAACTAGATCTTTCTTTGTAAGCTAAATTAAATCATGCACTCTTAACCAAACATTAATAACTCTCCTCCAAGCTTAAATCCAAGGGTGCATACCCTAAAGATAGGTGCAACTCAAGAACCAATAAAATTTATGTCGACTCTCCTGAACAAACATAGAAAATTGCTGCTGGCAAATAGCAACTGCATAACTTCACTTATACTCATCAACAGACTATGTGTCCATAATTGAAACATCACTAACATGTCTTCAACATATATCCAAGTGCACAAGTCTCCATGATAACTATACGAACAACCATACACAAAACACCGTCTGTTACTCTATCAGGAACATTGTTGACACCAGCTGCTATATAACTATCTATACTAATAGTTAACCTCTGCGCCCATGATATCATGCTAATATCATGTCCATGCTTCATATATATAAATCTTACTACATAAGACTTCCATGCATGCTACTTTCCATGTGTTGTCATCAATGACAAACATACAGTCAGTACTAGCCTGCTGGCAAATCTCCAACAATCTCCCCCTTTGGCATTGATGGCAACATGTGGAATGAAAAACCACAACCAACCCAAATGAACATTTCTTTTATAAAATTCTCCATTTCCTCTTCAAAACTCCCCCAAAGATGAATCCTCCATCTACTGCAATATTTTCTAATATTCTCTATTTCCTCAATTGTACTGCTATCATAACTGAATGCTACTCCCCCTTAATATATTACTCCTCTTGTTACTTCTATTTTTCATGACTCTATATATACTCCCCCTTTGACATCAATGGAAAAGGGCACCATTCATTTTAAGCACTGGTACTACTCCTGAGGTAGAGTAGTCAACCTTCCATTAGTCCCAAAGGACTGATGCCTTCCCTTCTTTCTTCTAAGCAGAATCAGGGAAGGGAATTACTCCCAACTTCTTCCTGAGATACTCAAAAGTATCCTTAGGCAAGGGCTTTGTGAAAATATCTGCCAACTGATCTTTAGTACTCACATAGTCCAACTTGACTTCTTTCTCTACCACTTTCTCTCTTAGGAAGTGATACTTGATCTCAATGTGCTTTTTCTTTGCATACATCACAGGGTTCTCTGACATATTGATAGTGCTAGTGTTATCATAGTGAATAACAATAGGATAATCAATCTAAATTCCAAAATCCTTTATCATCTTCTTGATCCAAATAATTGTAGAATAATTGAAGGCAGCTGCAACATACTCCGCTTCTATTGTTGATTGAGAAATACAATTTTATTTCTTTCTTGTCCAAGTGACAAGTCTATCACCAAGAAACAATGCTCAACCTGAAGTACTCTTTATGTCATCAAAACATCCTGCCCAATCTACATCAGTGTACACATGAAGCTCAACATTTTTTGAATTAGGATACCATAGACCATAATCTATAGTGCCCTACAAGTATCTAAATATTATTTTTACTACCATGAGGTGACTTTGTTTAGGCTATGCTGCAAATCTTCCAACTATGCCAACTGCATTGGAAATATCAGGTCTAGTCTAAGTAAGATATATGAGTTTACCAATCATAGACTTGTACAATAATATATCTACTACTGGTGAGTCATCTTCTTTTGTAAGCTTGCATCCAATGATCATAGGATTTCCTACTAGCTTGCAATCATCCATCTTGAATTTCTTTAGTATCTCTTTCACATACTTTAATTGATTTATGAAAATCCCTTTTTCTGTCTGCTGCACATTTAGTCCCAAAAAGTACTTGATAGGACCAATCATACTCATCTCAAACTCATTCTGCATTTCTTCGGCAAATTCAGCAGTGACTTTGTCATTACCTCCAAAGATAATGTCATCAACAAATATAGCTACAAGTAGTAAACCTTCATATGTCTCTCTAATGAATAGATTACAATCTGATGCTCCTTTCTTGAATCCAATCTTTGTTAAGTGTCTATCTAGTCTCTCATACCATGCTCTAGGGGCTTGCTTAAGTCCATAGAGGGCCTTCTTCAATTTGCATACTATATCAAGTCTATTTGATAAGGTGAATCCTTCTAGCTACTCAATGTATACTTCTTTCAAATCTCCATTCAAGAATGCTAACTTGACATCCATCTGATAAACTTTGAATTTTTTTACTATAGCATAGGCTAGAAACAACTTGATAGCTTCTAATCTACTCATAGGTGCAAATGTGTCTGAATAATCAATTACTTCTCTTTGCGCATATCCCTTACATACTAATCTTGCTTTATTTCCTACTACTATACCATCTTCATTCATCTTGTTTCTGAATATCCACTTTGTTCCAATCACATTCTTATCACTAGGTCTTGGGACCAGTTCCCAAGTGTCATTCTTAATAATCTTATCAAGCTCTTCTTTCATAGAATCATGCCAATTTGAATCATTACAAGCATCTTCAACACTTAATGGTTCAATCTGAGATAGCAAACATACCGCTTCACTGCTAGCTAAGTTCTTTGCTTGTGATCTTGTTAAGACTTTTCCGCTTTGATCTCCAATGATATCTGCCTTGGAATGATTTCTTGATGTAAACTTTCAAACTTTAGGTGATGTTGACTCATCAGCCTTAGGATTATTTTCTTCACTTGTCTCAGAGTCATTGAATAACACATCAATACTGTCAAACATTTCTTCAATAACTATCTCACTAGTGGAGGGTATAGGTTCTTCTTCAATCATGGGTGAGTAATCACGATATCTTTCTTGAATCATAAAATTTTCATTAATCTTTACATGAGCACTTTCAATGATCTTTTTAAATCTTAAATTGAAACATCTATAAGCTTTACTTTTAGTAGAGTAACCAGGAAAATTACCTTCATCACTTCTTGCATCAAACTTGCCTATTGCTTCATCCCTCTTGATGTAGCACTTGCTTCCAAAGATTCTGAAGTATTTTACTATGGGAACATTACCAAACCATAGCTCATAAGGTGTTTTGTCACTGCCTGGCCTCAATTGAATTCTATTGATGGTATAGACTATTGTATTGACTGCATCTCTCCAATAGGTGTGTGCAACTTTTCCTTCTATCATAATGGTGTGCGTTGTATCAAGAATGATCCTATTCCTTCTCTCTACAATTCCATTCTGCTAAGGGGTTCTAGGTGCACTTAGCTATCTCTTTATGCCATGTTCTTCACAGTACTCATAGAATCTTTCAGAGGTGAATTCTCCTCCTCTATCTGATCTCAAACATTTATC
Organism: Chamaecyparis obtusa; assembly: GCA_027943335.1. Taxonomy (NCBI): domain Eukaryota; kingdom Viridiplantae; phylum Streptophyta; class Pinopsida; order Cupressales; family Cupressaceae; genus Chamaecyparis; species Chamaecyparis obtusa. The sequence continues at coordinate 233,051 of BSBK01003646.1, forward strand.
TTTAGTCCAGATTCATTCTCAACCTTAGCTTTGAATATTTTGAATTTCTCAAATGCTTCTGACTTATCTTTCAAGAACATAACCCACATCATCCTAGTATAATCATCAACAAACAAAATGAAATACCTTTCACCATAGTATGATCTTGTTTGAGTTGGACCACATAGGTCTGTATGAATCAGATCCAACTTCTTTTCTGCTGAATTTTTCTTTCTCTTGAATGAATTTCTCACATGCTTCCCCATCACACATTCCCTACATATAGTATCAACTAGCTTTTCTATGATAGGTAGATCTCTTACTACCTTAACAATGTTATCAAAGTTTATATGACATAGTCTTTTATGCCACGACCAACTGTCATCAACTTTAGCAACAAAACAACTTGCTTCTGAATTGAGTTGAAAAACATTACCTCTTGTCTTTGACCCTGATGCAATCATAACACCATCTTTTTTGTTAATGATGCATTTGTCATCTTTGAACTCCAACAGATAGCCTTTTCCAAGTAACTGTCCAACACTGAGAAGGTTATGTTTCAAACCATCAACATAAAGAATATCATTAGTACTGTTCTTTCCATCCAAGGTGATGGCTCCTCTACCAACTATTATTTTAGGAGTTTTGTCTCCAAATCTGACCATACCACCATTGTATTTGTCCAAATGAACAAACCTTCCTTTATCACCTGTCATGTGATGTAAACAACCACTATCTATAATCCAGTCTATCCTTATGTCATCTTGTGAAATCAATGCTAGCTCTTGATTCTCTTTCTTATCTTCATGAATTGTCTTTTTATTCATTTTGTCTATAATAGCAATGAATCCAATTTATTCTTCACCAGATTCTTCATCTAAAACTCCATCTCCAGCATAGTAGCATTCCTTAGAATACTTAGGCTTGTAATCCTTCTTGAACTTTCTAGCTCTAGTGGGACACTTAGATGCAAAATGACTGATCTTATTACATGAAAAGCACTTAAATGGTAATTGACCTTCATATTTTCCTTTCCTTTCTTTTCTCTTTTGGCAGTCATAGCAATAAAATCATCTAATGTTTTCTCTTCATCATCATCATCAAAATTACCAAGAGTGTTTGCAAATTTCTTACCATAAATTGTTGCTTTGAAAGTTGTCTCTCTTTGGTTCAGTCTTCAATCTTGAGATCTCAAAAGCTGAGATCTTGTTGATCAAGGTCTCTCTCTTGAAATTAGATGTAAGCTGCATGGTCTCATCAATGATGTTGATCTTGCTTTCATTTTCAGGAGTAAAAGTAGTCATCAATTTATCCATAATGGCCTCCTCTGAAATCTCTCCACCATTGTTCCTGATTCCAGCAATTGATTCACTTATTCTTTGATTGTAGGCTCTAATGTTTTCTTCAGGGAGCATCTCTAAAGAATTGTATCTTTTCTTCCATGTCTTTCTACTCGTATCCTTTTCTTTTTTGTCTCCTTCAAATATGTCTTCTAGGTGCTTCCATATTTTGTGGGTTGTATCTATATTTTTTACTTCTGAAAATTCACCATCAGATAGGGTGCTTATAAGGGTTTCTTTAGCAATAGAATTATGATGAATAGTTCCTTTTGTGTGTTAGTAGCATCATCTTTTGCAAGGTCTTCTAAAGTAGGAATCTTGGCTGCTTTGACAGTTACATTAAAAACTTCAAAAGCAATGCATTGCAAATGAGTCACCATCTTGTTCTTCCAATCAAGATAATTCTCTTCATCGAACTTAGGAATTTATTTCCTAAAGTATGCCATCTGATCAACCTCAAGTTGTTAAACTTTCTCTTCGAGGCATTTGGCTCTGATAGCAATTGCTAGGAATAGTCCCAAGAGATAACTAAGAGAGGGGGGGGCATGAATCAGTTATCTACAAGATTCAATTCTTTATCCAATTAAGTATACTTAAACATAAAGCATAATCACAATGAAAGAACACATGAACACAACACAAATATTTTGGTTACGGGGAAACCTAAATAGGTAAAAACCCTGGTGGGACTTGATACCCACTAATATTTTGTACTAGTGTATAATCATCCTTGTTAGAAGATCATTTACCCTATTAGGAGTAGCTTTACAATATATTAAGTACAGTAGACCTGGTCAAGGGTTGGACCCTATTAGGATTCTTTTACAATTGTCCCTGTTAGGGGAGAGGATGCATTGTCTAAGAGCTCACTGCTCAAAAGGGCAAAGGCTACAACCTTCTGTTTAATGAATACACACTATATCTGGATCTTGGTGAACTGTGCTTTAACCTGCTATATGGATTAGTTCCAATGAATATCTCAAGTACTTTACTTGGTCACATAGACCTTCTTATGATGGCCCAACACTTTTCACACTCTGCTCTGCTCTACTTAATCAACCATGAACCACACTCAAGCAATCACAAATGACTGCCTATAAATATCTTTCCTCCAAATGATATAATCAAGTCAACCTATTAGAACCACCTTTAAATCATATTAGACAAACCATAACAAACTCCAATAAACATTCTGTCATCTCTACTATGCATGTAACACATTCTAGGACCTGTCCAATAACATAATTGTAAACGCATGCAACACACTATCGGCTCTACCAAAACAACTGGATCTTTCTCTGTAAGCTGAATTAACTCATGCGCTCTTAACCAAACATCAATAACTCTCCTCCAAGATTAAATCCAAGGATGCATACCCTAAATATAGGTGCAACTCAAGAACCAATAAAATCTTTGTTGGCTCTCCTGAACAAACACAGGAAACTACTGCTAGTGAATAGCGACTGCATAACTTCACTTCTACTCATCAACAGACTATGTTTCCATAACTAAAACATCACTAACATGTCTTCAACATATATCCAAGTGTGCAAGGCTCCATTATAACTATACAGACAATCATACATAGAACACTATCTATTACTCTATTAGGAACACTGCTGACACCAGCTGCTATATAACTGTTTGTACTAATAGTTAACCTCTGTGCCCATGATATCATGCTGATATCATGTCCATGCTACATATAATAAAATCTTACTATATAAGACTTCCACGTATGCTACTTTCCATATGTTGTCATCAATGAAAAACATATAGTCAGTACTGGCCTGCTGGCAAATCTCCAACACTAGGACTTTAGAATTAAATTAATTAATCATAGGGATTATTTAGCCAATAAATGTCAAATATTTAGGAGTTAAATATAGTGTATGATTTATGCAAATTTAGGGTTTTTTGCATTTGACACCAAGTCAAATAAATTCAATTAGGAGATAGAATTGCCTAGTACAATAGGACTTTGAAGATGTAGAAATTTAAAGAAATGCACCAAAATTGATTAGAATTATAAGGTGCCAATTTTGGGGTATTACAGTAATCTATTCATAAGAGAAAAATCTGAAGGTTTACTTCTTGTAGATAAATTTGTTGATGACATTATCTTTGGGGGTAATGACAAACTTAGTGCAAAATTTGCTAAGGAGATGTAGAGCAAGTTTGAGATGAGCATGATTGGACCTATCAAATACTTGTTGGGATTAAATGTGCAGTAGACAGAGAAAGGTATTTTCATTAATTAGTCTAAATATGTGAAAGAGATATTGAAGAAGTTCAAGATGGATGATTGTAAGCCAGTGGGTACACCTATGATAATAGGATACAAGCTTACAAAAGAAGATGATTCTCTAGCTTAGTAGTTACAACATTGTACAAGTCTATGATTGGTAAACTAATATATCTTACTCAAACTAGACCTAATATTTCTAATGTAGTTGGCATAGTTGGAAGATTTGTAGCAGAGACTAAACAAAGTCACCTCATAGTTGTAAAGAGAATATTCAGATATCTGCAAGGCACTATAGATTATGGTCTATGGTATCCTCATTTAGAGAATGTTGAGCTTCATGTATATATAGATGCAAATTTGGTAGGATGCATGGATGATAGAAAGAGTACATCAGGAGGAGCAGTATTTCTTGGTGATAGACTAGTCACTTGGACAAGCAAGAAGAAGAATTGTATTTCTCAGTCAACAGTGGAAGAAGAGTATGTTTCAATAGCCTTGAATTTTTCTACAATTGTTTGGATCAAGTAGATGATAACGGATTTTGGAATTCAGATTGATTATCCTATTGTTATTCATTGTGATAACACTAGCACTATCAACATGTGAAAGAATCCTATGATGCATGCAAAGACAAAACACATAGAGATTAAGTATCACTTCCTAAGAGAGAAAGTGGCAGAGAAAGAATTCAAATTAGACTATGTGAGTACAAAGGATCAACTAGCATATATATTCACAAAGCCTTTACCAAAGGATACTTTTGAGTATCTTAGGGAGAAGCTAGGATTAATTCTCTTCCCTGATTCTGATTAGAAAAAGTGGAGAGAGCATTAGTCCTCAGTGCCTGATGGATGGTTGACTACTATACTTCAGGAGTAGTACCGGTACTTAAATGTTTGGTGCCCTTTTCCATTGATGTCAAAGGTAGAGTAGTATCTAGTCATGGAAAATAGTAGTAAAGGGGGAGTACATACTAAATTAAGAAGGATTAATATGTAGCAGCAAGGGGTAGTAGTATTCAGTCATGGAAGTAGTTCAGTTGAGGAAATAGAGAATATTGAAGAATATTGCAGCAGATGGATGATTCATCCTTGGGGGATTTTTGGTGAGGAAATGGAGAATTTTATAAAAGAATTGGTCATTTGAATTGGTAGTGTTTTTCCTTCCATATGTTTCCATCAATGCCAAAAGGGGGAGATTGTTGGATATTTTCCAGCAAACCAGTGCTGACCGTATGTTTATCATTGATGACAACATATGGTAAGTAGCATGCATGGAAGACTTATGTAGTAAGCTTTAAGTATATGTAGCATGGATATGTTATTAGCATGATATCATGGACATAGAGGTTAATTGTTAGTACAGACAATTATGTAGCAGCTTGTGTTAGCAGTGTTCCTGACAGAGTTACAGGCAGTGTTCTATGAGTGATTGTCTGTACAGTTATCATGGAGCCTTGCACCTTTAGATATGTGATGGAGACATTTTATTGTTGTTTCATTCATGGCTGCAGAGTCTGATGTGCAGTAGAAGTGAATTTATGTAGTTGCTATTCACCAGTTGTAGTTTCATGTGTTTATCCAGAAGAGCCGATAAAGATCATATTGGTACAGGAGTTGCACCTATCATTTTGGTATGCATGATTGGATTAGTGATTATAGAAGAGTTTAGAATGTTTGGTTAAGAGCACATGATGTAATTCATCTTGAGGAGAAAGTATCAGTTAATTTGGTAGAGTCGATAGTGTGTACGTGTGTCTAGACTTATTGATTTGGACAGGTCCCAGTTTGTGTTGTGTGCTTAGTAGAGATGACAAAGATGTTATTGGAGAGTGTTATTATTTCTCTAATATGATTTCAAGATGGTTCTAATAGGTTGACATGATTATATCATTTAGAGGAAAGATACTTATAGCCGGTCATTTGTGATCCCTAGAAGTATGACATGGAGATGAGAGATTAGAGAAGAGCAGAGAGTGAGAAGTATTGTGTCATCAAGAAGAGGACTATTTGATAGAGAAGATAGAGTGTTCTATTCATTGAAACTAATCAAGATAGAAGGTCTACCTCACAATTCACCAAGATCCAGATATAGTGTATATCTATTATTTAGAAGTTTGCAGCCTTAACCCCTTTGAGCAGTGAGCTCTCGAACAGTGCATCCTCACCCCTAACAAGGTCAATCATAAAAGACTCCTAACAGGGTCTGACCTTTGACCAAGTCACTGTACTTAATGCATTGTAAAGATCAAATCCTAACAGGGTTGTAAGATCTTCTAACAAGGATCATTATACACTAGTGCAGTTTATTAGTGGGTGTTAATTCCCACCGGGGTTTTTACCTATTTGGGTTTCCCCATAACCAAAATATTTGTGTTGTGTTCAAGAGTTCTTTCATTTTGTTTATGCTTAATGTTTAAGTATACTTAATTGGATAAAGAATTGAAACTTGTAGATAATTGATTCACCGCCCCCCCCTCTCAGTTATCTCTTGGGACTATTCCTAACAATTCTATCCAAATCAAAGATGTGTTGGAATACCTTGATATTCTTGAGTGCATTTTTTATCATTTACATCATTATGGGTTAAACTCAATCCAAAGAAATATGTCTTTGGAGTAACATTAGGTAAGCTACTTGGGTCTATGGTATCATGGTGAGGTATCAAGATTGATCCCAAGAAATTCAAATCCATAATGGACATGCCTCCTCCCTGAACACTCAAGCAACTAAGGAGCCTACAAGGAAAACTACAATCCACTTGTCAATTCATATCATAGTTGGCTGAAAAATGTCAATTGTTCACACATCTGCTTTGCAAGGATACCAACTTCAAGTGGGACCTAATCTTTCAATAGAGTTTTGAGAAGCTCAAAGAGTACCTAGCCAACTCACCAATCCTTGTGTTGCCAACAACAAGATGCCCTCTCATCCTATACATTTTAGAACCTACTAAAACATTGAGAGCACTATTGGCCCAGGTTGATGATAATGGAAAGCAAAGAGCTATCTACTACATCAGTCTTACACTTGTAAACTATGAGTTAAACTATTCACCTATGGAGAAGGCATGTCTTGAAGTGGTTTTCACCACTCAATAGCTCTGACATTATATGCTCAATCATGCCGTAAAACTCATTTCCAAAGTGGACCCACTCAAATACCTTCTTTCAAGAACAACACTTATAGGTCAAATGGAAAAAAGGGTTATGCTCCTAAGTGAATTTGATATCCAATATATAGATAGAAAAATAATAAAGGGGAAAGTTATTGCAGATCAGATAGCTAAAGAACCCCTAGTAGATGCATATCCATTGGTAATGGAGTTCCCTGATGAACATCTCTGAATGGTTGAAGAATAGATGACATGGAAGCTATATTTTGATGGCTCTTATACATATCATGCATCAAGAGTGGAAATCCTCTTTGTCACACCTCAAGGTGACTACATCCCCAAATCATTCAAATTGGGATTCCCCTGCACCAATAACATTGTAGAATATGAGGCCTTCATCTCCAACCTCAAGACAACTATCCAGTGTTCAGAGATTTGTAACTCATCATCGAACATGTCTCGGATGAGTTCCAAACTAAAGATGACAAACTAGTACCCTACAAGGAATTGGTGGACAAAATAAAAGAGAAATTCCTAAGTCTACAGTACATGTAGATACTCAAGATACAAAACATAGATGCAGATGCTATGGTGACCATTTGGTCTTTTCTAGTGATCCTTCAAGATTCTACACAATATACATTTTTAGTAGAGTAGCTACATACACGCACTTACGAGAACGTTGATTTTGAAATGGTGTGCATTTTGGTTGGTCCCCAATCCCCATGGTACTATGACATCCATGCTTATCTAAAAAATGGTATCATATCTCCTCACCTCACAAATACCCAATGCTAGAATCTTTGATGCAAGGCAGGGAGAAAGAGGGGCCAAAGGATGGTGCACCCTAATGATCCAAGCCTACTCAAAACATGTGGAAGAAAGCAAACACAACAATGAGAGAGAGAAAGCAGAAACTTTCATAAATTATCATCAATTGAATCATACATGCCAGGCTATAAGGCCTTCCTGGTTATGGCCTGATATTATAATGAATCTCAGAAGTCCTCAAACATGTGAGGATCTATTACAAATCTCCAATCCAATGTCTACTATCTTCTATCCAAACTACCTCCCTAAACAACACCCAAACATCTACATTTATAAAAGAAGCTACCAAACTGAGTCAGCCTTCAAATCCATAATTAATAGAAGTAACGGTCAGATATAGGACCACATGCTTCATAATGATGGATACAAACATTAAATCCATGATCCAATATAAATTCACAAGTCGGCCACAACAGGAAATAAAACTAAACCCGTTGGTAAGCATGATAACCAAGAAGTACACAAACAATGCCGAGCACCAGAGAAATAACTAACCACCCAGGAGAGAACTAACCACACTCGGTAACCAAAGGAAACTGACCAACTACCAACCAACTTGGTCAAATTAGGAATTGAGAAACATAGACAAACTCTAAATTAATTTTGGTGACATAGGATTGCCAAGGACCCGAGATGCTCCTGCATCAATCTTATCCATAGAGCTTATCTCTACAATCTTGTAGCCAATACCCTATATCATCGTAGATATCATAACATCCTCTCTTGTTATTTAGATTCGAATGAGGCATCTTGGCTTTACAAGAGGTTCATGTTGGAATCTGCGGTGCCCACATGAGTGACATGGTCCTAGAAAAGCAGCTGCTTAGAGACAAGTACTATTGGCCAATAATGGAACATGATGCATGTGAGTTTATTAAAAAATTCCTACCATGTTAGCAATATGCTAATATGATCCATGCTCTAGCATAATAATTTCAACCCATTGCACCACCTTGGCCCTTCTCATGTTGGGGCTTTGACCTCATTGGTAAGATAACCCCCCTTTCCTCAGATGAACATAAGTATATCATAACCGTCGTGCTAAATACTTCATGAAATGGGTTGAGGAAATCTTGCTCAGCCTTACCACTAATATTTAGATATCCAAGTTCATCATGTATCACATTATCTGTCACTATGACATCCCCTCCACCATCTTCACTGATCACAACACCCCCTTTGAAAACTAGCATATGCAAGATATGTGTGCCATATTTCATATCCACCATTTCTACTCTATTTCATAAATTCCCCAACCGAACAACCAAGCTGAGGCAACCAACAAAATTATTCTGAAGATCCTCAAAATAGTTGTCAATAAATTTGGTTGCAATTGGCACCTTCAAATCAATCCTACCCTCTAGGCCTACCACACTTCATTATGCACTCCCATAGGAACCACCCTATACTCCTTAGTATATGGTGTTGAAGCCATCTTACCAATTGAGGTTGATCTTCCCTCATTGCATGTGTCTATGAAAAATTATATCACTGATGAAGACTATCACATGGAACTGTGTGTGTGAATTTTGTACCTAGTTGTAGACACAACACTTTAGTAAAACATTAGAGGTTAGCAAAAACTAAAATTTACAAGTAATTGAAACTATGCTAACCAAGCGATTTACTACCTTCTAGTAGGTGTGAGTATGATGTTCTCAGATTCAAATTGAGATCAGTGACAATACAACACCTAAATGAAGGATTTAAAATAATGAAAGCAATGAAATATGAATGCAAATTAATCTTTTTTTAATAAAAAAATTATGCTATAGGATGAAAAACTGTATGAATCTAATCTAGAATGAAATTGAAATGATATGCAAATTAATCTAAGAATTATATGAATTGATATGCAAAGCTATGAAAAACTATGAATTGATCTCACAAAATTGTCTATCGCAAAATCTTTGTTCTTCAGTTGTAAATTCGCCAGAGTAATTGTGCAAATTCGAGAGATTGAGATTGAAAGCTTGAGGGATTTTTTGAGAGATATCGATTGATTGAAATTTTGAGAGATTTTTTTGAGAGATGAGCCTTGTTTTTATAGAAATCTAGGGCTTGAGGATGCATTGAGAAAGCCATAAATCACTCTTGATAAACTCAGGTTGATTTTTGAGTTAACAAGAAATTAAGAATAAATAAACTCAGAAAATCATGCAAAAGTAGTTTTTATCTCAAAATAAAGCTTTAGTTCTCTTTTCCAACTCATCATCAAATGTCGAGTTTAGAAAGTTAACAAATTGAAATTGAAAATTGATTTAAAGTTGTTTTAAAGTTGACTGATTTTCTGATTGTGCATGATTTAATTATAAATTAATTTAATAAATAAAGTGATTTATTCTCAACTTAACTGAATTTAAAATTAAAACAATTGATTTATGGGTTAATCAATTATTAAATCAAACTTTTATTCAAAAACTATATTATTAAATATTGACAACTGACTTTAATTAATTAAATAGGAATTTAATCAATTAGTCATAAGATTTTTGATTTATTGTCAAAATTAAATAATACAATTTAGGAATAAATATAATTAAATGTAATTAAATAATTAAGTGACAGTATTAAATCTGATTAATCAAATATTCAGAATATTCAATTAATCAAACTTTAGGATAAATAAGATTTATCGCCAAATAATTATTAAATTAAAGATAATTAGGATAAATTAGGAATATTTCTAAGAATATTCCCTAATGCAGAATTTAGGATAAAATCAATTAAATTTGATAATGTGCAGATGTACCTTAGGTTAGGACTTTTGTATCAATTTCATTCGATTTGAGGATGTAGGAGGTTAATGAACCTATAGCCCATTTTTGGGGTATTACATTTTGCCCCTCTTTCAATTACTATATGAAGCGCAGTGGTTCAAAGAATAATCTGTGTATGATAAAGATGTATGAAACTAAAATTGATTTGAAAGATGAACCAATTCTGAGAAAGAAATTGATTGAAATATTTGAAGATGTTAAGTCCTGAATGACCAAAGATAATGTTAACTATAACAGCAATGAACCGGTGATTACGAAAAAGTGCCAAAATGTCTAATTCTAAACCTTATGATTGCGAAGAAGTGAGTGACCGATTCCAGACCTGATTGTCCAAAAGAATCATAGTGGTATCACATCTTGAACCCATCAGTTATGAAGGACCAAGTAAATAACACTAATGAACTGATGGTTATGAAAAGCTTATATAGTTTACAAGATAGATTGGGATACCAGATTGATATGGATCTCTATGAATCTGATATGCCCCAAGCAATGATAGATTTTACCCAAGTGACGAGGACTTTTGATGATACAACAACTAGACATGATTGTTGTCTTGATTACTGAGGAAAGATTGATTATAGATTTAGATTTACAGACTTGAATGATGTGCAATACCATGCCCCCTTCGGGATTAAAATTCAAATCTGATAAGAAAATTCAGCGTTATAGTTGAGAAGCATGTTAATTGATTTGAGAAGTGGTTATACACGTTCAAGAATGTGTTCTGCATCATTTGGAGGTCCTGGAGACCAAGTTTGACTAGGTTAAACCATGAGTTGACCATAGTTGACCAAGTTGAAATTTTGATAGTTTGATGTAAGATAATCAGTTAAGTTGAATTCTAGATTTCTGTGATGATCGAAGGTTGAATATGCAAGTAGTTAATAATATAAATAATCTCAGATTTTGATTTTGATCCCGAAAAAGGATTCTACTTGCTGTTTTGTTGGAGGAACCTTCATCCAATGCTCAGTCCTTGTGTTATGTTTAGCATTTTTGGTTTTGAAGAATCATTTAAGTGTTCAAGCAATTTGTGAGATCATGCAAAGTGTAAAATGACATGTAGAATGAAATGCAACCTAAGACCTAGGACCTAGTCACTGATCATGTGTTGATTTGTTTTCATCATTGAACTTTTTAGGTAATTCGATAAATCAATACAATGCCCACTAGTTATGAAACCATAGACATATGGATATCGATTTGTATGTGCAAGAATCAATACAACACCCACTGGTTAGGCAACCATGGACATATGAATATTGATTTTATTGTTGGAATGTCAGATTAGATATAAGCACCAAGGCACAAACGCCAGGATGGCCTAAATATCATGTCCATTTTCATATAGCCTAAATATCATGGCCTAAATATCATGGCCTAAATATCATGTCCATTTTGATATAGCCTAAATATCATGGCCTAAATATCATGTCCTTTTTGATATAGCAATTTGTATAAGCATCAGAACATAAATGTCATGATGACTTTAATACACCTTGCATTCAAACACATCAAACAGTCAAGAGATCATTCTAAATCCAATGTGAATTACTCGTAGTGACCCTTTATCATTCACATCCTTAGGAAAGATCGCATTTCACAATAGGAGAAAGAACCCACTCAAAAAGACAATAGTTAGATCAAACTTCCTTGAATTTTCTAGGTATCAATGGTCGAGGTACTCATGGCCATCCAATACAAGATGGAGGCTCTTACAGACGGACACCATTTCAATCCAGAATTTCCAAAGTTGTTATATTTTCACATACAAGCACAAGACAAAGAAAAGATTATGCCCCTAGTCATCACTCTCTAAATCTTGTAAAGGACATCATCGAAGAGCTCAAAGGACACAATATGAAAAAATCTCAATGCAAAGCAGTAAGCATACAAGGAGATAAAAGCATGAAGAAGCATAGATTGTTTGCAATTTGTGTTTGATTGCGTTGTTGTAGATTCAAAATCCTTTCTAGAGAGGAGACAAATTAACTGACTCAGATGAAGCTTCAAAGGACTCTGACTAGATATGACTCATCTAAGATGTACTGGAGGCCATAGGATATGACATTGATTGCCACCAAGTGTTAAGCATTGATAGGATATAGACGCTTGAGCTGATTGGTGTATAGACCGACTTTATTGGAATAAGGATATATATAGACTAAAGAAGACTGAAAGCTGGGAAAGACCAAGATTGCATTGATAGATGGAGTGATTCTATTTAGAGATTTTATTTTTGCTACCAAGGTGCCTGTTTCCAAGTTTTCACCAAGGAACTTTTTCTTTTTCTTCTTTTTTTGTATTTTTTATTTTTCCAATTTTTTTTGATATTTTTAGTATTTTTTTATTTTTTTGTGAATCATCAAGGTGCCTATTGCTAGGTTTTCACCAAGATGTTCATTTTTTTTAGGACTTTTTCAGATTTTTAAGATTTTTTCAGGACATTTTACCATATACTGAATGCCTTAGGCATAGAATTTCTTCAAATGCAGAATGTTGATTGGTTCTCAAAGCTGTTCTCCTTCAGTTGTTGAGAGTTGATATGCACCAAAGCCAAAAGTAGCAGTGATAACAAAGGGACCCAGCCAGTTGCATTCAAACTTCCCTTTCCGTTCTTTATGTGATTGATTTTTAGGATTCTCTCTCAAGACTAGATCACCAACCTGAAATTATCTGTCTGACTTTCTTGTTGTAACCTCTAGACATTCTTTTCTAATATACTCTGAGATGATCATACACTACTTGTCTATGCTCATCTAGTAGTTCAAGTTCTTGTAACCTAAACACTTTGTAGTCATCATCAGTTACTAGACCATGCATTCTAATTCTTAGTGATGGGATTTCAACCTTAATAGGAAGTACCGCTTTAGACCCATAAACTAAAGAAAAAGGTGTAGCCCTAGTGGACATTTTGATACTTGTTCTGTAGGCCCAGAGAGCTAGATTGATCATGATATGCCAGTCTCTTCCTATCTTATTAACTATATGGTGCAATATTTTTAATAAATTATTGTTAGAAGCCTTTGATTGTCCATTCCCTTGAGGATAGTAGATAGATGACCAATGTTGTGTAATCTTGAGTTTGGCACTTAGATCATCTAAGTCTCTATTCTTGAATTGTCCACCATTATCTGTGACTATAGAGTGTGGAATACCATACCGACATATGATGTAGTTAATGAACATAGAAATTTTCTTACCGGTTTCTTGAGTCGAGGGGACTGCTTCTACCCATTTTGTAAAATAGTCTGTAGCTATTATGATATGGGCATGTCCATTAGAAGAATGAGGATGTATGGATCCTATAAGATCAAATGCCCATTGGTGAAAAGGTCATTATGTAGTAAAGGGAATTAGATCTTTCCCTGGAGCATGAATTAAGTTACCATGTACTTGGAACTTTTGACAGTTCTTAGCAAACTTGATTGCATCTTTCTCCATTTCAGGCCAATAGTACCTAGCCCTAATAAGCTTTCGAACTAGTGTTAAACCATTCTAGTGTGACCCACATATACCTTTGTGGACTTCCTCGAGTGCACATTGAGACTCTTCCGATTCTAAACATCCAAGTAGTGTACCATCTAGACCTTGTTTGTATAGATCATTACCAATGATGACATATCGGGACGCATTCTAGATAAGGTATCATTTCTCATGGTGATTGAAGGTATCGAGAATTATTTGGTCTTGGAGATAGGAGAAAAGGTTTTTGTATCAAGATGAATCATGACCAACAATAGTACAGATCATGCAAGTTTCAGGGGAATCATATGCAGGATAAGATAGTGCTTCCACCAGGAACTTGTAGTGTAGCTCATGTTCAGGCTGTTGTAATAGAGTAGATAGTGTTTCCATTGCATTGGCAGACCTATTCTCTATTCTAGGAATTTTCTCAAATGTTATAGATATGAAATATTTCTTTAGATCATCTACCATTATTTTGTATGGAATGATATTTTCATCTTTTGTTTGGTACACATCATTGACTTGATGGATAACAAGTTGGGAGTCCCCATGAATGTGTAACTCAGTCACTCTCCACTCAATTTCTAGTTTCATACCATTAAGAAGGGCTTCATATTCAGCAATATTATTTGTGCAAGGGAACTTTAATTTGAATGCTTTGGGTATTGAGTACCCTTGAGGAGTGATAAATAATATGCCTACTCTCTGGATCATTTTGTGTATAGGAGCCATCAAAGAACAATTTTCATTCTCTAGAAGAAAGATTCATGATAAAGGAATCTAGGAACTCTATTTACATTGGTGTATCATCAAACATAGGTGCATCTACCAATTGATCAGAAATAACTTGTCCTTTCATAGATTTTCTTTCAACATATTCAATGTCAAATTCACTTAAGAGCATGACCCATTTGGCTAATCTACCTGTGAGGGAAACTTTTCTTAGTAGGTACTTTAGTGGATAAATATTAGCTACCAAATTTGTGGTATGAGCTAACATGTAATGTCTTAGTTTCTGTGATGAAAAGATCATAGCTAGACAAGATTTCTCAATCATTGAATAGTTCTTCTCATATTCAACCAATGTTCTACTGATATAATATGTAGCCTTTTCCTTTTTATTCTCATCATGTTGTGCTAGCAATGCCCCTAGTGATGTATCTATGGTGAAGACATACAAGATCAGTGGCTTCCCCTAAATAGGAGGCATAAAGATCGGAGGATTTGATAGATATTTCTTGATATTGTTAGAGTTCTTCTCACATTCTTCACTCCACGCAAAAGTCACACCTTTATGTAAAGTTTTTGTAAAAGGCTGTGAGATATCTACAAGCTGTGATATGAAATGCTTGATAGATTGTACTCTCCCTTGTAATGTTCTCATTTGACTAATATTCTTTGGGTTTGCATCTCCATTATAGCCTTTACTTTAGCTAGATCAACTTCAATGCCTTTCTTTGAAATAATGTATCCTAAGAGCTTTCCAGAAGTTATACCAAAAGCACATTTCTTAGGGTTCAGTCTGAGACTAAACTTCTCCATTCGATCTAGTATTTTTCTCAAATCATTTAAATGTTCATATCTTATCATAGATTTTGCTAAAGTATCATCAACATAATCCTCCATAGTTCGATGCATCATGTCATGAAATATATATGTCATATCTCTTTGATATGTAGCACCAACATTTCTAAGCCCAAATGGCATGACATTCTAGCAGAAGGTACCCCATGCACATGTGAAAGCAGTTTTCTCTTGATCCTCTAGAGTAATTTTTATTTTCTTATATCCAAAGAAACCGTCCATTAAAGAATACATCTTGAAACCCACAGTCATTTCCACTATCATATCAATGTTAGGTAGTGGAAAACAATCCTTAGGGAATGCTTTGTTCACATCTCTAAAGTATGTGCACACTCTGATTAATTTATCTAGTTTAGAAATAGGTACAATATTTGAGATCCATTTAGCATAGTCAATAACATGGATGAATCCAACTTTTAGTAGTTTCTCTAATTCAGCTTTGACCAAGAGTGCAACATGTGGATGCATCTTTCTTAATTTTTGTTTAACAGGTTTTACTCCATGAGCAATAGATAAATGGTGCATTATAAGATCAGGATCCAACCCTGGCATATCTGAATATTTCCATGCAAAAGTTGATCTTCTTTTCTATTAGGAATGTAGTAAATTTTTTCTTTTCTTCTTCTGATAAGGATTGTGCTACATGGATCAACTGTGGTTCCTCTGTTGTTCCCAAGTTGATAGATTGAGTGGGCTCAATTAGAACTGGAGATTTGTCCTGTAAATGACTTAGAAGGACATCAAATATCTCATCCTTAGGCACCTCAGAGAGGTTTTCACCTTTAGATACATCTTTTATTTTTACTTTTCTAGGTTCTGAGACTACCATAAAGTGGTTTTCACCCTCAAAACTCCTTTTCTTTTTCTTTTTCTTTTTATTCTTATTCTTTTGACTAAGATACTTGATGTCTGACTCCATCATGCTGACTCTCAATTCACTGATGGAATTCTTCATAGGATCAACTGCATTTAGGTAGCAAGAAAGGGCATAGTCATTCAGGAAATTAAAGATACCTTGGCTCGGATTCGTGGAATTTTGGTCAAGAAGGTCGGGATGTTGGATAGTCAAAGTGGGAAAAGATTGGGAGATAGTGTTTACGGATATGGATCTGTCATCATTGGTCCTAACTTGATGCTCCAGTTTGAAGGTGATATTACAACTCAAAACATTCAATTCATGAATAGGCTCAATGTGATTGTGGGAGTCCAATTGAGCCAAAGGTGGATTAGATTCATTACGTTCATTATTTCACTCTAGACTTACATTGGGTTTAGGTGCATATTGGTGAATAAAATCAATATGTTTTTCTATGATAAGCTCATCTTCCTCTGGAATGACTCCCCATTCATAGTCATTTGATTCCTCATCTATGCCTCTAGGAAAATTGAGAACATGATTAAATTCAGCGTGAATACCCCAAGTAGGGTTACCCTCAGATTTTGATTTGAATTCATACTCATGAGAATCTATCTTAGAATAACTACCACCTTCCTCTTTATCTATTTTATTATCTTCAAGATTAGCTAGTTCTTTTGGTGCAACTATCTCTTGTTCTATAGTAGGTTCTTGTGTGTTTCCTGCATTGATTCTTTTTACTAGATCATCTTCAGCTTCAAGGAGGCCTTTTATCTCTTTAGGAAATTCTCATAAGGAATGAGCTCCTCAGTGGTGTCTGACTTATCACTATCAGACTGTTGTATTGTTTCCTCCTTTGGTTCAATCTATTATAAGACATGTGTGGGGATCTTGCTAAGATATAAAGGTTTCTTCCTATATCCTAGACCTATTGTATCCTTGTTGGTTCAACCATTGTGGTCAAGAGGTGATAGAAGACCCTTACCTTGTAGTCCTAGAGGTCCTTTTCCAGTATATCCCATTTTTGTGATCAATTTTTCCCCTCGTCCATATGACTTCTGAAGAATCCTTCTTGAACTGGAGTCACATTTCTGGACTGACTGAGAGTTAGATTCCTCTTTATACAACCATGCAAGCATAGCTTCATCTTCCTCAAACTCTTGTTTAGATACTTGTTCTGGAAAAAATCTTACATTGAATAGGACTTGGGATTATTTAGCATTAGGTTTCACTTTGTCTGAAGGTTTCTCATAAGACTTTGGTGATAATGGGAGAGATGTGAGAGATAAGACTGGTTCCATTATGTATTCTCCCATAACATTATCTTTGATTTTGACCTCTTTTGCAATGTCTTCCATCTTGGATGTGGATGCTACATTTGTTTGCTTAGTGGAAGATTCTCTGTTATTAGGAACAAGTTTATTTGCACTTTCTTTCAATGCATTGCAAGTTGTAGATATGTTTGCTGGAATGGTTACCTCTACTCCTTCATAAGGAAATTTCACACATTGATGGTATGTGGAAGGAATAGCTTTCATTTCATGTATCCAGGGTCTCCCTAGAAGGATGTTGTAAGCCAAAGGTAGATCAAGAACTTGACATGTAGTATCTCTGATTACTGGACCTGTTCTGATAGGTAAGACAATGGTGCCTTTGGAAGATCTTTCTTTCTCATCATATGCTTTGATAGTTATCTTCTTTCTAGGATCAATAGCCATTTCTAAAAATCCCAATTGTGTGATCAAGCTGAAAGAACAAATGTTTAAGCCAGCACCCCCATCTATCAACACACGTTTGATGTGACAGTTTTGGATCAAGACTTGAATATGTAAGGGATGATTATGCGGATGACTCAAGGAGTAGTCATCTTCCTTTGAAAAGGATATATACTGGAGAGACATCAGATGACCAACCATAGTCTGGAATCTATTTAAATCAAGGTTGTCAGGAACATTGGATCTGAGCAGAGCTTTGTCTAGAATGGCTCTATGAGCTGGAGATATCTGAAGCAACTCAAACATGGAGATTTTTGCATTTGTATGTTGGAGTTGTTGGACAATAATGTATGATGTAGGCCTCGTATCTTTAGGATTTGAAGATTTAGATGTAGCCTTCTATTTAGAAGTAGATGAAAGATTGAAAGGCATCTTAGGGACATTGGATGAATCTAGGATTTATCTTAGCAAATGCGCCTGAGCTTGTGATCGAGTAACTGTGTTAGCTGATTGATTTTCTCTATCTCTTCATACAATTGTGATGACATTGCAATGCTCAGATAGACATGGTTCAACCATATTGATGACAACATTGTTTCCAAAGTATGCATAATTGACTTTAGCACCCATATTAGGTTGAGAAGAAGAATCTTCTTTACCATGTTTTGGAAATGGCTCCATGAATGTTGTATGTTCATTATTTATTTTATGATTGTCAATCATGATTTCTCCATTATCAATTTTGTCTTGTATGAGGTGTTTCAAGCGTACATAGTTATTGGTTGTATGACCCTTATTACGATGGAAGTCATAGAAATCGGTCTCTTTCCACCATTTTGGTTTAGGTTTAGGATCAAATGGTTAGATCTCAGGCAATTAAATGATGTTTTTAGCCAACAGAGTTTTCATGAAAGATCTCAAGGATTCTCCAAGAGGAGTTAATTTGCGGTTAGGATCTTTAGCCCAAGGTTTGTAAGTAGATGGTTTCGTGTTAGATTCTGTTGCTTTAGCTTCAGAAGCTTTGATGGCTTGGGTTCCAATAGTGAGATTGAAAGTAGGTGCCTTAGAAGGGGCATGGATATTATCAACAACACTATCTATGACAACGCCTTTATTCTTGTTCCAATTTTTGCCTTTATCTTTAGAACTAGATCTAGATTCATACTTGTCCTTTTGAAGTGATATGTCTCCTTTTTGCACAAGTACTTTCTCAATTTTAATAGCATTTTCTACCATCTTATCAAAGAATGTATGATTTTGCATTTGCAAATGGTAGTTGAGTTCTGGAACAAGATTGTTGATGAAGATTTCTAGCTTCTCAGTTTCTGGAATGGATCTAGCATACAGAGAAAACTTCTTCCTCCATCTCTTGAGAAATGTCAAGAATGGTTCTCCTGGATATTGTTTCAAATTGAAAATGATGATCATGGTGACCAAATGTTGGATGTTATAAGAGTACTGTTGATAGAATAGTTTGATTAACTCCTCAAAATTTTTGATAGTTGGAGGCATTTTTTAGAACCAATGAATGGCTGACCCTCCCAGAGATAGAGGGAAAAGATGCATTAAGTAAGTTGGTTCATGCATGAACTCCATAGATTGAGTACAGAATTCTTTGACATGATCTTGAGGATTAGAGTTTCCATCATACTTATCATACTTAGGTATCTCCACTCTTTTAGGGAATGGTGGCATGTAAAATTCTTTATCAAATGGAAAAAGGCATAGAGCCTCCATGGAGAACTCTTTAGGTTCCTTTTCTTTTTCAAGTTTGTTAAGTTTGACTTGCATGGCATGCATCTATTTCATCATAGCTGTGATTGGATTTTCTTCCTCATGTGTAATGATATCTTCAACATTAAAGTTGGGAGGAAGTTTAGCCCCTTGATAAGCTATTTCTAGAAAGTATGTTTCTCTATCTTCCTTCAAGATATACCACATCATTTTCTTGAAGTCATCATCATTTTGATATCGAGCAATTTCAGAAGGTGTGGGTTCTTGATCCGCACCATGTTGAGAGTGATGTCCTTGAGACCCATGATGTGTTGAGACATGTTAGAAGTTTTAGGACTCCCTAGAATAGATTAATGTAGAGATTTTTGATTGACCCCTTGGATTGATGGAGGAGGGGTATGTAACTAGTTTTTAATCGAAGATTGCCAAGACCATCATCTTCGTAAAGACCTAAATTGTAGAGTTCGTCAAAGGTTGGACCCACGTGAGTAGATAGAGGTAAGGTATGAGATGCTTCTCTGGATTTCTTGTGTGATGAAGCTCGATTTTCCACCATTAACCTTGGGTGAAGCAAGAGAGCAAGATGAAGACAACTGAAGAATGACTTGATTCAAGAAGATCGAATGATGCAACCTTGTCAAGATTGAATTGATTGAAGATTAGATCAAACATAAATGAAGGATATTGTGCCACAGTAGTATGGGTAGATGCCCAATAGATGGCGGGCACGAGCTCTCAACACTTAGCCATTTTGTAAGAAGACTAAATTTTGAAGATAATTTTGACAAGGTTTTGACACAAGATGAAAAAGACTCAAATCGATAAATTAGAAGGCTAAATTAGACTCAAGAGACCACCTTAGGAAAATGGATGGATTTTTTATAGGTTATGCTCTGTTTCTGACACAATGATTTGTTTGACAGAATCTAGAAGTAGGTTGTAAAAATTGAATTTCTGACAAATTTTCAAGTTTTCTGACAACTTTGACTTTGGCTTTGATACGAGTTTTGAAATTTCAGGATGACTTTTGACACTAGAAAGGATTTTTGCTTCAAATTTACAATTTTTCAATTTTCAGAACCAGTTTATTTGCAAGTTTTTCTTTGTTTAGGTTTGCATATTCATGTAATAGTTCAGGATCGTTCATTTTCAATAACCAAGTAGATAACAAACACATAGAATATCAAGAAAAGGGAAGCAATCAATCATCCGAAAACAATGAACAAGGGCAAAAGAAACCTTGTGCATGAACAAGCAATAGTGACTTAATGTGCTAATCCCTAGGAATGCTACTTGTGTATGTTCCAAAAAGTTTTTCAATAACGCACATAGTCCTAGAAAATGAAAAATTTGGCCTCGCTAGGGTTTGTAGTAATGGTCTGACTCTGCAAATTTTGTGATCTTAAGAGGGAGAAATCCAATCCAGGCACACCAAGGTTTTCACACAGTCTGAGAATTTAATTAATCAGGAGCTGCTAGAGAGATCTGGCAACCCAATAAGAGACCACACTTGTGAAAATTTCCTCCACAAGGACATTTATATAGCGGTTGTTTCTACCATAGTGAAAATGGTTATTACCGCTTGAGATTCCATCCACGTGGTTGACCCAATTAAGGGAATGTCCACTACGGTTAACCCTCTCTAAAGGTGACTCACAAAAAATACCATAGGGGGACTAGATCGAATTCAAGGATTTGGGTTTCTAGTACTATCCAAAAAGGAAGTAGAACATAATCCCCTAGCCTCTTCACTTCACCAAGACAAAGTAGATAGATTAATCTGACACACTAAGACTAAAACTATCTCACTAGGGTTTGTGATGTCAACAAGTCATGATCTATCAACCTCTCCAGAGAGAGAATGTATCAATCAAAAGCTGAGGACTACAAACCCAGTAGAATGCAAGACAATCTCAGTATCCTCCCTACCTACAAGGGGATCCTTTGTCAAGAAGAGCTTCACATGCATGAACAAGAAAATGAAGTCCACTCTCTTGAGATCATCCACAAATAATGTTCATAGGGCCTAATTACTATGTATAATAGATATGCAAAAAGAAAATCTATGTTTGTTTTAGAGCCCAAAACTAAAGTGTGAATTATGAAAGTTGTAAAGGCACTCAAGCTTGACACAAGAGAGTTTTTTTTATGTCCCAAAATGAAGTGTTATCAGATGTAACATAATACCTAAGTTCCTTGCAATGTTCTTAGTAGATTTTACTTATTTTAGAAATTTTTGAGCATTTGTCTTCTATCTTTTGTACCCACAGGATGTACCTGCACCTGCAGTTGCAAACCACTGTTTTGAAAAACTTACCTATTCTTGTACATGAAACCCACTATTATAAAAATCCATCAAAAAATAAACACAACTTGTCAACCCCACGTGGTAGAAAATCAGGTTAGTCAAAGATAATATGTCATTTGATAATCGAAAAACTTGTTGTCATAAAAAATCAAATTCTGACCAGTCCTCACTAAATCAATCATAACTTTTGAAAATAAAAATAAAATTAATCCAAACCAATATAAAATGAAAGCTAACTCAAATACCTTTCCATAAATATAAATTTTGGATCTGTATCATGTCATATGTACATGTACCAATAAAAACATCAATTAGAATTCATAAAATGAGGTTCAAACCAGTCTTCACTAAAATGATCATAACTTTTGTAAATAAAAACAAAATTAATCCAAACCAATGGAAAATGAAAGCTGAATGAAATACCTTTCTAGAAATATAAATTTTTGATCTGTATCATGTCATATGTGCATGTACCAATAAAAACATCAATCAGATTTATGGAAAAATAGCCTAGAAATTTATCACAAAACTCACAAAAATTAACCTTGTGGTCGTGGGTTCAAGAAAAATGATAGAAATTTGATAGAATAGAATGGAAACCCATTTCAAGGCCCCACGGTGGGTGCCAAAAATGTGTGTGTGACTTTTGTACCTAGTTGTAGACACAACACTTCAATAAAACATTACAAGTTAGTAAAAACTAAAATCTGCAAGTAATTGAAACTATGTTAACCAGGCAATTTACTACCTTCTAGTAGGTGTGAGTATGATGTTCTCAGATTCAAATTGAGATCAGTGACAATGCAACACCTAAACGAAGGATTTAAAATGATGAAAGCAATGAAATATGAATGCAAATTAATCTTTTTTTTTTAATTTTTGATGCAATAGGATGAAAAACTGTATGAATCTAATCTAGAATGAAATTGAAATGATATGAAAATTAATTTAAGAATTATATGAATTGATATGCAAAGCTATGAAAAACTATGAATTGATCTCACAAAATTGTCTGTCACAAAATCTTTGTTCTTCAGTTGTAAATTCGTCAGAGTAATTGTGCAAATTCAAGAGATTGAGATTGAAAGCTTGAGGGATTTTTTGAGAGATATCGATTGATTGAAAGCTTGAGATATTTTTTTGAGAGCTGAGCCTTGTTTTTATAGAAATCCAGGGCTTGAGGATGCATTGAGAAAAAGCCATAAATCACTCTTGATAAACTCAAGTTGATTTTTGAGTTAACAAGAAATTAAGAATAAATAAACTCATAAAATCATGCAAAAGCAGTTTTTATCTCAAAATAGAGCTTTAGTTCTCTTTTTCAACTCATCATCAGATGTTGAGTTTAGAAAGTTAACAAATTGAAATTTGAAATTGATTTAAAGTTGTTTTAAAGTTGACTGCTTTTCTAATTGTGCATGATTTAATTATAAAGTAATTTAATAAATAAAGTGATTTATTCTCAACTTAACTAATTTTAAAATTAAAACAATTGATTTATGGGTTAATCAATTATTAAATCAAACTTTTTTTTTAAATTTATATTAAGGTTATTTAAGCTCCCATTTCGGGAATCAAACACAAGATCTCACTATTACAAAGAGAAGTAGCAACCACTACACTGTAGGCCAATGCCTAAATCAAACGTTTATTCAAAAACTATATTATTAAATATTGACAACTGACTTTAATTAATTAAATAGGAATTTAATCAATTAGTCATAAGATTTTTGATTTATTGTCAAAATTAAATAATACAATTTAGGAATAAATATAATTAAATGTAATTAAATAATTCAGTGACAGTATTAAATCTGATTAATCAAATATTCAGAATATTCAATTAATCAAACTTTAGGATAAATAAGATTTATCACCAAATAATTATTAAATTAAAGATAATTAGGATAAATTAGGAATATTTCTAGGAATATTCCCCGATGCAAAATTTAGGATAAAATCAATTAAATTTGATAATGTGCAGATGTGCCTTAGGTTAGGACTTTTGTATCAATTTCATTCGATTTGAGGATGTAGGAGGTTAATGAACCTATAGCCTATTTTGGGGGTATTACAGGAATGCCTCACCCAACTGGACTTGTTAGATGAGAAGAGGAAGTGAGCTTATGATCATCTGGTTGTATACCAGAACTGGCTTAAAATAAGATACAACAAAAGAGTCCACCCTAGACAAATCCAGGTAGGTGATATGGTCCTTAAAAAGAATTAGAAAGTGCAAGAAGACCGAGAAAAGAAGGGTAGATTTGAACCTATGTGGTTGGGCCCTTATATTGTCACAACATGTTTTGGCTCAGGAGACTACTAGTTTTCTACACCTGAAGGGGAGCCCTCTAATGATCCTATCAATATCATCCATCTAAAGCAGTTCTATGATTGAATTATCTCCTATGTATCTGAAAAATCCATAAAATTTGCAAAAAGTCCTGAGAAAATCATTGTCTTGGTGAAAACCTGGTAAACAAGCACCTTGATAATACCAAAAAAATAAAAAAAAATTAGAAAAATCAAAATAATCAAAATATCAAAAAAAATGGAAAAAAGTAAAGAGAAATAATCATCCAATGGTGAAAACTTGGCAATCAAGCACCTTGGAAAAGTATGTTGGTGAAAACCTAAAAATAGGCATCATACATAATGAATCATGACATTATCTATCAAACTCCCATCCCACTCCATCACCAAACGTGCATCCACCCATCATCTCCCCACCTAAACTTCTTTCACAAATCCCTATTCTTGAGGTGTTCCCATCAACGCATTGAAAATATTGAATTCCTATCCCAAATCCTGAGATTCCTATGTATATTACTTATATAGCAAGACCTCATTCCTACATCATCAAATTTTTATATATCTCTATCACTGTTGACCTATCCAAATCCTTGAGCTTTTGTAAATATCCGATGTATATATCAGTCGTGTCTTTTGTACTATGTCATCAAGTCTCATTGTACATATCCTCATTCGTCCTATAGAAATGTCATCAATTGGTTGTCTCACCAAGCCTTGTACTTTAGTAAGTTCTTCAATCTACATCCTCAACCAAGTGATTATCTTAGATTCATCTTTTTCCACTGGCCACATTTTTCTGCATGAATCTCACCAATAGGTCCTTCTAGGATGCATCCTTCCTCATGTCTGACCTAATCTCCCCATCAATTAGTCAATCGATCTCTTTTTGCAAAGGAATTCTCTTGGATTTATCACTATGATTTTGGATTACTTATTTTTTTCTTGGTTATCTTTTTGAAGGCTTCTCATTGTTCCTCTCCTCAAAGTTGCCATGATCCTCTATAGCCTGGTGCGCTATGAATGGAGACAATATGGGGTGTGTCTCTTTTTATTATTTTATTTTCTGCCCGTGAATTAGTCAGATGTGACCCTTGCATGTCCCGAATGTAATATTTTGGGTTATCTGGTGCACTTGGGAAATTTCATTTGTCTATGAGTTCCTCGGCATTGTTTCCACCATGCCTCCTCATGTATTCATGTGTGATGTTAGGGAAACCATTGTGTTTCTTTTGTGTCAGTCCTCTACAACACTGGTGACAAGGCCTTGATTTCCTAGTAACCTTGGCAATTCTCTAATGTTGCTATATCAAACTAGGGTGTGATCTCTAACATTAACACAATGAAATCCCCAAGTCCAATTAGCTACATTAGATTCATATTGCATTATGCATTTTTTCTTGTGGTACAACATTTATTTATCCATTCCCCCCCCCCATTCCTTTCATCATTCCTCTCTTCTCCCCATTCATTTCCTCTATGTGTCCTTTTTGAGAAAATTCCACAAATCCTTTCTTTGTGTTATTTTCTCAAGGGGGCACAACCCCTCACCATCATGACTTCGCCATGACACCTAATTTTCATCTAGGGCAACTTATTTTATTTTCTTTGATGCAATTCTACTTGCAGTGTTGCATCAAAGAGGTGTAAAATGTAGACGTCTAAAAATCATTCATATTAGTTAAACTTATTTATTTAATAATCTCCGTGACATCATAATTAATTTTAACTAATTAATCATGGTTTCTATGTTCTTCTACCTATTTAATTAAAATTATCTAATTAAGTTGGGTTCACTATCTAAAGTATTTAAATCTTATTTGAATACTCCCCTCTCTAATGTATTAAGCTTGTTTTAATACATGTACCCCCATAAATCCCCTTTTGAATAAATCAATATTTATTTAATCCCCTCCACATCCTAATATTCTCCCAAGCTTGGATTAATCTAAAACCAATTTAAATTAATCTAAATCCCTACCTAAAACCTAGCCTACACTCATCACCTCACTTACTAAACCTACTCTCCCACCTAATCACTCCCTTAAACCTCACTTAAAAAGTGATTCCTAACCTCATTAGTGCTAATGAGTTTCTCACACATGTGTTAGAAACTCTTCCCAAGGAAGCCACCAAACTTCCTTAAATGCTCCAACTCCTTTTTACAACTTTTTCCCCCACACTCTTCCCCAAAGTTTCTCACAAATGTGTGATCAACCTTGAGCCCTTCAAATCTTAAATCCCCATCTTGTCTCAAATTGACCTTTCATCATAGTCATCCCCTCTATCCTATGTGTCTCCTATGTGGCTCCCATCTGGATGCCACATAGGTGCCACCTCATCCAAGCCCTCTTCCTCCCTCCAGAAATATATAAATAGAATTTCATTAAGAATTTAGCATGTTAGTTTCTTGTTCATTCTTTTAATCTAAATCACATATAATGTTTCAGCATAATGGGTGAATGAGTCTTAGTTTACATTGCATTGTATTTTTATTTTTATTTAAATCACATATCATGCTTAATGGTGAATGAATCTCAATTTTCCATATCATTTGTAGCTCTTAATTCTCATCTTCATCTCTTGGAATCTGTGATGCAAACTAGTTCCTCATACTAGTTCTTGCATCATTTTGGGATCTACTTTAGCTTTCATTTAGGACTTGATCATTTCAAGATTTCATTTGGGGATCATATTCTATTGTGTTTTGGAGAGCACATCTGCATATCTCCACAATGAAAAAATAGAATGGGACTTGGGTGCTCCCATTTTGGTTCAATCAGAGGTGGTGTGTTTGAATCTTTTTCAAATGTTGCATGCTTGTTTAAACTAACATTTACTTGTCTGTGTGTGCTCCAAATAGGTTAGGTTCTTCACACTCACAATACCCAAATATAGGGCATTAAATGTAAACAAAAATCCCCCACTGAAGAAAACATAAGTTACATATTTTCCTTAGAAAGTATTATTCTTGACATAAGGCATGCAAGACATATCAAGGTTGGATATTGTAGATCAGATAGGGAACTAGCTATAAATTTAACCAAGATAATACATCTTTCTGAGCTGATCTTCCATACATCCATAGCATCTAGAGCCAAATTAGGTAGCATGAACTTTTTTTAATCAAAACTAGGGATAATCTATAACTATTGGTGAAATTATTTCAAAATCCATTTATTTGATCCAATTCTGGATCGAAATGGAAACTTCTTTCTTTATCAATCACTTTTCTTTTCATCTTGAGTGTCATAATTTATCTTGGAGCTGGAAAAGAGGACAAAAATTATGATTTTTCAAAATCAAGCCTAGGACACATGCATTCACTACCAAAAAATAATGTTCACCAACCACAATTGTATGAAAACATTTTTTCCTTTAAACTTTATTAGATGTGCCTAGCCTAGCTAGTGAATCTGAACCCCAAACCATAACCCAATGCATATCAAGCCCTTCCACCATAAAGGAAGCCCTATCCATGGAAATATTAGTGGAAAGGGATAAAAAAATAAAACAAAATACTAAGCTGTGATAACCTTATTGAAGGAAAAAAATGTAATCATCAATCAGTATGAAGAACCCTCTAGAGATTAATCCAAATAATATCTATTTTTTGATCAATAATTTTTTTCAAAGCAAGCCACAATTTAATCTTAAATATGGATTTTAGGCTCAAAGAAAATGGTTCTGCACCAGATGGTCAAAGTTATTTATTATTGCATGAGGTAACATGAGGTCTCTTCATCGAATCAAAATTTTCACTATCAAGAATAATAAAAATGGGTAGAACATATATAGTCGAGCATATTCTAAAATGAACCACTATTCCATACAATAATGCTTCTTCATATAATCGGCCACAATATGTGGTATTCTCAAAATTTCACTACCTTAAACATTCTAGTACCCTTTCTTCAATGGTTGAGCATATACACCATTACCAGCAGTATGACCGAGCTCTATATATCTTCTAAAGTGGTGGATGGTTGACTTTACATTCTCACACATGATTTAATACACATGTGACAACAATTACAAGTATATCAAAAAGGAATTAAATCTACAGAGTTCCTCTCTTTTAGAGGTCGTCGATTGGAGTGTTGTAATCCACTTATGATGTATGATGGCTCATCCTATTCATTCCCTTATCTGCTAAATATATGAGAGTGTTCTTGTAACATGGCCTCTCATTTTTGTCATTGGTAATGTTGGCACATAATTATACTTATGTAAAGTGAAATGTATCATCCCCCATCATTTTTTATTTATCAACAATCTACAATAGACTTAGACGGTCATGTAAATTGATAACAAAATTTGAAGAGTCAAGATTAATGTTATCAGTACCCATAGTAGCCAAACATTATGCAAGCATGTTCCCCTCCCAATATGTGTGTGAGATATAACACTCGTTAAGGGACTCTAATACATACTTGTTTTAAGATATAAGCAATCTACCAATTTATTATTTTTCTATTAATGCATACATTAACAATTACAACAAAATCACCTTCAATATGAATATATGGATAACCCAATTTTTTAACCAACACCAAACCATTGAGGAGGGAAATATATTTTTCCATGTTATTTGTTTCTAGAGGAATGGTGGAAATTTGAATGCAAGAAGATTACCCCAGTGATCTCTAATGCAAACTCCTATACCTGACTTGCCTGAATTACCTTTCAAAATCATACATCTTAATCTTGCCTTTTATTTCATCGATCAATGCGGGGTTTGGATCCTCACTTAACATCCTTTCAAGCCTAAGTCTCAATCGATCATGAGAAATGCTTTTTTTAAAATTAATTTTGTATGATTCCTAGAATACACCCAGATGTCTTAACAAATTCCCTAATCAATTTCTTAACAAAAATATAGCAGTTTCATTTCTCACAATCTGCACTTGTCTCATCAATTTTGTATTTTCACCCTGCAATTATTCACATTTCTTTCTCCATTTGCTGCTACCTGGTACTGGTAACATTGGAACTAATTGACCACCTCTTTTGAAACTTTCTTCATACATAGCCTTATACTTGTCTCTTTCCCTAATAAATCTTTTAGTCTATGCCTAATTTACTTAGAAATGTCCACACCAATACTTGTAGCCATAGGATCTATTTCCCCAACTTTCAATCTCATTATGTGGCCAAATTCCTTGTCAACATCAACAATTTGTGGTCTCTTATGTGGAGGATATAGAACCCATAACAACAGAGTTTTCTCTTCTTCAACAAACCTTGACCCCATGAACACATCATGGACACCATGTACATCTAACTTGAACTCTTTATTCTCTTCCCTAAGCATACTATCAAACATAAATAAAGCACTCAAATCCCATCATGTAAATAGAATGACACCAACTACCAATAAAAAATATTTTCCTCTTTCAGGAGTCATTACCTCCATCTCTACTCTGATATCTTCCCTGATTTTAAACAACAATTCATCTTCATTTTTAGGAGTTATCAATGGAGCAGAGTCTTTGAACCTCTTCCCTCCAAAATTATATAAAAATGTGGAAAATTCCTTTGACTTGATGAATTTATCATCTAAAACAAATGCATTATATTCATCCAACCTAGCATCTCCGTGAATGTCCCATTTGGTGACAATCCTTTCATCCTCATTAGGTTCTTCTTGTTGCTCAATTTTACAATATCTTGAAATCACATCATCAATAATTTCCTCCTCAGAATCATGACCCTATGCCATAAATTGTGCCAGCTCTTGTCTCTTTTCCATTAGTCTCCTCTTATACTCATCAACCACCCATTGAGCTTCATCCTCCTCCATGTTTCTAAAAAAATATTTTTCCTCAATAGCCACATGGGGATAATCTCCCAAATGTTGTTTCTTCTTACATGCATGAATATATCCTTTGGGATCATAGTTCTTCCTAGCATTATGATGAAACATATGAAACTCATCTTTCAATTTTTTATCAATCATTTCATATGATTTTTCTGATACAATGGTGAAGTCTCCAAAAATAAGTGTACCAGAGATAAAGGTTTTCTTCTTTTTATTACCTCCAAAATGTTTATTGCTCAAAAAAATCATTTGCCTAATAATTTATAAATATACAATTATGTCTGGAATAATTTTTGGTAGTTTATATGGTACATCTTCAAAACCATAAACTCTAAAACATGTGAATTCATTGTACACATAACAGTCACCCCAATTGTGGTCAACAACTTCCCTTGGATCAAGTCCTTGGGCCTCAAGAATATCTTAATTTGTTCTGAGAGTCTGATCACAAGGGTATCCAAATAGATGATAAATTGGTATAATAATTAATTCCTCAAACTTGACATAATCTAAATATTCATATCTAGAATCCAAGAAAGATGTCCATAATTGTATAGGTTGGTTTTCTCCTTCCTTGTTTTGTACATTCAATTTCAACTGATCAGGCTAGACACCCTTTTTGTGTCCATAAAAGAGTGCCATGTGAATCCAAAATGAATAGTGCTTAAAATTAAGAGCTTCACTACCTTTTAAATAAATAAAATTGTCATGAAGGCATTCTGCAAGATATGCGGAATAATCATAGGCCATTGGCTCATACATTTGTACATCTACTGCTAATATTGTGGGGCCTTCATTCATCAAGTATGGAACCTAAATTCCTCCCATTTGTCCACATGACATATATGTAATCTCAAAATAGTGTTTGAATAAATTGACATTGAAAGGAGGTCCATCCTTGTCAGGTAGGGCACTAGGCTCCCTCTTGTGCATTGGAAATTTCCACACTTTGTACATATAGTATCAGCTGCTAAATACTCATCCTCTAGTTATGTGAAAGAGAGATTCTTTGTAAACCCAAACCTAGGATGAAAACTTCCTCAATAGTCTCTGGATAAATCTTCATGAATATTTCTCCAATCATGTCAAAGATACACCTTTATTCTAGCTTGTAATGCTCAATTAATAATTCCAACACTTTGATATTAACAAATACATTCGAGACAGTCAATTTACCTAGAATAATCTTCTAAGGGTTACTCAGAGAAATCTTCTTATCTCTCCTAAGATAATGAAACAAAAATAACTCATATCCTCTTATTTTTGTCCAAACGTCAGCCACCTCCTTGTATTTGTCCTCTATTTTGTCTTTGTCAGGAAAACTTAACTTGAAACATCTCAACCTTGGTCTTGGAACCTACATTTGATCGATCAAGCCCTGGTTTAACCTTCTGGTAGGAGGCACATCTTTTTTTTTCTGCTTCTTCCCTTTTGTTTATTTTCTTTCTATGGTCTTTCTCTTTCTAGATGATGTTGATGCCTCCATTTTCTACAAATTCCTTCGTTCTTTGTTCTTCCCTTCTATATAAGATCTCTTTGCAGCTTCTTATACTTGATTGAATTGCAAATATGATGAAATGATTTCCTCTGTGCTATCTCAAATTCCTCCAATGCATACATTTAATACTTATTAGCCTTGGAATTTGAAATGATTTGACAATGGGCTCTTATTGCTTTAGGTCATCCCGATGAGAATTTTCTTTTGGAACCATTGATATAACCCTCACCATCTAATTCTGAGGATATATTCACCCTTTTCATAATTGGCATAGGTAATACTAATACATCTTTCTGGGTCATAATAGTTCTCCCACATTTATACCGATCATTTTCTACTATACCAATATAATATTCATCAGTATACCTCCTCACGATGTTTCCTTATTACTTATACAACTTACATCATCGATATAAGACATTCTGATTACTCCATATGTTAACCAAATTGACGGTATATGTAATCCTGATACCCTCATCTAGTATCAAAATAACTTGATATTCCTATGAAAACTGATTATTGTTATCATGATGATTGGTATAAGATACCCCGACTGCTTCATCAGTGATCGGGGTAGAACTTTTCATGTTTTCCTGCTTTCTTTGGTTACTCCAATTGTATATTTTATCACCATATTTTATATTGATGCTTTCATTAGGGATTAGTGTAACATGTAATTCTCTTGCTTGATGTTATACAATACTCTAATGAATCATATCGGCAAGACACATGCCACTGGAACCATCAGGTATTGGTGTGTCCTGAAATAACTCTTCTCGACTACTTTTCCTTACGCCAATAGTATGATTAGTATAATCTTCTATGATAATGTTATGAATTTATTTGATTATTCCCATCAATAATACTTCTCTGATAATCCTTTGGTTTTAATCTTACCTTTTATCAACCAAACCAATAGTGATATGAACATCATGTATTGGTATAGAAATTTTCCTTTTATTACTTGGTTTATGCCATGAATAAAAGATACACTAATAGTATCATCGAGTATCGGCAAGACATAAATCACTTGTATCATGGGTATCTTTTACACCGATGGCATTATCGGCATGATGCATATCGATATATCTCACTCCTTTTGAATTTACTTTATTTGGCAAGGCTATTTTGATAGTTTTCTTATTGACGCAAGGAGAGATGGATCTAAGGCCTAGGGCACTCCCAAATACCAAAGCTACTTGCAATAGCACAACTTGGAAGCAACAAAATAGAGAAAGAGAGAGGGAATGTAGATATCTTTCATTTATTCATCAAAATTTATACATGTCAGGCTATAAGGTATTCTCGATTATGGACAATACAATGAAATTCAATTATAGAATAGTCCTCATACATGCAAGGATCCAAACTTCATATTCTATCTTCTTCCTTAACTACCTCTAACCCTAGAATAACTCTACTTATTTATACAAGAGGCCGCCAAACAGGTTGGCTTTAAGATCCTTTAGATCCAGCATTGGCGAAAGTAATGGCCCAGATTTAGGTTGACATATTTTCCAATGAGTGATCCCATCATTAATATCATGACCAAAATTAACTTTACATGTCAGCCACCATCAAATAATTAAGTGCAGCAGTCGGTGAACTCGAGAACCGAGAAACAATAAACACACCGAACCAACTTAGTAAAGAACACTACCAAACCAAATCGGTAAAGAATGAAAAAGAGGTAACTGAGCTCACCAAGGAACAACAAGAACACTCCATAGAGTACTCTAAAGTAGCTATCAAGAAAATTGAACAAGCTAC
Organism: Chamaecyparis obtusa; assembly: GCA_027943335.1. Classification (NCBI taxonomy): domain Eukaryota; kingdom Viridiplantae; phylum Streptophyta; class Pinopsida; order Cupressales; family Cupressaceae; genus Chamaecyparis; species Chamaecyparis obtusa. The sequence continues at coordinate 266,410 of BSBK01003646.1, forward strand.
CAAGCAACTAAATAAGCTCTAACATATTTTTGGTTGATCCAAGATTTCCATAAACCCAAGATTATCCTGCATCAGACACTTGGGGTTGACAAGAAATGATTCTTTGAATCATGTGTCAAGTACAACCCAAGCTAAATCCAACTTAGATTGAGAAATCCATGTACTGTCTTTAATCGGTTTGTTCTTCCACTTTACCAAATATTCCATGTAATCCTTTCCTCTTGTGCTTCTGCCAACTCTTTGTTTCAAAATATGCTCAACTTCTTCTTTCTACTTCTTAGGATAATCACTCGATACTATTACTTCTTCACCAGGTTCATGATATTCATACAAATCTGAAATGTTGAATATAGGTGATATATCCATGTCATTAGGTAACTCAACTTCATAAGCATTTCCATTGTTAAATTTTATCAATACCTTGTAGGGACCAAATTTCTTTATCTTCAACTTAACATATGTTTCAACAGGAAATATTTCATTCTTCAAGTGAACCATTACCTCATCACCAATATCAAAAATCTTATGTCTTCTTGACCTATCTGCATTATCCTTGTATTTATGATCTTTGCTCCAACTTATGTTTCACTTCCTCATGCAATGACTTCATAAACACAACAAATTCTTCCCCTACAACACTCCTCTCTCTTCACCAATAATATCTATCAGGTCTAATATACCCCTCAATTTTATGCCAATAACAATCTCAAAAGGTGACTTGCTAACTTACTCCTATTTGCTAAATTATTGTATGCAAACTCTACTTGTGCTAACATTAAATTCCAATTACTCAGTTTGTCTCCAACTAAGCATCTTGACAGGTTACCCAAACTCCTATTTACAACCTCTCTATATACATCAATCTATGCATGAAATGTAGAACTATATTTTAACTCGGTGTTCAGCTTTATCCATAGAGTCTTCCAAAAATAACCAACAAACTTACTGTCTCGATCAGAGATGATACTCCTCGATAATCCATGCAATCTAACAGTGTCCTTAAAGAAAATATCTACTATATGCACTACATTTGATGTTTTTCTACATGGTATGAAATGTCCCATTTTGGAAAATCTGTCTACAACAAAAAATATGGAATCATTTCCTCGTGTTGTCCTCGGTAAGCCAAGAACAAAATCCATATTGATATCTCTCCAATGTTTCTCAGGAATATAAATCGGTGTATACAATCCAGTATTCTGACTTACTCCTTTTACAACTTGACAAACTCCACAACTCTTCACAAATTTTTGAACATCCTTATACAAATGTGGCCAAAAATATCTTTCCTTCAAAAAACTCAATGTTTTATCAATTCCAAAATGTCCAGCCAAACCACAACTATGTTTTTCCTTTATCAAATTTAGTTTGCATTGATCCTTTTTGATATACATAACTGAATTCCTTTTAACAACATACCTTCTTGAATGAAATAGTCACCCCACTTATTCAATTGATCTAGAATAGGTGCTCTGCACATTCTCCATGGCTCAAAAAAGTTAGGGTCAATTTCATACAAATTTTTCATGTCATCAAAACCAAGAACCTCAATTCTCATTTCAGTCATAAAATATTTTCTTCTACTCAATTCATCAACAACTTGGTTAGACACTCCACTCTTGTGTTTTATCATAACTATAAAATTCAACAAATATTCAACCCATTTGATATTTCTCTGGTTCAACTTATTCTGACTACCCAAATACTGTAAAGCCTTATGATCAATATACAATACAAATTCTTTTGGCATCAAATAATGTCTATATTTCTTCAAGGCTTGAACAATAACATAGAATTCTTGATCATACACAGAATATTTCCTTTTAGCATCATTCAACTTCACACTAAAGAGTGCAATAGTTTTACCTTCTTAACTCAACACATCTCCTATTGCACTTCCACTTGCATCACATTCAACTTGGAATACCTTATTGAAATCGGGTAAAATTAACACAGGCAATTCAACAACCTTTAATTTTAAAGTCTCAAAAATCTTATCAGCTCCATGGAATGATCTTACCTCACCAACATTTTCAGGTGTAGGCCAATCAAGAATAGCTTCAACCTTCTCAAGATCCATCTTCAAACCATCAGCTAAAATCACAAATCCCAAATACACAATCTCCTCTTTCATAAAGGAACACTTTTTCAAATTAATCAACAACTTTTACTCTTTCATCTCTATAATACTTGTTTAATATGCAACAAATGATCTTCTCTAGTTTTACTGAATATCAAAATTTCTTCCAAGTACACAAACATAAATTTACCCATGAATTTCTTCAGAACCTCATTCATTAACCTCATAAAAGTAATCAGTGCATTAATTGAACCAAAGGGCATAACCAACCACTCATAAAAACCTTCTTTTGTCTTGAAAGCAGTCTTCCATTCATCACCTTGTTTGATTCTGATATGATGATATCCACTCTTCAAATCAATTTTCGTAAAATAATTTTCTCCACTCAAACAATCCATTATATCATCAATCCTTGGTATATGAAACCGATACTTAACTTTTATCTTTTTTATTGCTCTAGAATCAATACCATTTTCCATTCTCCATTCTTCTTAGGTTCCAACATAGCTGGTACTGCACATGGACTCAAACTTTCTCTGATCAAACCTTTCTATAGAAACTCTTGAATTTGTTGGTTGAGTTCCTCATTCTTAGTTGGTGTCAGTCAGTGTGGTGTCTTATTTGGAAAACTAGCTCTAGGAATTAGATCCATACAATGACTTATACTTCTCATCAGCGGAAAACCATCAGATACATTATCTGAGATGATCTCCTTGTACTCGGTTAGAAATTTCTCAACCTCTACCGAAACTTTATCTTTTTTTCTCTCACTCGGTTGGTTAGTATTTAAAGCATAACAAACATCATTTTTCTTCAAATCCTTAATAAAATATCTACCTTCCATCAAAAAAAATTTCACAGATGTACATATCTTACCAATAGATTCTTCAATCAAAGGTAACAAGATATGTTTCTTGTCATCAACCCAAATAGTATATTTATGCAATCTCCCATCATATATAGCATGTCTATCATATTTCCAAGGTCTACCCAACAAAATATGACAACAATCCATAGGCATAATATCACACAATGCCTTATCATAATACTTTCCAATTTTTAGATTCACAAAACATTATTCACTTAGCATAAGTGTATGTTCATCCTTGATCCCTGAAACTTGATAGAGCTTTGAGTGCTTCAATCTTTCCAACTGCAACTTTGTATCCATTTCTTCTCATGCCAGATTCTTTGAGCTTCCACTGTCAATGATCACTTTCCAAACTTTGTCTAAACTCTGTATCTAGTTTTGAACAAACTTTTCCTTACTAGATCTTCCTTAGTCTTTTCACTCCATAATTCTCTTCTAATTATTAAGTTTATTTCCTTCTTAGGTTTATTCAGTGAACCTTCATGTACAAAATAATTTCTACTACTACTGACCTTCTTACTTTCATGTGTACACTCAAATGATCTATGTCCCTATTCACCATAATTGTAACAAGTTCCTTAGAATCCTCCTCTGCCATAGCCACCTCAGAAGTAGTTACTTCTTCCATGGAATGAATTTTTACCTTTCCACTTGGTCTTGTATTTGTCATGATTGTTTTTCCTGGATCAGATCTACTACTTTCACCATAGGATCTACCTCTTCCTCTAGGGAATCTACCACCTCTTCCTCTTTGTATTTGTTCATGCCTTTTGTTCAATTTATCATCTTTTAGGGAAAACTAATAAGCCTCCTCAATACTCTCCATTTTTTCCAAACTGATCTCTACTTGAATATAAGTCCTTAATCCATTCAAATATCTTTCAATTCTTCCCACCTCATCTTCAATATGTCTGAATCTGATATCTAGCCTATAAAATTAATTGGTGTAATCTTTTACCGAGATATCTTTCTGCCTCAAACATTTCATTCTACTGAATAGGTTAGTCTAATAATCACAAGGTAGAAACTTTCCTTTCAACTTATTTACCAATTTTTCCCATACCTTGATCTTGTCTTTACCTTTCTTCTTTATGTCTAGTTGTAGATGCTCCCACTATAAGGATGCATGACCTTTCAATTTTGTACTTCAATTTTCACTTTCTTCTCCTTTGATATGTTCTCATATTCAAAGTATTTTTCTATCTCGGTGATCTAATCCATCAACTCATTTGAATCTAGTTTCCCACTATACTCAAGAGGGTTAAACTATGGTGTAGCCTTCAAACTAGTCAATGCTTTCAAGAATATTTCCTCTACTTGATTCATTATAGCTGCAGGTGCGGATTCCTCTTGCATTTCTTTGACTTTATCATCACTAACATCATCAAGATGTCTTCCTTGGCATTGGGTTGTTTCAACAACTTCTAATCTAATAGAAATTTTCCTTGGCATATCAACTAAGCCTGGATGTGCATCTTGCCTCCCTCGAACCATCTTGAAACCCTTTGCAATTGTAGGTCAGATTGCAATCTGCCACCCCACAAAAATATCACCAACTAGGGATAACAAGAAGGAACCTCGAGATCTAACCTTCACTATGATACCACCTAACGCAAGGAGAGATGGATCTGAGGCCTAGGGCACTCCCAAATACCAAACCTACATGCAATTGCACAACTCAAAAGAAAAAACATAGAGAAGGAGACAAGGAATGTAGATATCTTTAATTTATTCATCAAACTTTATACATGTTGGGATGTAAGGCCTTCCCAATTATGACCAATACATTGAAATTCAATTATAGAATAGTCCTCATACATGCGAGGATCCAAACTTCAGATTATATCTTCTTCCTTAACTACCTCTAACCCTAGAACAGGTCCACTTATTTATACAAGATGCCACCAAATAGTTCAACTATAAGATCCTTTAGATCCAACATTGGAGAAAGCAACGACCTAGATTTAGGTCCATGTTTTCCAATGAGCGATCCCAACATTAATATCATGACTAAAATTAATTGCACATGTCAACCAACATCAAATAATTAACTACACCAATCGGTGAACTTGGGACCTGAGAAACACCAAACCAACTTGGTAAAGAACAAAAAGGTGGTAACCGATCTCATCGGGGAACAACAGAAACACTCCACAGAGAACTCTAAAGTAGCTATCGAGTAAACCAAACAATCTATTGAGAAACCAAACAAGCTCTAACATATTTTTGGTTGTTCCAAGATTTCAATGCATAAACTCAAGATGCTCCTGCATCACTTATTAATGTCATTTTCATTACTCATCGGCCAATGTTATCTTGATATCACTAATTTGGATTTCCTTTACTTGAGAGGTTAATGACAATGGACCAAATTGATCACTGTATACCAGAGCTACTTGATGAACCCTTGTGCCACCCTTTGGATAGTTTCTAATTCTATTTGCTAGGCTTGCACTTAACAATCCTTCTACCTTGCACACAAATAACAATGGTAACTATTATCATAGACAAAAACTTTTAAAATTCTCTATATGGATTATAAATCATTTTTCTAGAAAATTAAGTGTCAACAACATGTTGGAACACCATTTGGCCTTTGTCCTTAATCAAACACATGAGCCTTTTGATGTAGACCATTTTTAAACTCAAATATTATTAAATGGTTTCTCATATTTTTTGTATGTCTGTTCAAAATATTTAATTTTTCAGCATAAGTGGCTAATTTTTATTTTAACCAAGAAATATCACTATCAAACTTTTTACACTTTTTGGTAAGTTGTGTCAGATTTACTTGTGTCCTTGTAGCTTCTTCTATTTTATTGCAAAGATATGTATTTGTGCTATCCAATTCATTTGTAGTATTTTGACATTGTACTAAATTAAGTTCCAATTTCTAATTAGCTCTTTAAGGATTTTGATTTCCCTTTTTGCATCAATTAATTATTCTTCATAATTAATTGTGATAAAAAAATTTAGAGCATTCACCTATTTCATTAAGCAAGAAGATTTCATCATTGGCTTATATTAATACATATTGCAAGCTATATACATTTCTTTTAGTCTTGATTCTTGTAGTAATAATTTTACCATTTGTCTCCATAATTTGACAATTGAGTGATGTGAAGACAACTGTAAGATTTTTCTCACAAATCTAACTCTCACTTAACATATTATGCACTGTTCCCTCACCATAATAAACATTATTTACTGGTGTAAAATCATCAAGAATAATAGTCCCTGACACTTTGATCCAAAAGCATTTATTGTCACCAAATTTAACTGATCCAACATCAAATAATTTAAGTTCTACAAACTTGTTTTCATCACTAACCATGTGGTGAGACCACTCTCACTGGCTAACATCCAAACTTCTTCTATTTTAGAAAAATGAATTGATTGAGAAGTCATATAACCCTTTTTAAATTTCCAAACTTTTTTTTTGGGAACAAAATCAAATTGCTTTATCATAGATTCTTTACAGAATCTTGCAATGTGTCCTAGTTTACCACATTGAAAATATTTATGTTTAGTTAAAAAGTGATATAATTTTCCATTTACTAAACTTGTATTTCTTCTTGATGGAACTTTGTAATCATAAGACATGTTTCCTGAAGGTTTGTAGTTAGTACAATACTGAGAATTTATTTTATCTTTACCAACTTCCTTAGAAGTTTCACCAAGCTGATTGTAAAATACATTTGACAATTGTTTTCTTAAGCCAACTATTTTTACTTCTAGAGTATAGCAGTCTTGTTATTCATTGTTTAATTTTTCTTGAATAATCTCAAGAATGTTCTTTTACTCTTCAACCTCTAGCTTTAAAGAAGAAACAAGTTATATATCTTTCTAGTTTTTAGTTTTCTAATCAGTGGCTTCTCCTTTTAGTTTCTTAACTTCTTTAAGAGTAGTCTTTAATTCCCCCTTAAATTCAATTTTTAATTCTAAAATTTATGATAAGTTATTGGCTTGAGAAACATTTGTAGAAGAAATTTCAATAAATAATGTTTCTTCATTACCTTCTAGTGGTTCATCTAAGAAACTGTCTATAATGTCAACAAACAAAGCTTTGTCCTTTTTAAAGCTATTTTTCTTCTTAAAATTTAGTTGTTTCTTTTTTTTTAAAGATTTACTGGTATCTTCTTCATCACTTTCAATGTCCTTTTTAGTAAATTTTGTATCATAATGACCTATCCTACCACGAGAGAAACATTTAAAATTTAATTTTCCTTTGTATCTACCTGAACCTCTTCTAAGTTTACTAACAAAATAAAATTCGCTATTACTAGCTTGAGCTGATTTATAGTTTGTTTCTACCTTGGTAGATTTAAATGTAGATTCTTTGTTAGGTGGATCAACAGTGACCCTAATTTCATAAGTAGTAAATATTTCATGAAAAGTATGAATATTTTATACCTTGTTAACATCTCTTTCCTCCACAATAAATGTTTTTGAATCATACTTGGATGTCAACGATTTCAACACTTTTTTATCACAGTGGTTTCTTCTAGAGTTTCACCAAGTCCTCAAATTGAATTTACAACATCAGAGACATGTAGAAAATAACCATATATCTTCTCATCCTCAGTCATCTTGATACTATCAAACCTAGCCCTATAAGCTTCCTTCTTATCCTCCTTAACTTTTTGTCTCCATAGATATTTGATATTTTTTCCCAAATACTATAAGAAATTTCGCAATCCATTACTTTAACAAGAATGTCATTATAAAAACCACAAAAAAAGGGCATTAGATACCTTTCCATCATTCTCATAGGCCTTTTTCTCATTTGTAGTAGATGGAGGGGTTGTTTTGGTATAGGCAGTTTGGGTTGTTTCCCACACATCAAAACCTGAGGACTCCAAATGATGCCTCATTTTGTATTTCAAGAATGCATAACCTATTCCATCAAATAGAGGGGCTCTAAAACCTGAAAAACCTTGTTGACCAACCATTGAAAGTACTCCCTAACTAGGAAACCCTAAGAGGAAGGGTATGACTCTGATACCAATTGTTGGAGTGCAATATCACTGAGAGGGGGGTGAATCAGTGATATGAAAGAATGTATCAATTTTTAAAGCTAAACTTAAAAAACAACTTAAATGATATGAATGGAGATTACAACAAAAAGATAATACATGCACATGAAATTTTAACACAAGATATGTCTTGAGTGGAAATCCCCTTAGGGAAGAAAACTGCTCAAAATGCCTCACTGTCTTATCTAGAAATTAATCATTTTTACAATACCTCACTAGTTGTACAACTGTCTCAATAACAATGTTATCTCACTAATAGTCTTTTTATGCCTAATTGGATTTTCATTTCACTGCAATTTTCCATACATACAGAGTCAAAAAATATGATCTTGCATAGTCACTACAACCTAATACTATACAACATTAAACACAAATAAGACTTTGTGTTGAACAATGTATGCTACAAATTTATGAATTCCTATGACCTCAATTAGGTATTTTTGGTTAGTAAGTTGATTGTGCACAAGTAAAAAAAATATTTCATGAAGATCCAAATACCCTCTCTATATCTATATTCAACATTCTTCACTGTCATGTATACATAAGACATTTTGAATCTAACCAACTACTCCAAAATTAATTCCAAGAACTGAATCAAACTATTTGGTAACCCTTAGTAAAGAAACATTTTCCAAATATAGGTATGTTTCTATTATATTTCTTTCATATGAATGTATATTGTTATCATAACTAATAATAATGTTGATGATTATCTATCTAATGGAGCTGATGATTAAGACCGACCAAGATCATAGGTATACATGATGTTAGTAGAAGGATTAGATCAGCTATAGTCTTTTCATAGATGTCAAGTAATTGATTTTTGATTTATATTACATGTTTCCATATCATTTGATAATGATATAAGATGAATGAGTTAAGGAGAAGAGGAAATGAGAAGTTGAGAAGTTGTATCTAAATTAAATGGGCAACTGATAAAGATCAAACAATGATTTGATTATGTTGGTATAATTATTTTCTACCTAACATATGATTATGTTAAGTTGGTAAGTAAAGTATGGTGATGAAATTTTGACAACTCGGTAAGTAAAGTTGTTATGGCTACCAAGATGGAAAAGTCACTCTATAAGGTAAATAGAAAATGTTGTTCACTTGGTAAAGTGGAAAGGTTTAGGCACCGAGCGATGTAACCAAAATTATAAGTGGAGAACATCAAGCAAGAAAAAGGTATTAAATATGGATGGAATCAATATTTAATGATTAGCTATGATGAGTTGGATGATGATGATGATGAGGAAAGTTAGTTACAAGATATCTACGGTTATGAAAATTCAAGATGAAGATCTATGGAAAGATCTAAGAGGCAAAAAGAAGTGGAACAAGTTACAATTAAAGTTCAAGTTCCTAGGTGAAAAGGAAATATGTTATCAAGATCTAGATCCAATGAATAATAAATTGAACGGTCAAGATTGATTAAAGGAAAACGTAATAGATGAGATTAAGAGGCAAAAAAATTTATATAAAGCATGATCTTGTATGGATAATTAGTTGGAAAACTGAATAGTTGAAGGCTTACTGACTATTGCAAAGAAGAAGGAACATAGAGACTCCAAGTGGGAAAATAGTGATTTGATGAAGTGTTGATTCCACTGGAAGATGAAGAATTGAAGCGAAGATTGAAGAGCGTTGTAGACACCTAAAAATCTTTTAGAAAATAAATTATTTTTATTTTTTGAAAAATCCCTGATGACATCATGATTTATTAATTAGTTATTTATTTAATTAAATTTATTTTTTATGCCATTAAATCCCTTTATCTTAATTAAAAATATTTAATTAAGAAATCCCTCCCAAAAATGTTTAAATCTTATTTAAACATTATTCCCCTATTTATATTTAATTAATAAATTGACCAAAAATCCCAAAATAAATTATTTATTTATTTTTTACCCAAAACTTGGCCAATTTCCTTAAGACCACTAACCTCTTCCAGAATCTTCTAATCCTTCTTTAATTTCAATTAAAGGCTAATCCCATCATTTTCTAACCCTAATCTCAACTCAAAATATTTAATTAAGATTAAATATTTAATCCTTATGTTTATTAAATTCATTTTAATAAATATTCTCAAAACCTAAACCATGGAAATAAATAAATCTTTATCTATTTCCTAAAATCTATGTTTATCCTAAGGAAGTTCTAGACTCTTCTAGAAAGTCTTATCCTTGTCCCCCTAATCCTAATCCTAATCCTAATCCCCTCCCTAACCTTGTCACATTCCCTAACCAAGGTTAGCCAACTCCTAAGCTTAACCCAAAGTCAACAAACTTCTAGAAACTTCTCTTACATGCATTAAATGCATTTAAAGCCTCCTTATCCCTCTTACATGCATTTATGATGTATTTAAGAAGCCTCTCACCCCTTTCTTACACCCTTTGACCTTAGGCACATTTCCCAAATTGTGCACATCCCTCCCATCTTTCAACCCAATGCCCTTGTGACACTTATCACAAGGAGGTGGCCCTGAACTAGCACAATCCATGTGCTCCCCTTTGAATGAATCTTGGCCTCTCTTAAGGATTTTGATCCTGGCCACTCATTCCTCCTTCCCAAAAGCCTATAAGTACTCATTTCTAAGAGCAAAATACCCATTCACCTTTTATTTCAAGCAATGTTATAATGCTAGAATAGCTCTAAATCATTTAGCTTTCATACTAATTGTTAGTTTTAATCATTTTCAAGCATTTTTAGCTCACATCTTAGCATAGAACTAATGGATTAACTTAGTTTAATTCTTGTTTATGCATCATTCTCACATCTATTTTGGGTTCTAAAATCTACTTAATCATACTAGTTGCATAAATCTTGAGTTCTTGAAGCCTTAGGGGCAATTTTGGGTGTTCTACCCAATATTGTGCCATTTTGGGGGTGTTCATGACTCTCAATCCATCTTATCATGCATTAGAATATGCTCCAAGTGCTTAGAGAGCACACCCACATCCCCTTAAGCAAGAGAAAATCAAACAGTGCTTGGGTGCACCTGTTTTAGCTCAATCTGAGGTGGCTTAGCTTAGAGTTTCCTTGTTTTGGATTGATTCATGTTAGATTAAAATCTTAATGTTTGATTGATTTGAGCCTTTCAAAAATAGATACAGGTATCCTCAAAAGCCTTGTCTACATTCTAGCACGCCCGGTGGGACCCACTTCACGAGTTCTTTGCAAACATTCTGATGGATTTTGGAGTGTTTTCAAATTTTTCAAGCTTATAGGTGGATGGAGCACTTTGAATTCTTCTTCCTCTTCTTGTCTTTATTCTTCTTCTATTCCGTCTACTTCTTCTTCTTCTTGCGGGATCTTGGCCAATTTTTCTCAAAAAATAATAATAATCCATAAGGAAGCAAAATCATACACACCTTGTTTTAGTGCTTAAAATGAACCCCCAAATCATTCTTGAATGTGTTGAGGACTAAAATTTGCAAAATTTGTTCTAACAAACAAGAAAAATCAATCAAAACATTTGCATCCTTGCAACATCAAGGTTTTAGATGCATTCATGCAAAAATTAGGAATATTTCAAGTTTTGGGTGCTTAAAAAAAAAAAAAATAGAGAACCTCAAATTTGCATCTCATTTCTAAAAACATTCAAAATCAATCTTAAAAGTGCATGCAAAAGTTCCTAAAATCAATCCTAAAAAATTTTGTTTTTATTGAAAAACTAACTTCATTTTGCAAAAATCTTGAATGCCTTCTTTTTCAAATTTCACGCATCAAAGCTAAATTAGGAACTTGTCTTTTGGAGCTAAAAAAATCAAAGCAAAGGTCAAAATAAATCTTGAATGAAACTAAAGGAATGAAGCTAAGTCCTAAGAGTCATTGTCATTTTGAAAATCAAACGCACTCTTGAATGCATTAAAAGAACAAAAATCTCTATTCCTTCCTTTTCAGTTCAAGCAAACACATAATCAAATCTTGAATGCCCTAAAGGATCAAAACAAAGCACTTCAAAATTCTTAAAACAACACACCAATCTCAATCTTGAATGATCAAAGAAAGAACTTGCAATCGCTCAAATCACTTACTTTTGGGAGAAAGAACAACTCAAAATCTAAACACTTGTGTATTTATTCTTCTTCTATTCTGTCTACTTCTTCTTCTTCTTGCGGGATCTTGGCCAATTTTTCTCAAAAAATAATAATAATCCATAAGGAAGCAAAATCATACACACCTTGTTTTAGTGCTTAAAATGAACTCCCAAATCATTCTTGAATGTGTTGAGGACTAAAATTTGCAAAATTTGTTCTAACAAACAAGAAAAATCAATCAAAACATTTGCATCCTTGCAACATCAAGGTTTTAGATGCATTCATGCAAAAATTAGGAATATTTCAAGTTTTGGGTACTTTAAAAAAAAAAAATAGAGAACCTCAAATTTGCATCTCATTTCTAAAAACATTCAAAATCAATCTTAAAAGTGCATGCAAAAGTTCCTAAAATCAATCCTAAAAAATTTTGTTTTTATTGAAAAACTAACTTCATTTTGCAAAAATCTTGAATGCCTTCTTTTTCAAATTTCACGCATCAAAGCTAAATTAGGAACTTGTCTTTTGGAGCTAAAAAAATCAAAGCAAAGGTCAAAACAAATCTTGAATGAAACTAAAGGAATGAAGCTAAGTCCTAAGAGTCATTGTCATTTTGAAAATCAAACGCACTCTTGAATGCATTAAAAGAACAAAAATCTCTATTCCTTCCTTTTCAGTTCAAGCAAACACATAATCAAATCTTGAATGCCCTAAAGGATCAAAACAAAGCACTTCAAAATTCTTAAAACAACACACCAATCTCAATCTTGAATGATCAAAGAAAGAACTTGCAATCGCTCAAATCACTTACTTTTGGGAGAAAGAACAACTCAAAATCTAAACACTTGTGTCTTTATTCTTCTTCTATTCCGTCTACTTCTTCTTCTTCTTGCGGGATCTTGGCCAATTTTTCTCAAAAAATAATAATAATCCATAAGGAAGCAAAATCATACACACCTTGTTTTAGTGCTTAAAATGAACCCCCAAATCATTCTTGAATGTGTTGAGGACTAAAATTTGCAAAATTTGTTCTAACAAACAAGAAAAATCAATCAAAACATTTGGATCCTTGCAACATCAAGGTTTTAGATGCATTCATGCAAAAATTAGGAATATTTCAAGTTTTGGGTACTTAAAAAAAAAAAAAAAAAAAGAGAACCTCAAATTTGCATCTCATTTCTAAAAACATTCAAAATCAATCTTAAAAGTGCATGCAAAAGTTCCTAAAATCAATCCTAAAAAACTTTGTTTTTATTGAAAAACTAACTTCATTTTGCAAAAATCTTGAATGCCTTCTTTTTCAAATTTTACGCTTCAAAGCTAAATTAGGAACTTGTCTTTTGGAGCTAAAAAAATCAAAGCAAAGGTCAAAACAAATCTTGAATGAAACTAAAGGAATGAAGCTAAGTCCTAAGAGTCATTGTCATTTTGAAAATCAAACGTACTCTTGAATGCATTAAAAGAAAAAAATCTCTAATCCTTCCTTTTCAGTTCAAGCAAACACATAATCAAATCTTGAATGCCTTAAAGGATCAAAACAAAGCACTTCAAAATTCTTAAAACAACACGCCAATCTCAATCTTGAATGATCAAAGAAAGAACTTGCAATCACTCAAATCACTTACTTTTGGGAGAAAGAACAACTCAAAATCTAAACACTTGTGTCTTCAGAAGTTTTCATTCAAACATCACTTAATCAATTTGGGAAAAAGAACAACTTGCTTGATGTGCATCTAGGAGCTTTCATTTTCTATAAATCCTTGTTAAAGTAAGCAACTTAGAACATTTGAACTTGGACAAGTTCACTTGTTTTACTTTTAGCGAGGCCTATCCGGGGAGAAAAGCGCTTCCTCTCTGGAGAATGACCTCAAACCAGTATCCCCCCTGGCTAGTATATAAATAAAGTGAAGGCAAAAAGTACTCACTTATATCTCCTAATCCATAGGCATTTTGTGCCAAATGCAAATGTCTGGGGATGGTAAATATTCCTCCCCCAGTGTTGCTGGCTAGGCTCTTAAGTGAGTCACAGGTGGTCAGCATAACTGGGTATGGAGACTCCACAGAACTATTAAAAACCTGATAGATTAGAGGCTACCATATCTACATCTGAAAGTATCAAAATCCTTGTGCAAGGACTGATTCCAAGGGGTTTATCGGGTCACCTCAAGATTACTCACCATTTGTATTCCCTTCTAGGGGGTACCAAACTGTGGGCAAGCAATTTTCATACTCACCTTCCTTAGGTAGATCTACCTGAAGTGCTTGACAGTCAAATACTTCGTGAAAACATTGTTGGAACATACACTTTCAAAGCTTTATCAGAGTCAGTCATCCTGTTCGTATCCCACAAGGTTGTTTTGTCCCTTGTGGAGATTGCTTTTCTGAAAATCTTTGTTGGAATTTATCCTTTGCCATTGAGAAACATCAAACTAATCAACAAAACCAGTTCAAGATACTCAAAACATTTTGCAGAGAAACCCTCAGAATCAGATATCCAAAAGCCTTTTTGTCTCAAACCAACTATCAGGAATTTCCCCAAAGTTATGCCCAATTTGATCAAACATCTGAAAGCCAAATTACCCAAATCCAAAGACTATCAAGAACAGAAAGTTGCAGAGAGAAACCTTAAGAGCCATCAACCCTTTATCCAAGAAACCCAAGCAGAAGAAAAATATCAAGAGAAGCTTGATAATATTGGCTATAACACAAGAGTCAAACAGTTTGCCTACCGATTCTGAGTGAACCATCGCTACGTCAATCTTGAAAGAGAAGATTAGCTGGATCCATTGCATGTCCCATTCTACCTTCAGATCTCAAAATCCTATCTTGGCAATCCTTCATCCTAGTTTCATCCTTGCATCATCATCAAATCCTTAGTTGCATTCTAGAGTCTTTAGTTGCATTCATCATCATCTTCCTAGCAGCATCATAGATCATCCATTCCAGTTGCATTTTCATCATCCTTTTAGAAAGAGCATTGTTCCATCATCCTTCACCATCTTTCCATCAGCAATCCCAAATCCTTGATCCAAATGCAGCATCCATTATCCAAAATAGAGTCCACCATCCTTTACACCAAAATCCAGAGATCCAAATCCATAAGCACTTAGTGTTCAAAACCTTTGAGTTGTTTCCATCCCTTATCCTAAATTAGATATCATCCCATTTTTGACAGAGCATTGTCTAAAGGAAATCCAACTTGTCCTTGCATAGCCTCATCATCTCAAGCAAGAGATTGGCTTGTATTGATAAGAATCTAGTTGATCGAAGATCATTAGTCTATCCTAGGTTGACCAAATCCTATCACTGATCCTCCATCGGGAAAAATAGCAGCTCATTATTGACACTTAGTAATCTTCCACCAGCATCCCACTAATCCTCCACCCAATATTGACCCAAATTAGAGCATCCCATCAAGCCTCCATCATCGTCAAGCTTTTTTACCAATCTGTCACCATCTTCCATCAAATCTTCTACCATCTTTGATTCATATCCAAGCATCTCACCAATCCTTGCATTATAGAAATTTCATCATCCTTAGAAGTTCCTTAAGCTTGCATCCATAATTCTTTAGAGTCTTTAGGAAATATTTTGCATCCATCTAGCATCTGCATCTCCATGCTTGTCGAGACAAGATCCAAATCTAGAAAAAGAAGGAACATGAATCCTTATCCAATCACTAGTTCATATGATCCCAACATTTTTACCAGTGTGATGATAGCCTATGATCCCCAAATACAAACTGGAAATACGTGGGATGATCCCAATATCCCCTCGGCTCCTCTTGCAATAGAAACATTTGTGAATCATCCAGAGAATCCACCAGTAGTCAATGCACTCATGGCCCAAAACCAGCAAAGCATGTTCACTAACTTTGCACAAGCACAGACTTCCATTCCACCATATCTCCATCCTCGTATTCCCATAAGTACTATCCAAATCCCAGCACAAGTATACTCTCTATTCATCCAACCGTTCCTTGATCCAACCTTGCAAACATCACAAGAAACCTCCGCCATTCCCCTTCTTCTACAAGGAAGCTTTGCAAATCTCGTAACACATGTTGTAACACCATCTACTCCATTCCCTATCATAGGTACTTCATCATCTGCCATGGCCACCCAAGCTCTTGCACAAATCCAACACTTGTCACAAAATCAACTCCGACCTCTCACACAAACCTTTGCACAAGTAGTTCTGCCATCTTCCATAGACCAAGCAACACCTTTCACTCTGGGAGCGATGCAATCATCCTTCCCCTTCACTTCACAAGCTTCCACATCCACACCTTTTGTGCCAGGAGGGACACAATCATCTTTTCCTTTCAATCCCCAAGCTTCGGCATCCACACCATCATTTCAGGGGTCAATGCAATTGTTTCCCTCTTTCACCTAGCAAACCTCTACATCATCTACTCCGGGGGCAGCACAATTGTTCCCTTGTCAAAATCAGCAAACTTCCACATCACCTTTTTCATGGGGAACACAAGCATCCTCTTCATTCTCCCCCAGCAAGCATCTACCTAGGCACAAGCCTAGAAAAATTCCTTCACCACAGGAATGCCTTCCATGGGTTTTTCCAATCCACCATTCATATCCCAAACTCCCATTACATCTACCTTCCAAGCATCTGCTGCAGCACAATTCCCACCTCACACTAGTTCTCGTTGGGGTCTCACTCAAGAAGACATGAAAGCATTTGGAATACCAACTCACTCTCCTACATTCGTGTTTGCAAACCAACAAGCCACCTTCTCACAAGTAGCACAACAACAACCATCTCAACCTCCACCAACTTCATCCTTCACAAGCTATCCATTCCCAACACCCAGTGCTTTTCAGCAAGTTCCTCCACCTCAGTAGCAAAGTTCCTCCCATTTCACAAGTCATCTTGCCCAGCCACCCTTTTCTTCAAGCTTCCCTACATCAGTTCCACCCTTAAGCAATGCGGGAATGCACCTGACCTATATCGGTCAACTAGAGAGCCAAGTTCAGCAAGGACCATCTTATCACCCAGCTTCATCATTCCACCAACCACCCACACAGAAACCATACTTCCAGTCATAGAAACAAACCCCCATCATTCCCCAACAACAACAAGTTTCCTCCTATCAGTTACAGCAGCAAGTCCCCATCATCCCACAACACCAGCAAGCAGTCTTGTATCCTCCACCGCAATATCCCCCTATGCTGCATTAGCAATATCCCTAGCAAACATCACTCCAAAATCCACTCCAATCTACCTATCCCACTGGGCCATCTCCATATCCCATTCCACAATACCCACATCAAATGGGAGTACCCGCTCAAACACCAATCAATGTCTAGTGGGAAGCCATGAAGAATTCTCTTAAGGAGCTTCAAATTGGTACTGATAGCAAAACCTACAAGTTTGAGGAGGTGTGTCCTTATCCGTTTGACCGATCCATTGCTGCTATATCTTTCCCCAAGCACTTTGAGACACCTAAATTTGATAAATATCAGGGGAAAGGAGATCTAGTCAACCATATTAAAGAATTCTATATGGCGTGCCAAGAAGTAGCTTACAATGATAACTATCTCTTACGACTATTCCCCAAAATCTTGGGAGGAACTGCTATTGAATGGTTCTACAAAATACCATGTGGGACTATCACAACCTTTGCTGAACTTTTTGAGAAGTTCATTTCCCACTATGCCCACAATGTTGAGAATGAGTTGACCTTGTTAGATCTCTGCAAGTCAAAATAGAAAGAAGGAGAAAGCCTATCAGAATACTTGCAATGATGGAAAAATCTTACCCCCAGGTTGTCATACCAACCACCTGAGAAACATTTGACCAAAATCTTTATTGATAATCTGCATCCTAAACTATCCCATTTTATGAGGATGAATTGTCTCCCAAACCTATCAGGATATCAAGAGCAAGGGGATAGGTATCGAAAAGGCCCTCCTAGATGAAGGCACAATCCGGTACTTCAAAAATGATTCCCAAAATAAACCCAGCAATGATAAATCTCATTATTGGAATCATAACAAGAATGTTGTTACTGATGGAGCCACTGATACCAAGCATGTCCAATTTGTCATGGCTAGTCCTCCATCAACTCCTGCATACCAACAACAACAAGCACCCGTCTATCAGCAACCTCCTCAAGTCCATCAACAACCCACGCAACAATATCATTCTCAGAATAATCAGCAGAATTATTAGCAGCAAGCCCACCAAGCTTATCAAGGTAATCCAAACAATCAGGTCAATATTGTTAATGTTGCTCCCAAACAACACAAGCCCAGAGCTCAGAACAATCCAAGGAAGACCTTCACACCATTGGATGAACCTCTGGATGTTATCTTTCACCAAATGGCTAAGGCCAACTTGATCACATTTCCACCAATCCAGCCAGTTGATGATACCACTCCTAAGCCCGATTGGTACAAAGATCATGGATACTGTGATTATCATCATGTCAAAGGACACACTACTTTGAAGTGTATGAGACTCAAAAACTATATCCAAGATCTCATTGATCAAAAAGAGATTCAAGTAGATACACCTGCTCAAACCTCACCAAATGCCAATTTGCAAATCTATCAGAATGTGTTCCCACAACATAATGTTGGGAAGAACCAAGCCAATACCAATCATCCCCAGAATCATGGCAAAGGCAAGCAAGAAGATCACACTACTGCCTACATCAATTATGATAAATTTGTTGGATGTATAACCCAGGTTGAGCCCACAGTCAATGCCATCCATGTCAGAGGAGCAGATCATCAATGTGCTGTTACTACCCGCAGAGGCCAGATCACTGTTGTTGGTGCCCGTCCAAGGCTAGTACACAATGCACGCAATGCATAGTATAACCTCATAGAACATCTTGGGAACACACCAGCCCAAATATCCATCTTGGACCTTCTCCGCACTTCACCTCTCCATCAGGAGATCCTTGACTGAGCTCTCAAAGAAGGACATGTCCCCACAGACATTAACACCACCCAGTTTGAGACCCTTGTGGGACATCTATCCGCAGCCTGTGCTTTATCCTTCAAAACATCTGACATGCCAGACATTGCACCTGACCATACTCTCCCTCTCCACATCGCTGTCATGGTCAGAGACTTTGCCATCAAATGGGTCTTAATAGATAATGGCTCGGCCCTGAACTTGTGTACTTTGAAATTCATTCAGCAAATTGGGTTCACCCAAGCCGATATAGCACATGAAGTAATCACTATCAAAGCCTATGACAACTTGGAGCATACCTCTAAAGGTAGCATTACTTTTCCTATTCAGCTAGGCCCAGAAACACAAGATACCATTTGTCATGTTGTTGATCTTAACCTACCATTCATTATCCTCCTTGGCCAACCATGGATTCATTCCATCAAGGCTGTACCATCCACGTACCATCAGTACATCAAATTTCAGCATCAAGGCACTAAGGTTACCATCCATGTTGATCCCCAACCCTTCGCATACTACTGTGCAATGGAAGCATCATTCCTTCACTCCACTCATTGTCCTGGAACTGACATTGGTACTTCTATTGCCAGCTCGTCCCGATCCCATTGCGATCCAGAAACCATTCTCACCTCCACCCTCTCTTCCATCAAGATCAATAACCAGGGCTATGGTGAATATAGCCTACATGATGCATTTGTCATAGGGGCCCTCCCATGTGATCCACATACTCAAGGGTGCCTGAGTCACCAAAGCAAGCCTATTGAAGAGCATCATGAAATCAAGAGAATGGGACCTATGACTTTTGAATCCCATGGCACATTAAATAGTCAAGAAATGGATCCTGACATTAATAGGTGGTTGTACAAAGATCCCCCATCACCTGACACTCAACTCCTTGGCTACTTCAAAGATAAATACCCACAATCACACAAGTACACTACTAAGCAATGGAACTACCAAGGTGGTGGTCTAGGACCACAAGAAGGCGGAAGCAAAGACCCAATTACAGCATCCAAAAACCCACAACATCAGGGTCTTGGCTTTAATACCCCTCGCCTGCATATACAAGGGCCCAATACCGCAACTGGGGGCACCAACATGACTAGCGTTCCCCTCTTGAATAGCCAAGACAACCTCATAGAAATTGAAGATATCCCTGAAGAGAAAGAAATCAGATCCTATGACGATATCTTTGATGATGACACCCTCCTAGGGACTTCTATCCTCCAACAACTTACCATCAATCTCATAGAACTTCCCCTCATTCACCCTCAACTCATAGATTGGGACCAACCAAGCATTGCACACATCGATGAGTTCCAAAGCATAGAAGCACTCCTAGAATTCATGGGGGCATCAGGCCCACAATCAGTTCACAATTCAGAGTCAACTCACATCTATAAGCTTGACCCAGAAGGATACTTTGGGGAGGAGGCAAGCTTTAGCTACAAAAGAGAAATAGAAAAAGTAAAACATGAGTCTTTATGTGAAAACCCTTCTGGGGCACATTCTGATTCCAAAATAGTAAAAATAAAGAGCATATCTTCTAGTGAAAACTTGGCAATTCAAGCACTAGAAGATGAAGACTTGCCTCTTCCTCCCATCCAGGATTACAGACCAGAGCAGTCACCTATCATCATAGAAGAAACCAAGCCAGTCAACTTGGGTACAGAGGAATGTCCGAGGATCGCCTACATTGCGGCCAATCTGACAGAGGGTGAAGAAATGGCTTTGATTGTACTCCTTAAAGAATCAATTATAAATTTTGCATGGTCATATGCACACATGCCTGGGCTTGATCCTAATCTTGTCATCCATCATCTAGAAGTTGATCCTAATGTCAAGCCAGTAAAGTAGAAGTTGAGAAAAATGCATCCAAAAGTTGCCTTATTAGTCAAAGCACAGCTTGAAAAACTCCTCCAAGCCAAGATTATCAGAGCTATAGATTACTTCGATTGGATCTCTAACATGGTTCCTGTCACAAAGCCTTTAGGTGACATCAGAATATGCACAGATTTCAGGGACTTGAACAAGGCATGTCCTAAAGATGATTTCCCACTACCAAATATAGACATGATTATAGATCTTACAGTAGGTCATGAAATGCTGTCACTAATGGATGGCTTTTCAGGCTACAATCAGATTCATATAGCAAAAGTAGATCAACATAAAAAAGCATTCACAACTCCATGGGGTACCTTCTGCTACAACATGATGCCATTTGGGCTAAAGAATGTGGGAGCCACATATCAGAGATCGATGACAGCAATCTTCCATGACATGATCCACAAGATCTTAGAAGACTATGTGGATGATATTCTTGCTAAATCAAAGACACGCAGTGAACACCTTGACATTCTTGAGAGTGTGTTTGATCGCCTGCAGCACTATGGGTTAAAGCTCAATCCAAATAAATGTGTCTTTGGTGTTACATCTGGAAAGCTTCTAGGTTTCATAGTATCATGACGAGGCATAGAGATTGACCCTAAAAAGGTCAAAGCAATAACAGAAATGCCTCCACCAAGAACACTCAAATAGCTCAGAAGCCTACAAGGAAAGCTTCAATCAGTGTGTCGGTTCATTTCTCAACTAGCAGACAAGTGCCAACCTTTTACACATCTCTTATGCAAAGACACAAGCTTCAAATGGGATCCCATATGTCAGAGAAACTTTGATAAGCTCAAGGAGTATCTGGCCAATTCTCCAATCCTAGTACCACCAGTTCTAGGATGCCCTCTCATACTCTACATCTCGGCAACCACTATAGCACTGGGGGCACTCCTAGCTCAGCATGATGATGAAAACAAAGAGAGAGCCATCTACTACATTAGTCAAACTCTTGTCAGCTATGAGCTTAATTACTCACCCATGGAAAAAGCATGCCTTGCAGTGGTTTTTGCCACTCAAAAGCTTAGACATTACATGCTCAGTCACACAATCAAGCTCATTTCAAAGGTGGACCCCCTCAAATATCTACTATCAAGGACAACTCTCACAGGCCATATGGAAAAATGGGTCATGTTACTCAATGAGTTTGACATCCAGTATATTGATTGGAAAGCAATCAAAGGGCAAGTCATTGCCGATCAGCTAGCAGAGGCACCACTAGTGGATGCTTATCCACTAATCATGAAATTCCCTGATGAACACTTATGTATGATCAAAGAACAGCCCTTGTGGAAACTATACTTTGATGGCTCCTACACATTACATGGATCAGGGGCAGGAATCCTATTTGTCACACCTCAAGGTGACTACATCCCAAAATCATTCAAGTTGGGATTCCCATGTACTAACAACACTGCAGAATATGAGGCACTCATCTCAGGTCTCAAAATAGCCATTCAATGGAATATCACAGAACTGCAAGTGTTTGGAGATTCACAACTGATTATCAAGCAAGTCCTAGATGAATATCAGACAAAGGATGACAAGCTGCTACCCTACAAAGAACTAGTGGACAGACTAAAAGAGCATTTTCTAAATCTACAATTCACACAGATCCCAAGGCTTCAGAACAAAGCAGCAGACGTAATGGCAACTATTGGATCCTTGTTAGAAATCCCACGCGATGCATTACAGTATGAATTCCTAGTCAAGCAGCTACACACGCCAGCTTATGAGAACGCCGATGCAGAAATGGTGCATGTCTTGGTTGGTCCTCAGTCCCCGTGGTACCATGACATCCATGCATATCTAAAGAATGGTATCATATCCCCTCATCTCACCAACAACCAACGCCAAAACCTTATTCGAAGAGCTTCCCACTACACTCTGGTAGCCAACACCCTTTATCATCGAGGGTATCACAATATCCTCTCTAGGTGTTTAGATTCAAACGAGGTCATCCTGGCTTTACAAGAGGTCCATGCTGGAATTTGTGGTGCCCACACAAGTGGCATGGTTCTAGCTAAGCAGTTGCTTCGAGTTGGGTATTATTGGCCAACCATGGAACATGATGCTTGTGAGTTCATCAGAAAATGTTTACCATGTCAGCAGCATGCAAATCTGATTCATGCACCAGCACAAGACTTGCAACCCATTGCGCCACCTTGGCCATTTTCATGTTGGGGCTTTGACCTTGTCAGCTTAATCACTCCCCTTTCCTCGGATGGACACAAGTACATAATAACTACCATAGAGTACTTCACCAAATGGGTTGAAGTGATTCTGCTCACCCTAACTACTGGCATCCAAATATCTAAGTTCATCCTTTACCACATCATCTGTCGCTTTGGCATACCATCTACCATCTTCACAGACCATGGCACACCTTTTGAAAACTAGCATGTGGATGATCTATGTGCCAGACTCCACATCCATCACCGTTTCTCTAGTCCATATTTCCCTCAAGGAAATGGCCAGCTGAGGCAACCAACAAAACTATCTTGAAAATCCTCAAGGTTGTCAATGATTCTGGTCATGACTAGCACCTCCAAATCAATCCCACCCTTTGGGCCTACCGCACTTCTTATCGCACTCCCACATGCACCACCCCATATTCCCTTGTATATGGTGCCGAAGCCATTCTACCGATCGAGGTTGAGCTCCCATCATTGCGAGTCTCCATGAAGAACTACACCACTGATGAAGACTATTGTGTGGCCCATCTCACACAGCTAGACCTGTTAGATGAAAAGAGACAGCAAGCATATGATCACCTGGTTGCATACCAGAAGCGACTCAAAAGGAGTTATAACAAGAAGGTCCATCCTAGACAGTTCCAGGTCAGTGATATGGTCCTCAAAGAAAATTAGAAAGTCCAAGCAAATCAAGAAAAGAAAGGCAAGTTTGAGCCTACTTGGCTGGGCCCCTATGTTGTCACAGCATGCTTCGGCTCCGGAGCTTATCAATTATCTACACCAGAAGGTGAACCTTTGAATGATCCAATCAACATCATACATTTGAAGAGGTTCTATGCCTAAACCAGATCTACATATTCAAAAAATCCATAAAAATTGGAAAAAGCAGGAAAAAATAAAAAAATAAAAAAATAAAAAAATCATCCAATGGTGAAAACTTGGCAATTCAAGCACCTTGGACAAGTATGTTGGTGAAAACCTGGCAAACAGGCGCCATACATAGTGGACCGAGTCATTATCTATCAAAGTCTCATTCCCCCCATCCCACCATCTCAGTCCTTTTCTTACCATCCCCATCCCCATCCACCATCCCCCAACATTCCTCTTTTTTCATAATCCTCAAGCCAATCTACCCTCTCGTCTGTCCTATATCTTGCACATATCTTGTATCATATCTTGTACTATCTCCTATCTAGCACAATCCTTCCTGTATATCCTGTATAGTGAGATCTTCCTATCCCCAATCCTGAGCTTCTGTACATATCCGTTGTATCTCTTTTCCTATCCATTGTACATATCATCCCACCTTGTTGTACATAGTCCTCATCAATCCTGCAGCAACATTTGATCAGAACACTTTGTCCTACCTAGCCTTGTACTTCAGCAACATCAATTGTTGACTATTCTTGATCCCAGTGATTATTCTTTGACTTCATCATTTGCCCAGCAACCAACAACACTCTTTCTCTCATCAATCAGTGGGTCCTTGAGGATGTATCCTTCCTCCTGTCAGACCTAATCTTTCACCAAGCACACCAAGTATGTGTCGATGCATCCTTCCACCCGTTTAGACCAATCTTCCCACCATCAATCCAATCCCTCATATCAAATCTCTCTCCTTGGAAAAGGCTATCTTTTTGGAGTTCTCATTTTGGTCTTGGATCTTGTTAATATTTGATGGCTTCTCGTTGTTCTCTACTCAAAGTCACCACGATCCTTTATATCATGGTGCGCTGCGAATGAGGATAATCTGGGGCAAGGTCTTTTGCTCTTTTTCTTCGGCCTGTGAGTCAGTCGTGTGTTTGTGGTTTCTTCTGCATCATTTCCACCATGCCTCCTTCGAGTTTTATGTGTGATGCTGGGGCAACCCTGCGTGTCTTTTTAGCGTCAGTTCTATGCAACACTGGTGACAAGGCCTTGTGTTCTTTTGTAACCTTGGTAGGTCTCTCGCATTGCTATATTAAACTAGGTTGTGCTCTCCACATTTACACTTGGAGCTTCCCCAAATCCCCTGCATCTTGCATCATATAGATTAATCTTGCATCCTCATATAGCTGCATCCTGCATTTTGCATTCCACCTCATCTTGCATTCACCCATCTTTGCTCTTGGAAGCTTGGTTATTTATCTCCCCTACTTCCTCAGTCCTTCCTTCTCTATTTCCTTTCGAGAAAATTCCACAACGTTTACTCCTTGCGTTATTTTCTCAAGGGGGCACAACCCATCATTCCTCTAAATTCTAGCCTTGGGCATCTTATTTTCTTATCTTTGACACCATGCCACTTGCGGCATCACATCAAAGAGGAGCAAAATGTAGACACCTAAAAATCTTTTAAAAAATAAATTATTTTTATTTTCTGAAAAATCTCTGATGACATCATCATTTATTTATTTATTATTTATTTAATTAATTAATTAATTTTTTTATGCCATTAAATCCCTTTATCTTAATTAAAAATATTTAATTAAGAAATCCCTCCCAAAAATGTTTAAATCTTATTTAAACATTATTCCCCTATTTATTAATTATTTAATTAATAAATTGACCAAAAATTCTAAAATAAATAATTTATTTATTTTTTGCCCAAAACTTGGCCAATTTCTTTAAGACCACTAACCTCTTCCAGAATCTTCTAATCATTTTTTAATTTTGATTAAAAGCTAATCCCATCATTTCCTAACCCTAATCCCAAGTCAAAATATTTAATTAAGATTAAATATTTAATCCTCATGTTTATTAAATTCATTTTAATAAATATTCTCAAAACCTAAACCATGGAAATAAATAAATCTTTATCTATTTCTTAAAATCTATGTTTATCCTAAGGAAGTTCTAGACTCTTCTAGAAAGTCTTATCCTTGTCCCCCTAATCCTAATCCTAATCCTAATCCCCTCCCTAACCTTGTCACATTCCCTAACCAAGGTTAGCCAACTCCTAAGCTTAACCCAAAGTCAACAAACTTCTAGAAACTTCTCTTACATGCATTAAATGCATTTAAAGCCTCCTTATCCCTCTTACATGCATTTATGATGCATTTAAGAAGCCCCTCACCCCTTTCTTACACCCTTTGACCTTAGGCACATTTCCCAAATTGTGCACATCCCTCCCATCTTTCAACCCAATGCCCTTGTGACACTTGTCACAAGGAGGTGGCCCTGAACTAGCACAATCCATGTGCTCCCCTTTGAATGAATCTTGGCCTCTCTTAAGGATTTTGATCCTGGCCACTCATTCCTCCTTCCCAAAAGCCTATAAGTACTCATTTCTAAGAGCAAAATACCCATTCACCTTTTATTTCAAGCAATGTTATAATGCTAGAATAGCTCTAAATCATTTAGCTTTCATACTAATTGTTAGTTTTAATCATTTTCAAGCATTTTTAGCTCACATCTTAGCATAGAACTAATGTATTAACTTAGTTTAATTCTTGTTTATGCATCATTCTCACATCTATTTTGGGTTCTAAAATCTACTTAATCATACTAGTTGCATAAATCTTGAGTTCTTGAAGCCTTAGGGGCAATTTTGGGTGTTCTACCCAATATTGTGCCATTTTTGGGGTGTTCATGACTCTCAATCCATCTTAGCATGCATTAGAATATGCTCCAAGTGCTTAGAGAGCACACCCACTTCCCCTTAAGCAAGAGCAAATCAAACAGTGCTTGGGTGCACCTGTTTTAGCTCAATCTGAGGTGGCTTAGCTTAGAGTTTTCTTGTTTTGGATTGATTTCATGTTAGATTAAAATCTTAATGTTTGATTGATTTGAGCCTTTCAAAAATAGATACAGGTATCCTCAAAAGCCTTGTCTACAAGCACAAAAGGATCTGATTGAGAAAAGATAGTTTCACATCTATGGGTCATTTTTATTATGGTTTCTTACTAGCATTTGTAACAGAGAAATCTCTTAACAGAGTGGACTTAACAGTCTTATTGTGAATCCTTGAGAAAGGTAACATTCTAAATGACTGTTCAAAGCCCTCTAACAAGGCCACTCCTAACAAGGTGAAGATCCTAACAGATTTGAGGTAAATCCCTTAACCGGGTCACACCTAACAGTGTGTTTTGTAATCTTTAACTAAATTAGCTCTTAATTGGGCATACTTCAGAAGAGTATATTTCTTAGTGGGTGACAATTCCCACAATGGTTTTTCCCAAAGCTGGGTTTCCACGTTAAATATTGGTTTTATACATTATGAATGATTTGTGTGAATGATTTATAGAGAGATATAGTTTATTTACTATTGTCGATAAATAGAAAATTATGTTTCTACCAAGTAGTTACCAAGTTAATCAAAGAAAAGTATTTTAAGGTATTTTTTTAATCAAGATTACTGATTCACCGCCCACCCCCCCCCCCCCCCCCCCCCTCTCCTCCCTCTCTGTAATCCAACATATATGTGTTTCTGATTTATCACATAGTGATAATGAAAAACTTTAATCATTGATCCTTATAAATCATAATGTTTCTCTATCCAAAATAATAATACTCTATCTCTGATCAAATAAAAAATATATTTTAAACAATATAATATCTATAAATTAAAGGTAATAAACTCTATGTTAATACATTAATATCTTCTATGAAGTCTTTATCCAATTTAAAACTTTTAAACTAAGACTAGTTACTTTTATGCTTAGTTTGTCAAAGGCTCAAAGACCAGAGTTTACAAACTTGAGTTCATACCACAAAGACACAAAACATGAACCTTGATCTAGATAATTATAATACATTCTTAAAAAAAATAGAGACTCGTAAAAATGAATGTATGATTATTGACATGCATGCATTATTTTGGGTAAGAAAAGAAAAATAACTCACATACTTAGAAACCCACAAACCCTTTATTGGAATTGCAACCGCAATCAGAATGAAAATGATACATATCAGATTTGAATAAGAATAAGATACTCAACAAAAATAAGAGTCACAAAATGAGAAAAATAACTTTAACACTGATTAGAAAATAAACCCCAATGGAGACACTAAACAATATGTGATTAG
Source organism: Chamaecyparis obtusa (assembly GCA_027943335.1). Classification (NCBI taxonomy): domain Eukaryota; kingdom Viridiplantae; phylum Streptophyta; class Pinopsida; order Cupressales; family Cupressaceae; genus Chamaecyparis; species Chamaecyparis obtusa. Next base: position 294,468 of record BSBK01003646.1, read on the forward strand.
AGTGATAAGGATCTGTTGATTAACTTATAAAAGAATATTTCCATTGACTAAGAACATAACCCAAACCAAGTTAGCAACATAAACAAGATGGATTTAAACTAAAAATCATACATTTATTCATACAAGGAGACATGTTTAGCTCTTTAACAAACTTAAATGAATTCTATCTTAACACAAATTTAAACAAAGCTAAAACAAAGAGATCGACGCACCAGTAAACGTAATGACATTATCAAGGATGATGTGAATGAAGAAGAGGACATGGTCTACAAATATAAGTACAATGAATGTTTGGATGGATTTGATAGCAAGGATTCTAGCAAAGTTGATCCAGATATTGGGATTGAGGAAATTAGGCACTCTCCATTCCTAAGGTAGGCTCTCACTAGAACTTGTTCATAGAGATTGGTGGTCCTTAAATGGATCCTTCTCCAAGTGACAAAGAAAATGCACTAGGTGGTGCTTGAGGTACATAAAAATTGTTTGCCATATCATCTCGGTGTCCTTGCCTTTTAGGTTTATTGGTTTCCCTTCTATTTTGAACAACATAGATGGGGCTTTTTGAATTTTGAGAATGTAGAACTTGGCTATATAATCTACCATTGAACTAGCTATAGGTCTAATAATTAGGAGTAATACTCCTAGGTAAATTTTGATGACTTTTTCCTATTTTTTTGTGATTTATAGATGGTCTAGAGCTTGGCTCTTCCCTCTACTATCATATGTGAATTTTGTTTGATAATATAAAATATATTCATCCTTGACCTTTTACTAATCAAAAAAGAAAATAAAAGTATCAAAAACTATATGTATGTATGTATAAAGTTATATTTTAAAAATATAAAAAACCAAATATAATCAATCATTGATGTTTTTCCACTTTATCTCAACACTTACACTTAAGACTCATTTGAACAAAAGTAGGTTAAAAAAATCATGATCTTATTTCCGTTCTAAAATAACTATCAAGTCTGACGTGTTGTATAAAACTATCCACTATGCAAGGTTGAAGAGTTCAACAAATAATCGAGCACCTAATTCTATGGAGTTTCCCACTTATAAAGATTAAGTTAAAATATCAAACTCTTACCCATCAAAAAAATGAATCCAAAACTAGAAACTAACATAAAACACATAGCACCATTTCACAAAACTTATATTAGCAGGTTCTAAAAAAAAAAGTACCTTAAAAAAGATCATGATCCTTTTTGGTGTTGAAATAACTATTGAGTTTTACACGCTATATAAAACCATCCACTATGTAGGGTTCAAGAGTTCAATAAATAGTTGAGCACCCGACTCTATCAACTTTCTCACTTTTAAAGATTGAATTAAAATATCAAACTCTTACCCATCAAGAAAGAAAAGCCAAAACTCACTACTAACATAAAATGCATAGCACCATTTCACAACACTTATATTAGTAGGTTATAAATATATCATAAATACACATTTAAGGCATGTTACAAATAATTAAACAAAGGAGAAAGAAAAGTCAATCAATTTGTATGTTTGTTTCTAAAATAACTACCAAACCCAATGTGCTATATAAAGTCATCAACTTTGCAAGATTCAAAAGACCAACAAATATCCAACTAGCCAAATCTATGGAGTTTCTTACTTTTGAAGATTGATTTAAAACATCAAAAAAATGAATCCAAAATAGTTCTATATTATAAAATTGATAAATAATTGTGGAATTAAGACAACAATTATCATGCCATTTACACATTCCCAGCTTCCCATATAAACTAAAAATTTATTTACCAAAGTTAAGCAATTGGATTTTTAATTGATAATATATACAAGAAATTTAAGCCATATAGAAACAATAGCTTATAGTATTTGAATTTTGTGCTTTGGTAAAGTCCTTAGATGTCATTTGCGTTGACATGGTATCATTTTCTGCACAATCTTCATCCCCACATACAATTTCCTTTGACATTTTTCTTAACATTGTCCTCATAGAAGTACCATGTTCAAATGCAAAAACTCAAAATAAATTAACTAAACATATTCAACTCAATTCTTGACCCAAAATGTCTAAGAGACATCAAACAGACAAAATTATAGCTTACACCAGCTTTCTTTTCTCTTTGCGTAGAACCAGTAGATGTCATTTCATCTAATGTAGAATCTAGTATAACATCTATGTAATTATCTTGTATAAACATTCTAGAAAGTTTTTCTAGATGTAATTATTCTTCAAAATACAAGTTTAAAGCCTCCATTTATACACCCTTAATTTATTATATTAAGTTTCATATACTTTAGTATCTTTTAAATTGACATATTATCTTGTTGATTGCAAACATCTTAGAATGTAAAAGGAACACAAACTCTCAGTATCTTTATTTCCTTCCTCTTGATAATCTCCACACACAAACCCCTTTGACATACTACCAAATCTTATGTCACCCCAATTATCCTACATTAACATGACAATTACAGGTGTAACAAAATAAATAAAGAATCAACTAAATGACATGAAAATGAACAAGGTAAAGACCCTTCACTCGCCTTCTTTTAGTGTTTTCAATAAATAAATTAAACTTTTGAAACTTTGTCAAATGAAGTTATTTTCAGACAAGGTCCCTATATAAAGACAAGAGCGCTACACCAAAACATACAACAAATTAAACAAAACACTGATACAAAATGAAAAAAAATAGAACACACTCAATAAAAACATCAAGTTTAAACCTGTAATGTTCTTCACACCAGATTATCCAAATCCTGAGGACATCCTCATATGTACTCTTGCTATACATATTCCTAGACAGCTTACGTCTCTGTGGAAAAAATCCACTCATGTTACAATATTCCCACAAAGAAACACTCCAACAATAACATGTTGCGGTTGGGAATTACTTGAAAACTTGAACCACGTTAACTAAGAGGTACACATGTTTCGATATTCCCTGACTAATCGACTATAAAGACTTAAACATCTCATGTGACTCACAATGCACACATACATTATAAAGCTAGTTAGGAAAATATAATACTATTTGCACCTATACACGGTCACAACACACTTCAAACAATAATACATAATTACCACTTCACTCTGTAGATGTGATGTCAACCATACATGACCAACAACATTGAACAAATTAAAACTTGTTATGAACACAAAAAGAAAGAACAACTTAATTATTAGCTTACCCATCATTATTCTTCATACTAAGTTTAGCCAACACAAAATGATCTGACCTGCATAAATTATTTCCATCCAATTGAACACTATCATTCCAGCTGATTTTCATGCACAAAAAAAGTACCTATGATTCAATGATCCAAGAATAAACTAATCATCCATTCTAACTTAGCAACCCCTAACTCTCTGACTCCTTCAAAGAGCCTAAACATTTGCATACATAATCTTTCTTTGTATGAAAATAAACGTCAAAAAAACCCAACACAAGTAGAAGCTAAACCAAAAGAATGCCTTGAAGAGGAATGCACATCTGTGCTCCCCACATCTACCATACAAGTTTACTTCTACCCACCAAATGATATACACACACAAGAAAACACAAAGAAAGTAAACCAAAATAAATGAAACTACAAAATCATTCCTTTTACCACTCAACCACCACCCCATAACCAAGAACATCAAATATAAAAAAATTATGATTCCCCCAAATGAAGTGCTCCACTGCTAATTTAGTTGGTCTTAGCCAAAATTCTGTGCAAACTAATAGCACAAGAATAATTGGTGAAGAATAGAAATTGATATAAATCTAAACAACTCTTTCAATTTTGAAAACCAAATGACTAAATGGGACAATTGAAGCTCTTAATGAGTTTAACTTTTGCAAGCAATAGAATTTAAGGGAACATCATTTCAGATTGTACCATATCCACCCATTCACCCACTAAAAAATGATTCCCCTAAAAAATTTGATCGCCATTGGCAACAAAACCCATCCAATTCCTACTACCCCAAACCAAATGACCGAACATGAGGACTGATGCTCTTAATTCACTCCTATTTGGTAAGAAACATGCATGCATTGCAATAAAAATTGCACGGATATTCACGTCACCCTCTGGGCTAACTACCACCACCATTGCCAAAATAACTTTTGAATGGAAAATGTCACAATCAAATGCAAGCCTCTTTTCGCTCCGACACAATTGGCAATTGTCTGGCGTGAGACAACTTCCTAGCATAAGACAATTCTAGTGTGAGACAACTTCTTAGCATGAGACAATTCCCAACGTGAGACAACCTCACACAATTGTGCCAATCTCCTAGGGCTGGAAAGTTGTCCAATTCCAGCCACCCGAATTAGACTACTTTCTGGCATGAAATGACATTTTGGGAGCAAAAGTTCAAACAAATAGCTTATCATCTTAATTACACAATTGACATTTTGTTAAAAAATTTATCCTAAAAATTAATCCATGATCAACATACAAAATAATAAAATGACATTAAGAATAGATAAAATTATAGATATTAAATAAATCAAACAAAGAATTTCAAAAAATTATTACAGATTCTTCAAATAAAACATAGATAAATATATTGAAGAACAATATAAATGAAATAAAGAAAACAATATAAATAAAATAAAATATTTTTAAAATAATTCTAAAGTAAAATAAAATAGCTCATACTGTAAATAAAAATAAAGAACAAAATAAATAAAATAAAGTCAATTCTTAAATAGTTTTAAAGTACATAAAATAATTGAAGATTGCTTTCTTTCTTAAAATATATATGAAATACTAGTAATAAAAATTCATATGTTTAAGGGGTTGGGAGTTTGACTTGATTGGCGAGAGTTTCTTGTGTTAGACATAAGACCATTAAGTCAGTTGCCTCCCCCAGAAGCGATGTAAAAGAATAAAGTAAAATAAATAAATCTTATATAAAAAATAAAGGTCAATATAAATTAACTAAAGTCAACTCTTAAATATTTCTAAAATATTTTTAAAATAATTCAAAATTGATTTCTTTCATAGAAATATGAATATTAATAATAAAAACTTGTATGTTTAAAATTTAAAAAATGATAACTTTTATGCTTACATTACAAATCTAATAAAAACACAAATATAAAAATAATATCTATTAATATCTTTCTATATAAACTGATCTAAAACCCATTCAAAATAAAAATAAAACATCTTTCTTTATTAACTTTAAAAAAAATATTCTCTACTTATCTAAACTTTTCTATTTTTGAATTAATTCTTTAATTAATTAGACTAAGATATTTGAAGGAACTCTTTATTCTCCTTCTCAATCTTTAGATAAAAATAAGTTTAAAATCATGTGGATGGAGATGAATGAGCTTTCGGTCCAAAGTAGAGATTTAAAAAGGAAACTTAGCTTGGAATTTTCGCACCTTGTCTTTACCAAAGAAATCAACAAACCGTATGTTTGATTCTCTTTCCATTACTGCAAGTTGGTGCATTTCACACAGGAGTTTACCAGAAATCATTCATTACAATGGGTCCCATGCATGTCATATACCCATCAGGATTCTGCACAAACCTTAACCACTAAGTTCTCTAACTATTCAGTCAAAAGTTTAGGTAATTAAAAATAATGGAGGATTTTTTAGTCACAAAATAGTCTTCGAACACAAGTCTTAGGTACTAAGGTCTGGGGAATATCTATTGCGCTAAAATCTCTTTCTGAAACATAATCTTGGCATCATCCTTTATAATATCAGAGCTTTGCACTCATCAAGATTTGTCATAAACTTTTTAAGGAGCATCTCAAATTCATGAATAGACCAAAGGTTCATTGATAAAATTGTAAATCAAAATCAGTCAACTTATAAGAATGAGTCACAAAGCAACTTTATGACTTTTTATATATATGTTGTGAACAATTTATACACCAGAGACAAACCATGACAGATAATGGTCTGTGTATTGATAGATTTATAATATATGACTACATTTTTGTATAAAGTTTGAGTGCATTCATAGCAAGGGAGAAATACCATCAAGATCTAATTACAGGTCAGTTTACATTGCTATAGTGCAAAGCAGCTCCTCAGTAAATGTGAAGGCAGCCTTCACAGAGAATGAATGATAATGATATGAGTGTAAATACAAGAATTCCTTCAGCAGGATACAGATGAGTTTGTATATGAGGTATACAAGTGTGGATTTGGCAAAGGAGCAAATGGCATGGTGTTATCAGAGGTAACAACTCTTTGACAGGAAGGGCACATGCTTAGAGCTGCCCTAGGAAATTGCATGTACAGTGGAGTGGCTGCTGCTGCTACTTTCACAGATTTCAGTTGGGCTAACTCCTTCTGCAGTCTTCTGTTTTCCTCCCTCAGAGATTCATAGCACTTCTTTAAGAATTCACAGTCCACTTCTGTTTGCTTCAGCTTGGTCCTGTCACAGTCAATCAGTTTCAACCATTTAGATTATCATTTAAAGTCATGAAATTTTGGCAGTGGTGGACTTAATTGTGTAGATTTTTTTTATGATCAACGTTTTGGATTATACTGATATATCATCATTTGTCCTCTCTAGTTATTTCATCTTGATGATCAATCACGAAATACAATCCAAGATGTTCATGATAAAAGAAATTCTCATGGTTCATCATCATTTCCCCTTGTTAGCTATTTCATTCTGATGACAGATCATAGAGTATGATCCAATACACATTGAATCATATTCCAGTATCTAAGTCGATTGGAGTTGATGAGTCTCCACTTGTACAAATCCATTTGTATAAGTGGACAATCTAATGGTGGCCCATCAACTACAATTGAGTTAAATCTCCTCCTCAAACTATTTCATCATGATGATAGAACTATTTCATCCTTATGATAGACTACATAATATAATCCAAAATGTTGATGATAAAAGAATTTTATCACAGTTAAATCTAGAAATATACCACACTAGATGATCGTTTGTTCTTTTTATGACATCAAATCAATTGCTGACATGGTTGAAGCTGATTAGTACCTTGCCCTCCTGTTTTGGAACCAAACTTCAACTTGTCTAGAGCGAAGATTCAGCTGCTTGGCCAGGGCTTGTTTTTGTTTCTGCAACCACAGACATTATTAGATTACAATCCACAAGTTTACTTGTAGCTTTACTGAATTTGATTATCTGTTTTTTTTGCACAAGGATGTCAAGAGAGATCAATGAATACAAAAATCAAGTTTAGAAACCCTTAATCAAGTTTAGACAAATTTACTTCTCCACAATCAAACCTAGACCAATTTAGAATAAAGAAACCCTTACAGTATTAAGAGTACTGTTCTCTCTGAAGCTCTCTTCCAAAAGTGCAGATTGGTCTCTTGACAGTTTAAGCTTCTTTCTTGTACCACCGCTCTCTGCTTCTTCCTCACTAACTCTACAACCACCTTCCTCCATAAGCCCACCATGTTCTCTCTTGACACCTACACCATAGCTGCCTTCTCTGTGAGGGGATGATGAGATAACATTTTCATGTTGGGTAGAGGTAGAACAAGAGGTTGCAAGAGGTAACTTATTCACATCAATAATATCCTGCCTTGACGCTTGCTCTGCAATTGCATACCCTGTCTTAGACCACCATAGACCAAAAAGATATCAAAATCAAAGTACTTTGCCTATCCAAAGGTGAAGTTTTTACCTGATGAACTCTTTGTGCATTGAAAAACCTCTGAAGCAGCTGAATGGCGAGGGATTGGAGTCAAAGGGAGGAGATCTAACTCAATTGGAACAGATGGGTCTCCATTAAATTGTCCACATATACCAATTCTGATTCCCAGACCCAGAGTCGTATCACAATCTAGATTCACTGCTCCCATTACTTCTATAGCCTCTCTTACCCAAAGTTTCAAAACATGCAAATTCTCTTTTATCCAAAGTTTCAAAACATACAATTCTTATCTTACCCAAAACTTTCCAACGTGCAAATTCTCTCCTATCCAAAGCTTCAAAACATGCAAATTCTCTCTTACCCAAAGCTTCAAAACATACAAATTTTCTCTTATCCAAAGCTTCAAAACATGGAATTCCTATGTCACCCAAAACTTCACAACATGTAATTATATGGATTTTCTCCTTCAAAACATGCAATTTCCCTCTTACCCAGAACTTCGTAACATACAATTCCCACCTTATCCTAAACTTCACAACATGCAACTATGTGGATTTGCAGAGAAATAGAATATGGGATGAGAAAAGATGGGAATCCTAAACTTCACAACATGCAATTACATGGATTTGCAGAGCAATAGATGAGATGAGAGAAGATGGGATTTTGTAGGAGAGCCAAACACTTTTATGGGAAGAGGATCACACTGTTGATATGGATGACAACAATGAAGGTAAAACTGAGGAGGAAGGAAGGAAGGAAGGAATGGGCAACATGTGGCCCTGCCTATCTCGTTAAAGTCGGTATCAGAAGAACACATGGGCCAAAGATAGAGGCCTTGAACGTTAAAAGGGAAAGAAAAGTGTACGACCCTGAATTAGAGCTGTGAAATCAGATGAATGGGAACAAACCATTCCATTGTCAATCTAATGGAATAAGTACCTATGAAAATGAACATTCCTACAAGATTTCTAAACTAAAATCTTCAAAGTGAACGGCGGATCTCTCTTGATGTACCCATTGTTTCGTATTCTTGGGCAAATACAATAATAGGCGGGGATGGTGGGGATGGTGAAAGTAATGGCAGTGGTGGGAATAGTGATGGTGATGGGTTTTTTTAAGTTGGTCAATAGTCCTCCATTGGAATAGGAGTAGTTGGAAAAAAAAAGTTAGTAATTAGAGATATTAAACATTTGGAAGAGTTGTTTTTTCATAAGATTGTGTGGTAATTTTTGTATTATTTGTGCAATTTGATTGGTATTAATAGTTTGATTGGTACTAATAGTGTACACTTGGTGGGGCATTTGTGTCTATGTATTGGATCAATTATGTAAATTTTGTGTTGGTCAAATCAAATAGTTAACAAGGTAATAAAGAATATGTATGGGACGTCAACTCAAAATGACCTTTTCTTGACCCTTGAATGCCTGATGATTCTCCTAGCATTCATCATAACTACCCAGAATTCAACATAATAGATATAAACACTTATGTCGCATGCAAAGACAACCCAAAAAATTGTCAAAAAACCAACATTATGCTTATGAACATAAATTGTACAAAATTACCTATAAGGACTACTGATACTCTTTCGCTAAAGGCCTCACTCAAATAATGTAATAGGTACCAATTGTGCAATTATGGCCAAAATAAGTCAGCAATTAATTCAATTGTGTTGTGGTACCAATAACGCACAATTATTGGGACAATTGTGCATAAGTATTGGATCTATTATGCATATTTTGTAGTAGTTAAAGTGAACAATTAACAGGAGCAATAATGAATGTGCACGGGATGTCAACTCATGACCATTTTTTTCCCTTTAGCTCTTTTATCTTGATGATGGATCACAGAGTGTGATCCGAAATGTTGATGCAAAAAAGAAAACACAATCATTCTAAGAAATAATAGCATACCAATATGATGGATTATGGAAAACTACTATCTTTCAATCCCACAGCATTCATCATAATTACCCAAAAGCCAAAATAGTAGCTATAAGCACTTGAGTTATAAACAAAGACAACCTGAAAAAAAAATTAAAAAAATTGTCAAAAATCTAATGTTACGTTTAGGAGTTTATGGTTATGTCAAAATAAGTAATATGTATGTAAGCTCAACTCGAAATGACCATTCTTTGACCCTTGTGTGCATAATGAATCCCACAATGTTTATCCTACCTATCCATAAACCAAAACAGTAGCTATCAGTGCTTGAATCGCATACAGCAACAACCCAAAAAAATTGTCAAAATCCAATGTCACATTTAGGAGTTTAAGGTGCACTCAAAATAAAGAATATTTATGTAATGTCAACTCAAATGACCATTCTTTGACCCAGGCACACATAACAGATCCCACAACATTCATCTTTATTACTTAAAAGTCAGAACAATAGCCATAAGTAGTTAAGTTGTATACGAAGACAGTTGAAATCCAATGTACCATTTAGGACAACATTCATCTTTACTACCTAAAAGTCAGAACAATAGCTATAAGTAGTTAAGTTGGTTATGAAGACCGTTGAAAACCAATGTACCATTTAGAATATCTGGGTACGCCAAATTAGTTATAATGACTACTGAACATTTTTCCTATAAGCACTTAAATTGCACTTAAAAAAATAAAAAATAAAAATCATCAAAATTTGATCTCATTTACAAGTTACTTAAGATATATGAAGTTAACTATAACAACTACTCCTTGAATTCTTACTCGAATTCAATAATAGATTGTGGTGGTGAAGGATGGCGATGGTGGTGGTGGTAGAGTGGGTGGCAAAAGTGATGGTGGTGGTGGGGAGTAGTGATGGTGATGGTGGTGGGGCATTGCTCTCCTTTCCCAAGGGACATTCACGTGAAGGGCTCGTGAGGAAGCAGCCAAGGTGATAAGAAGACAAGGGAGGGACATAAATATTTGAGGGCACACCATGAGCATGAAGGGCACTTTTGGTTGGTTGCTTCACCTGCAAACAAAGTCAATCCCGAAAATGATTGATGATCACTCACCATTCTTCATATGCTTCTCTGACATCTTTACATCTTAGTCTAGGGTACCACTCATTGAGTTATTTTTGGGATTATTCTTCCTACTATGTGAGTCCCCCACTTTATTTTTAAACCATTAACTTAGTTTTTAAGTCATTCTTAACTGAAACAGACATCCGATATTTTGTTTTTTTACACCTATTAAACTACAATCATATAAAGTAATAATAAGGAACACATATTGAAGCGGAAATAGTATTTTTCAGCGTGACGCGTTTCGAATTATCTGATAATTAGACTTTTTCGTTTGTGCTTCTCGAAGTTCTGTAGATGCGTAAGAATCAACTGGCCCACATTCAAAGCTCCACCTTTGCTTATTCTTTGTATACTATACCATCTGTACTTTTGAGGGTGTAATGGTTATGTCAATAGTAAAATATAATATCTTGGTGTGCAATGGTAGGTCGAAGTTTTGAGGGGTGCGATGGTTATGTCGATAGTAAAATATAGCACCTTGGTGTGCAATGGGTACATCAAAGTTTTGAAGGCTGCAATGGTTATGTCGATAGTAAAATATAGCATCTTGGTGTGCAATAGGTACACCAAAGAGGTGTGGGAGGTCAATTAGGAAAATTTTTGGTCTTTTTCCTGCATATATTTAAATGCACTACGTGAGGTCAATTGATATGCAATTTAGTGGATGATTTTGTTTGTTTAGGAAAGGTTTCAATGGATAAATTTCTTTACATCTCTTTACAAGGATCTAAACATGGCTAAATAGAACTGTTGAATTAGTTAGATAATTTGAAAGAGCAAGAAATAGATATAAGGGATAAATATAGAGAGAGACATCAAGATGGAAACACAGATAGAAACGGGGATGGAGAAGGAGAAAAAGTGATAATAATAGAAACAAACTTAAATTACATAGTATTTAATTTGAGGTGATTTGTATCTATAATAAATATCTCATTAAAGATGGACCTTACGCCTATATAGACCCACCCAAAATAGTTGGTGTACAATTAATGGTAGCAAGTCACAACAATATTATTGAAAATATATATTTGTGAACTAAGAAGCATGAAAAAAAAAATTAAACAAATAATCTAACTATATATATATATATATATATATATATATATATATATATATATATATATATATATATATATATAGATAGATACTAAAAAAAATTATTCTTCTCTCTATACTTAGATTTAGTTTTGGTAATGATAATTTTGGTAAGGGTGACTCAATGGATGATGCAAATTGGTGTTTCAATCCAAGAACATCTAAATCCCCTACATGCATGCAGTGGATCTAAGCTTTCTTCTTCTCATATATCATTGACACTTATTTTTTATTGCTTTCATCTTCCCTTTCACAACTTTTAAGGATGCCCTCATGATTCCAAGCTCTCCATCGAAAATTGGAGACTAGAAGTGTAATGGGGTTGTAAGTGCAATCACAACACTCTCTCACTAATTTGAATGTTTCATAAATGTGACCTAGTGTCAAAGCACACCCTAATGAGAAAGGACCTAAAGACCTCATGCTTTATCACAGGAAACTCTCGTCAATTGAGCTAGGCCCCCAATCCAAAAATAATATAATTATTTTGTACTAGATGTTTCAAATTTATTTGCTAATAAGAAAAATAATTATTATTACTTATTTTGTCTTATAGTTTTGCTTTGCTTATTTGATTGCTTTACTTTATTTCATTTTCTTATGAATCTAAATCTAAGAACTTGGTAGATTCCTTAGAGTAATCATCAATGTTAGAAAATGATAATTATTTTATTTGATATTTTAATTAACTTTGACTTTAAAATTAAACTGTATGCATGCAATTATAAACCCTACAAATAGATCTCTAAACCCTATGCATAAAAATGATATTTATAAAAATGATGACTTTAATTTATTCGCCATGATCTTTGCAAAAAGATTACATAAAAAAAATTGTTTAGTAGCTTCTTAAACTAGTCTTATTCTCCTTTAGTTGAACTCTTATTAACAATTAAAATTCTAGTAAAAATGATAAGAAAACATGTGATGCCATCTAAAGTGCTAATGATGCAATATTGGTGTTCAATAATGATCCTTGAATGAAAATATAAATTGTAATGATATCTTATGAATATATAGAAAATAATTAAAGTTTGTGGTTATGTGCATGACAATGGGAACAAAAGTTTAACATAATTAATATAAAAATATTTATTTTTATCATGCTCAACATATCATATTTCATTGGAGATTAGGTGTAAACATTACATCAATATAAATCTAATTTTAATCTTTCTTAGCATATAATTTTTTCTAATAAATTTTTAGATTGCAAGAACCGGGTATCATCCCCTTATAAATTGCAGTGTACTTGATAAAAAAATATAATTTGACAAGTGATGTTGGTGCAGCATGTCATCTAGTACCACATAGATTGGGAGGAGACTGAACCTTGTGATCTCATCCTTTACCACAAGAAGCTCCTCACTATTTGAGCCAAGCCCCAGTTCAATTTTTTTCTAATATTTGAATAATATACCGTTTTAATCTTTATTTATACTTACTAATGACTTCATATGTCATAAATAGGCATTTAGTATGTTTGTCTATACACATGTATCTATCCATTAAATTTTAAAAATATCATCATAAGCTATGCTTTATATTATATACATTTTTAAAAAAAATTATTTTGGTTATTATGGTTGCATGCTTCATGATCTATGTTTAAGATGTATCAATTTCGATAATTAATTAAAATGATCATTCAAATATTATAAATAAACATATAACAAATTTTATAATCTTGATGAAATCTCTACCAAAAGATTTTGAAATATTCAAACTATAAAAGAACCTAACAATATTTCATTAAAAAACTAAGATTATCACTTACAATTATAATTATTTTTTTGACTTTCTTGAAATTCTTGTTAATCTAATTCCTAAATTATCTTTTAAATATAAGTATCTCAAACTATTTATAAAAATTTATGTTTAAATGTTCCAACAAAATGTGATCCCCATTTCCATATAGATTTACCATTACCCTTAAAACAACATAGTAGCATATAGCAGATTTCTCATTCAAATTAATATATAATAACTAATGGAAAATAATTGTCAATAAATTTAGATTTTTAAAAACTAAGTACACGTAAATTTATTTGCTTAAGAAGAAAAAGACATGAAAAGGAACATGCGTATGAGTTCCGTTCACTAGTTCAAGTAAATGATTTGGTTTCATCTTATTAATAGACATTTTTTTCATAGACATTTAACGGAGCTGCTTTTCCACCGACCAAAATAATCTAGTAGTCTTTTTCCATAGTGACATCGAGCGATGATAGATGGACACGTGGCGTGGATGAAATCGTTGAAACGTAATGCAACTTACGTTTCAAATTTTATCGTTTGTAGATTTTTGTTTTTAATTTGAAGTTTTATTTTTTATTTTTTATGGAAACAATTAGATTATATAGATATACCAATTTTTATGTCATTTTTATAAGTAGTTTATAAGAGGATGATTAAATATATTGTTCATTTGTTAAGATGTCATAATAAGGGATCATATTTTGTCAAAATTATTGAAAGATGGAACTTTATTCAATCATGTCGTAAAGACTTGAACATTGATAAACAACATTTTATAATCTTAAAATTTATTGAAATTATATATTTAATTTATTATTTTTATATTTTAAATTATAAATATTTATTGTTTTTGATATTTAATGAGCAACAAATTATTCATCTTGGAACCTAAAACCAGAAGGGGACTATTAAAGTTTGCAAAATTAATAATTAAATAAAAGTTTAGAATGGAACCAAAGTCATGTTTGCAATAAAACACCAAAAAGAAAACTATTTATAGTTTTTGATGTTAAAGCGGCAAAAAATAAGGGGGTTGACCCATAAGTACAACGCCTAAAGGCAGATAAGGACTTTAAACATCATCGTCGACACATTGATAGCACACCAGACACAAAGCCACTCAATACCAAAAACCATATAAATAAAATTGTGTGTTAGCTGAAAAAAGAGAACCATGGCTAACACCAGCATGATACCCATCCACATAGACATATAATTAAAACCAGAGATATAGTCTAAATACTATCCATAGTCATAAATAAACTAGAAAAAACCATAGTTGAAAGCAGAAGTTCACCGTACAAAGGTAAAATCATATAAACTAATAAGTTTAGATGTCGCGCAGAGCTATACCAATAACAGTAATTAACACTATAGAGCCATCTACAGACTAACATAAACAAAGCCCATAAAGGAATAGGGCAACCATAAAAAATAGAAACAAAATTGAAATGGACCACAGGAGAAACTTATTTTATCTTCTTTTTATCCTCGGGCTTGGACAACATCAGTTTGGTCCAGTCGTCAATGAGGAACCTAAACAACTCCTTGGAAGCATCGTTCTTCGGGTCCTTTTCAGTCGTTTTCTCCTCCTACAAAAGAGACGAGGTGGTGGCTAAAGAGTGCATAACCTTCAAAGAAAAGAAAGCTATAGCTGTAAAATTATCATCCAAGTGTTTCAATTCCCCTCTAATTTTCTGAATTTCTCCTCTTAAGTCAATGTGGGATGCACATTCCCCATCGACCTCAATTTTGGTAGCCTCCACAACATTTTTGCCTTTTTCAAGAATAGTCTGGATAGGGAAGGTGATGAAGGAGGCTATCCTGGATAGTGTTAGAAATATTCATGTTTTTCTCATTATAGAAATGATTAAAACAGAGAGAGGCCACTTCTCCAATTTTGTCAGCATCATGAACTTCCTCATTGTTATTAGTTATCAAAGATTTAATAGTTTCCTTTTCTTGTGTCTAGAAGCGGACCTATGAAAAAAGGCCATGTTTCTATCCCCTTCCTTAAGCCAGTGAACTCTTGAACGTTGCTTCCAGTAGATTTCCTCATCAGAAAGGTTTTCTTTCCATTTCTTCCTCCAAGACTATGAAGAACCTAACTGGCTCTTCCTGGATTTATTGCTCAATTTGATATATTTGCAATATTTGTTTCAAAAATAGTTTCATTATAAATGCAATTATATTAAGCTTCCACTAATTTCAAATAATCCAACCAAGTCAATGTAATATTCCTTACCCATTTATTATTTCCATTCTCATTCCAAACAAGATGCATTAACAATTTATTATCAATGAAATTAACAGCACCTGGAAAATTTCAGAATGCTTTGTAATTGAATGTCTTTCAATAACTATGACACCTCCCCAAACGCCTGATACTCCAGCTCTGAACAGTCACAACAAATAGAAGTGAAACGTGGCTAGCTTGCAGTAATTATGGCTCCAACATTAAACGTAGACCAAGGAATCATCAAACAGCCCAGCTAGAACATCACATGACCAAAAATATGAATTGACGCAGCAGTATTATAGACTGTGTTCACTGACAAGTCAACACGCCTCCATTAACAAATTAACGCAGCATTAAAAGGTACCACCTCTTCTCTAATTTGAAACATTCTCCTTGATTAGCAATGCTTCGATAATCAAAAATTAAATACTTCAGCCTCAAAAAATGATAATCTAGAACTTCATTGCATTGTATTAATAAATACAATTTCATCAGCAAACCTCGAATCTTCAGATTTAAAACTTCCACAATTTTGATATACAATAGCACCGAATTGTGAGCATCAGAAATATTCAGCTGTAAAATTCACCATCATTAGATAATGGCTCAAATTACGAAAGAGGAATCACTCCTCGAAACCCTAGCCAAGTTTTGTCCTTCTCTAAACTCCAAGAAAAATAATGATTGCATAAGATAATGAAAGTGCTTTTTCGAGTTGATTATATAGCTTTTTCAGAAAAAACACTTTTTAATATTTTTACTTAATTGGATTTTAAAAATAATCTCACTTTATAACATTAAGTTATAAAGTCATAAGTTATTAAATTAAATCAAAATAATTTAATTTAATAACACATTAAAATATAAGCCACTGAACTGTTTGACTGCAATTAATGAACTTTTGACAAAGCACCAAGTCCAACTACCCAGCTAGGAATAGGTACTGCCCTGCCAGAAATAGCCATTGCTAAAAATAAACTTACTATAAATAGTAAGTCTCAAACTGGAGATTCTCTGAAACTCGATCCTGAGATATCTGACACTTTATGCAGACACCCTGCTAATCCTGGCCATACCCAAAATACCACTTACTAAAAATAGTAAGTTGACCAAAATGATTCGAATGAAGAGCAGACCTGATAATCTGAACCTCCAGAATGGAATCCCAATGTTGGCTCCTCCATCTGACCCCCTCTAATCGCCTAATTAGCCTGTGAGGGTCGCCAAACCAAGCTAATCCCATATGTCTAAAAATGGGGACATTACAAAGACTCTCTCTCATCACGAATTGAGGGCGAGAAGTCTCATGTCGTAATAACTTGTTGGAGGTGTTCAATCTTATCTCCAATTTCTTTTTTCCACTTGAAAATGTCTCCAAAAGAGGACTTATTCCACTCTTTGACTTCCCTTCTAATAATCTCCAACTTTTGGGAAATCCTAAAGATGATTGTTCCTCAAATCGGGGTGTTCCACCACCTAGAAATACAATCTCTGAATTCCAAGTGAGAGTTCCACATTATCTCATACCAGAATGGGAGTGGGCTAGAAAAATCTTTATTCATCTACTTTAGAAAGATGGGGGAGTGGCTTGAGAATGCTCTTGGGAGGGAAGATAGGGAGGTGTTACTATCGAGATCCCATTTGGCTGACACAAGAAACCTATCAAGTTTGACCTATATTAAGTGCTGACATTTCCTATTATTGGATTAGGTGAAAGGATTTCCCTAGAGGTCAAGATCAACTAGATCATTTTTGTAGATAAAATCTAAAAAATCACCCATACTATCACTATAGTCTAGCAAACCTCCCATTTTATCAAAGGGGTATAAGGGGGAATTAAAATCACTCGTAACCATATCAAAAGCATCTTCATTCTCAAAAATAAATGAGGATATTTCCCCCCAGACCTGAACTCTTCTCACTTTAGTGTTAGGGGCATAAACATTAAAAACATACCAGGAGATGTTTCTCATAGGAAATGAAACAACAAGGAAGTTGTGAGAAAAATAAAAGACCTCCCCATCTAATTTATTTAGATTCCTTAGCATAGAAACACCTCCAAAAGAACCATTGGCTTCACTGTAGTAGAAGGATGCCCCCAGCCATAATCTATCCACTAAGCTAGCAAATTTCCAAAAAGTCATTTTAACCTCCTTAATAAGTAAGACATCCACCTTGATATCAAGGATACACTATTTTAAAGTGTACTACTTTTGGGGTTTGTTCAAGCCCCTCAAGTTCCATGAAATGAACTTCATTTTTTAGTAAGGTGGGGCACATCTAGAGTCAATTGGCTTCCATGGAAATCTCTCTGGCCATCGCTTTATGTCTAAGAACCCTTTCTGAGGGTGTTCCAAGCTTTTTGTTAGTCCCCACATTGGCCTTGTTTCCTCCTCTAGTCTTCTTCTTTAGAACTTGTCACTCCTTGTTAGCATCACTAGGAGAAATAGGAGCAGATTTACAATCCAGAGAAAGGATAGTATTTTTAGTGACTTTCACAGGAAGGTCATCAATAGCAGAGTTTGTTGAAAAAGTAGGGGCAAACTAAAGGGAAAGAGTCAAAGTGGTAGGGCCATAATTCTCTCAATCTTAAATCCTAGCTATGGGAGGTTGTTTGGATAGTGACATGTTAGGTGGAACAAAGGATTTTTTTCTTACCATCTTCAAGCTTCCTACCCAGATGTGGTGCAGAAACAATCTCATTTTTTATTCGAGGGGTATGACGAAGCTTCTGTCCTGGGATAGTGCAATATTTATCTTGCAAAATTTCCCCATCCTCTGCGGAGGCGTCGTGGGGGGTTATGGATTTTCTTGAGTAGTATTTTGGGCTTTAGTTTCATGGGTATGCATAAGGTTCAAGATACCATTCAAGAATGGGTACTCCTCATGTCCTAAGTCATTGTTCCTATCTGAAGCAGCAGGGTGCTCCTTTCTCGATGAGGAGGCCTTCTCCAACAGCTGGCCATTCTCTTGGTCCTTCTTCTGAGAAGAAACTTTCTCCTTCTTCTTTTCTTCCTTAGGGGGAGGGGCCTTACAATCATAAATCACATGTCCATGCTTAGCGCAATGCTGATAGTATAGAGAAGCATTATCATATACAATGTCTTGGGTCCACTTGCCCTACTTGGATTTAAGGGAAATAAAATTAGGGAGAGACTTGTTAACAACCACATTCACACATAATCAGACATATAATAACTTGGATGTGGTAAGAGTAATAGTGTCTGCAAAGACATAGTGACCAAATGAATTTCTAATCCATCTTAAAACATAGATGCATCCCAGAACTCCAGTGGGAGACCCAAAAAATGAACCCAACCCAGAGCTAGATGATTGAGGTCCACGCTGGGGTCAAATCCAAATTTTCATTTAGATAGGGCCAAGAAGTGTTTACCATAAGTCCAAGTGTTGTAGATGAAAAAAATGAGGTCTTCTTTAGTATGAACTTGAATAGGAATAGTCCACCAGACATAGCCGAAATGATGACACTCACCTTAAGCTTCCACCACGCATTCGCCTAGTGACGAACCATATCAATCGTTGTCCTAAAGGCAAGGAATCTCCCAAACAAAGCTAACTAAAAGGAGGAAATAATCTTATCCATAACTACATTCGAAAAGATGATTTTTGGACCATCCTCTACTTGTAAAACCTCAAGGGAGATGAACTCCAAAACATTAGTAGGTTGGCCTATTAAGGCATTCTTCCAAGCACCATCTTCAGCCTTAGTAGTATGGTTCTCCAAACCAGTATTAGGGGTTCCATCATGGGAAGTTGAAATATTTGGTACCTCCCACTAAGCAGTACCATTTTGCAAAGCAACAACTTCACTCTTTGTAGAGTTAGAAACAACATTCTGAGCAATGGTATCAAGTCTTATTAATCTCCCCTATGGGAGTGGGAATTGAATTTGATTGGGGGGAAGACACAATTGACCCCACAATCTACAAAACAAGGACCAACTCCAAGTCCATACAAATAGGTTCTTGCATAATAGGTGGGGGATTGAGATCCTGGAGGACTAGACCCTCCTCAGAAACCTTAGCCATGCGAGGCCGAATCAGTAGGAAAATTCAAAAAAAATTGAGTGGGAAAAAGGAAAGTTGTAGAGAAAAGATGATGTAATAATATATTTTTATTTTTGAAAAATATGATATAATAGATTTTTTTCATAAAGTAATAAAACTTAAGAGAATATTTCTTAAAAATGAAACATATATTTATTATTGAATTATGATTTTTAAAATAATTTTTTTATTTGTACAAATATACATCATTTTGAATAGTATATGAATTTTGAACATTTGGATTTATGTATATCTAGGTGTTGCTTATAAGGGTGAACCTTTGATACTTTCAAGAGGTCACTCATCTTGGTACTATTCTAACTAAAACATGCTTAACCTTGGAATTTCCCTCAAGATCAAGTCCACTTAGCTTATTATTTCATTTGACAATGAATTTGTGTTATTATTGAATATATTAGTTAGAAAATAGATTTTTCTTTCTTTAGGCACTAGTTAGAATATAAATTTTTACATCAAATTAAATAGGATTTTGAATATGAAAATTATGTAGAAGAGACATAATTGGAAAGAAGATGAAGATCAAAGGTAAACATGTTATACTCCATTGACTATCAAAATGATCAAGAGTATCCTATTTATGAACGTGGTTATAACATTGATTATGATGAAATGAGGGAAATGAAAGCATATCATCACTAGTAGAGAGTCTCTAGTAATAAAGCAACATTCTTATGCGAATAAATTTAGAGTTTATATTATTATTTAAAAATACTCTGCAAATGAAACACAGAGTAGGAAGACCAATAAATGAGGAGATTAAAGCACTCATAGTTGTTGTTGCACAAATTAATAGTAATTACAATTTGAAGAAGAATGATACATAAAATTAGGGAGGGGGAGAGGTAGATGGGATAATTGTAGAGAACAAAATTAGTCAAAAGAAATCAATGCCATCATCGTTGAAGTTAGTGGCTAAGATTTATAAAGATAGTAAATTTCTTGACGAATCTTAGATAAACCTCATGAAACATACCTATTTTACAAAAAAGCTTCAATTAATTCTCCAACTATATCATCTAAATAATAACAAACCAAACAAACAAACACCTCTCATCTTTAAGGCCAATAGATTAAATATATATAATTCCTCCTACATCAAAGCATAAATATCTATATTCTATTATAGAATGTAATGATTGAGAGGTTGAAATAACTAGATTCAAAACATATAAATATTGTGTCGTATGTCTTGATTATGGACATGGCTAAATTTGTCAAAGAACAGAGTTTAGCAATGTCCACATTTTAAATTCAAAGAACAAATCCATGCCTTTGTCCAAAAGCATGAAGGATGCAATAAAAGCAAGCATGAAGAATGCAATAAAAGCAAGCATGCAGAATGAAGTCAACAAAACTAGGAGACATCCAACTTTTCCTTGCTCAATTTAATTGCAAAAATCATCCACTTTAGAAATCATTTCCCATATATGACAAAAGTGTTGACCAAAAATCAATGTGCACACCATTTGTTATAAAAGTTTGCTTGAATTAATGTCATCAATTTGTCATTTAACGTGTCATAATTGTTGGTTAAACATTAGCTATAGAGTAGTCGTAAGTTTGTAATAATGTCAAGAAAGTGTTCCTCTCAAATTTAAATTTGATATCGATGATACCACATATTAATCAACGTCATCGTAAAATCAAAATAATTTTACTCATGTGTCACCTTCAAGTTATATTTCATGTTATTACAATGTTAAATTTTTGTCACTTTAATGGTGGACTTTAAAGTTGATGTTAGGTTGACATATGAAATATGTAATAATTGTGTTGGATAGTTCGTTGAGATTTAATGCAGCATTACTTTTAGTTAAAAGGATAATGTGCTCAATTTTAATGTAATATTAAAATTAATCTTTTAGTTTACATGTAATTATAAACTTACGAGCTTCAATATATTCAAAATCTAAAAAGAAGGAAATAATGAAGATTTAAGACTTTAATTATGAAAAAACAATATTAATTGGATTTAGAAAATTCAAACTCAAGATCTTTAGAATTTGTAATTCATAATGTAGAAGTAAAGGTTTAGTGTATAGAAGAAATAATTGAAATTCTAGAGCAAATGATTCAAGAATTTGAACCAAAAAAATTAATATAAAAATGGATCATATCAATTTTTAAATTGTAATGCAAATCTTTGGTGATTAGCATTAAAATCTAAAGAGCAGTCTACATTTCCATATCGACTCAAACCTAAAGATTACACATTTACATTTGTTTAATGGTAAATAGCTCGAAAATAGAATGCATATTGTAAATTCTAGTCTATTGAAAACCAATATTGGAATTTGCTTATAGATTCTAGACAATTGAACCCTTTAATATATATCATTTAAGATAAAATTATTTCATTTGGAAGTTTATTTAACAAATGTAAAAAATAATTAAAAATAGTTAGAATAAGTGTAATGGGGTTCACCACTCAGTGTGTCGGTTAAGTGGCGCTGTTGTCATACTTTCCTTGGGCCTTTGTGATTGCACGGACGTGTTTTCATAATCCAATGTGCTCACCAATTTGGACGAAAGTCATGCAATAAATTGTGTAAAATATAATCAATATTTTGAAAAGTACCCAACTAGTATAGTATTTTATACTACTTTTATTTTATAAATAATTTAATCACCAATGTTTATCTAGCCATCAAAAAGTCAAATCTTACCAAGGAGAATAATAAAAAAAACTAAATCCCCTCTTGATAATATCTAGATTTCTGATGGCTAAATAGATCTCTCCTTGTGAATCCAAGTAACACTATTTTTATTATTATTAACCCAAGTCTTATAAATCTAAGAGTCTAGACTACAATACAACTACAAAGCAAGGTGCCATGACTATCAATTTGCAATTATTATGTAGTGCGTGATGTCACTAGTACAATTGACAGCCCATAAGTACATACAGGACATAATTGGTGAGAAATAGTTCATATCATTAAGTTCTATTATCTAGCATTCAGAATTGTCTATACCGGCATTAAAAGATCTGTGATAAGACATTTAAATTGAATTTAATAATTATATTAAAAATCTGAATACAGTGATATTCTGATTTCTAATTTAAGAATACATAATTGGTAGAAATAGTTCATATCATTAAGTTCTATTATCTAACAATCCGAATTGTCTATACAGACATTTAAAAATCGGTGATAAGACATTTATATTGAATTAAATAATGATATTCAAAATCTAATATTTTGATTTCTAATTTAATTATTAAATTCAAAATAACTGTCTCGTCACAGACCTTTTGATACCTATACAACCAGCTCCCTAACAATCTAACCCACAAAATTGACAAAGAAGAAAAGATATTGGAATCCTTTGAATGAGTGTACTTCTGTTACGTATGTGAGTTTTATACAATTGGACATTGGCTCTATCCAAAAATCCCACAAATAACTAAGTGGGACTTTAGTTTACATTCATTCAAGTGCACTACCTCCTCCATAAATCACAATATATAATTCAACATGCTAGTGAAGAGTGTGAGTAAGGAGGATGAAAGCGTGGATTTTGCAGAGAAGTGAAGGGCTTGGTGTTATCAGAGTTAAGGACTCTTTGGCAGGAAGGACACATTGTTAGAGTTGTTGACACGTAC
Organism: Chamaecyparis obtusa; assembly: GCA_027943335.1. Classification (NCBI taxonomy): domain Eukaryota; kingdom Viridiplantae; phylum Streptophyta; class Pinopsida; order Cupressales; family Cupressaceae; genus Chamaecyparis; species Chamaecyparis obtusa. Next base: position 317,859 of record BSBK01003646.1, read on the forward strand.
AAGGGAGATGAAGATGGTGCAACTTTTGCAGACCTCAGTTGTGCTAACTCTTTCTGCAGTATTTTGTTTTCCTCTGTCAGAGATTCATAGCACTTTTTCAAGAATTCACAGTCCACTTCTATTTGCTTTAGCTTGCTTCTGCAAAAGTCATGCAATAAATTCAGTTTCGAGTCTAAATATTTAATTTTATTTTGTGTTATGAAAAAGGATAAATGACTATTCAGCTTTTAAGATGCACTAATACATAAATTATTTTTATTCATCATAACTTATATATTGATGGATATTTTTTTAAAAAAGAAACGGAAGTTAGAGTGATTATTACCTTGCCCTTCTATTTTGAAACCACACTTCAACTTGTCGAGGGCGAAGATTCAGCTGCTTGCCCAAGGCTTGCTTTTGCTTCTGAACACCCAACAAAATGAATAAAATTAGATATTGGATGTGCATTCCTATCTATAACAACACAAAACCAGAAAAAGTAATAGTAAACTTGGGTCTTCCTTTGAAAGAGAAGAAATTTCCTAAAGAGGCTCAAATTACTGTTCATAAGCAATTGCAGACAGTCTACAGGACTTGTATTTGGGATGAACTAGAGTAAAATCTGTAAAAGAAAGAATTTGAGCCCTGAAAACAATTCTCTCAAACAAAACTTTGAAGAAGAAGCACTTGTGATGAAATAGAGTAAAATCCCCAATAGCAACAGTCTAGAAAGGACACAAAAATAACACTTGACAACAACAATGTTTTTGAAATGAGATTTTTTTTAAGAGATGATTTTATATCATTTATAAAGATTATTTTTGTTATTGACATAAGAACACAAGTTTTAGGTTGAAATTTCTTCGACCTAGAAGTCAAAATTAAGGTGTATCCATTAAGCCAAAAACAAGATTTTGAAAAATAGAACCTACATGTTTTGTTTTCATTTCCATTTAGATCACAACATTAGAAACTAGAAATGATATGAATTGCAGAATAGCTGTTTGCACTTTAGTGAACTATCTATGCAGTCCTTTCATTTCTCACCCTAATAAGTGGAAAAGTGTGATCTAAAATATTTTACCAAAACATAAAACCTTTCGTAATTTTTTCAAATCAGTTTATTCTTTTTCATGGACTGAAAGCGGAAAGTACACAAACAGTGTTGTCAGCTAGTATGTACACTTAATGAGGTGAAATCTGAATCACTTTTGTGTCTCAATCACATCTCATCAAACTGAGAAACAGTTTGCAACCTCTTAATCAAATCTGACAAACAACTGGGTAAAGATCAATTGGGTTACTGACAAATTTACTTTCCTAATACTGAAAGTTCAAATTCCCTAGAAATTGATCTAAATAAAGAAAATCTCAAATTGAAAGCAAACGCAAGCCAAAGACTTGAGACAGTGGGCTAGCAAATTCTACAAGGTTCTAAAAAAATAAATAAAAATATTAAACATTTGTATCAGATTTTTCCAAGCTATTATTTCATTATTAAAGATAGTAAATTTTCACAATCTATGAACTGTTGCTGTTATGCTTCTGGGCAAGATTGTGTGAAAATTTTTATATCAACATTTCGGATCATATTCCATGATCCATCATCAGGATGAGAGAGTTTAAGAATCCAAAAAGATGATGGATCATCATGGAGAATGATCCGTGATGTAAAATTTTTCACACAATCTTGCCTAGAAGCATAACAGCAATTTCATTATTACTGTTATTATTTCAAAAATGAGAATATATGATTTTTTTTACATCAGCATTTCAGAACACACTCCATGATCAAACAGGATGGAATCTGGAAAAAGAAGACACCCCTAAACAAAAAGTATAGCCTTATTAAAGAGCTGAAAAATCTTGAAAGGACAAACCATACTTACAGGATTGAGAGTGCTGTTTTGTTTGAAGCTTTCTTCTAAAATGGCAGATTGTTGTTTTGACAGTCTGAGTTTTTTCCTTGTACCACTGCCATCTTCTTCTTCATCACTAACTCTACAATACGTCCTGTCTGCCTCAAATTCCTCTGTAACACCGCAACGGTCCCGCTTGGTTCGTAAGCCGTAGCTTTCTTCCTGATCGATTACATTGAAATCCAGATGAAAAGATGATACGCTGCTGTTAGCAGAGGATGCCCTATTAGTATGATGGATTTCCCCTTTTTGATTAGAATAGCAGCTTGCGGGAGGTAATTTGTTAACATCAATGTTTTTCTGCCTGGGCATGGCCGATGCTTCATCTGCAATCACAGGCCCACAGATGAGAATAAATCCCACATACCCAAATCAAAAAGTAGCTTTAATTACTGTTATTTTTTTATTAGATTACAATTGATAAAAAACTTTCAATGATCTGAATTATGGACCTTAAATTTAAGAATATGATCATAAACAAGTCAAAGTAGTTTTGATTATTGTTATTTTTGAATTAGATTGTATGCAAGTTTTTATTATCATGATTATAGACTATAGAATGTGATTCAAAACGTTGATACATAATATTTCTTACATAATCTATGTTAGAAACAATTGCATCAGTGAAAATCTGTTATCAATGATCATTAATCAAATGAAGTGTGATTCAAAACATTGCTATAAAAACTCTCACATAGTCTAATCCGAAAACTACAGTGACCGCAGTTATGAATTGTGGAAATCTGATATCATTGATCAAAATAAAGTGTGATCCAAAATATTGATACAAAAACTTTCACAGTCTAATCTAGAAACAACTGTGACCAAAATTAAGAATTGTGGAAATCTGATATCATTGATCAAAATAAAGTGTGATTCTAAAAATTGATACAAAAATTCTCACAGGCTAATCCAGAAACAAGAGTGATAAAAAAATGTACAGATTCTAGAAATCTCATGATATCCTTGACCAAAACAGGAGTGATCCAAAAAATCGATACAAAAACTCTCACCCAGTATTGTCAAAATCTGATATGATTGATCAAAATAAAGTGTGATCCAAAACATTGATACAAAAACTCTCACACAGTCAAATCAAGAGCAGCAGTGATCAGAATTATGGATTGTAGAAATCTCATATCATTAATCAAAACAACTTTTTGTTTCTAAATATGACCATGTAATCAAATTTTCTTGCCAATGTTCTAATGTTTTAGATCATACTCTACAATTGTTCTCAATCATACTCAATGATCTATCATCAAAACAAACTGATTAAAGAAAGAAATGTAAAACTATTTACCCGACAAGCTCTTTGCCCATGGAAAAACCTCCCTAAAAGGCGAATGGCGAAGAACAGGACCTACTGGTAACAGATCCAACTGAAGAGGAGCCAAAGCACCATCCCTTCCACCATTTCTGAGTCCTATACCCAGGACTGTATCACATTCCTCATTCACACCCATTTCTTTCCTTCCCATCCAAACTCTGCTTCACTATATTTGATGCTCTGCAACAACTCCAGCGAAAACCTTGAGCCTGACCTCAATGAAAGAAAACATGGACAGAATATGTGGAATTTGTAGGAGAGTTACAGTGGTCATTAGGGACCCACCACTTTTGACCATAACTAAAACTCAAATAATGAAAATGACGACCTTAAATTATTGGTAGCAAATTAGCAATGATGACCAAGACCAAGAATGGAGGCCAATCAAAACCTCAAAAGAATCCACGTGGACAATATCTGATTGCAATTTTAAATAGTTCGGCGTGGGAGTAAATAATTTGATTTTAGTTTAAAAAATATATATATATTTTATTTTATCCATTATCTGTCGAATGATTTGTGATGTGAAAAGACAGAATAAGTCAAAAAGTAGGAGGCAAGCGCATTTAGGGCAAAAAGTCACGGGTCTGTCGAGTCACTGATGTTGACCGCACTCAGATGATTTGCACAAGTGGCCACGTTCGCCTGCCGCCTTTTATCAAGACAAACGCAGATACCCGTAATCATTGCTTCTCTTACATTGTCGCTCCTTCCTTTCTTTTTCTAATATCTACGCCGTCAATTTCAAGGACCCCCGTGGTAGGGCCACCCTGGCTGTGGTCATATGGTTGTCTGGCATTTCTACAAAACTTAAGGGCAAAGGCATTAGTCATGCTTTCTTTATGGTTAGGTGTACTTAGTGGAGTGGAGTGGAGTGGAAGGAAGAAAGTAGAGGAAGGATGATGTATATGTAATTAGCTGATAGGCTTCTTCTATGAGAAAGTTCATGTAGGATGTTTGGAAAATTTGTTTCAAGTTTGAATACTTATCTCATGCTTTCTGATCTTCTTTATGATGGTCATAAACAAGATCTAATCCCTCAATTTCAAGGTTTCTGGTGGTGGGGCCTCTCTAGGCTCTAGTCATATAGTTGTCTAGCATTTATGTAAAAGTTAAGAGTAAAGACATTAGTCATGTTTTCTTATGGTTAGGTGTACTTAGTGGAGTGGAGTGGAAGAAAGGATATATCATGTTATTAATCGATAGGCTTCACCTCCAAGAAAGTTTGTGTAGGGTGTTCGAGAAATGTGTCTCATGCTTGGATAATTGTCTCACGCTATTTTATCTTCTTTACGACCATTGAAAGATATTTACAAAGCACTGTGAAACCGCTCCACGTTTACAAAGGCATTAGTCATGCTTGTTATGGTTAGGTGTACTTGGTGGAGTGGAGTGGAGTGGAGGGAAGGATGTATCACATTATTAAATTATCTTAGGTAGTTTGTATCTTGTTTGGCATCTAATTGTGCTAGAGACAAGATGCACATACTTTACCTTCTCCAAAATTTGAAAGGAGAGTAACTTAAGGACAAAGACATTAGTCTTGCTTTCTTACGGTTAGTTGTACTTGGACTATAATGAAAAGAATGAGGTGTACTTATGGAGTGGAGTGGAGGGAAAGACTTATCACATTATTTAATCATCTAGATAGTTTGTATCTTTTGTGGAAGGCACCTAATTGTGCTATAGAAAGGGTGTACATACTAGGGAAAACTTTAAGAAACTCCCTCCCTAGACAAAGTGTAAAATCCTGGCAAATCCTACATTATTTTGGGTCAAAAAAAATAATATTGTTGGTGAATTTTTTAATTTGAAAGGAAAAAATATTATTTGTATTGACGATTTTTTTTCAATTATATGAAAACTCTATAAAATATTGGCAAATCTTTCATTATTGAAGAAAATCATGATGACAAGAATCCATACCTAGAAATCATCATTATTTGACAGGGGTTTGGGGGCAACGCCCCCAAGACGGGGTCTAGGGGCAGCGCCCGCGGTACAGGGCGGGGTCGAGGGGCAACGCCCCCAAAAGGTCAAATGACTTTTATTATTTTATTAAGGTACTGTGAGTTAATTTTATATCTCCTGATAGGAGATAACCCTACTTTTTGTAACCATTTGATGATCCGAGATCAATGGCAGGAATTATATTTCAGGCCAAGGTTTTAAAGGACACAAAGATTCCCCCGAAAGTCTTTGGAATAGAGACATACATGTCAAATCTATTTCGGGCCAAAGTTTTAAAAGCCATAAAGTTTCATTGAAAGTCTTCGGAATAGAGATAAAAAGTTTCATTTATTCCGAGCCAAAGTTTGAAAGGATAAAAAGTTCCATGAAAAGTCTCCGGAATAGAGAAACATGTCAAATCTATGTACTTAACCCATACTCTAACTTAAATTTTGACCGCATATTGGCAAATATGACCATTGATTAAGACAAGCTTTGGAAATTTTAGGCGAAAATATTCAATTTACTGTGTGGAAAAATTAATTCGATTGGCGAAGTCATCGCTCAAATAAAAATAATTCCATGTCACTATTGGCGATTTGCCTATGCATGGGACCCAATTTTTATAAAGCGCGGGCGACATGGCCACCCCAAAAGTCTAATTTTTTTCTCCAAATTTTGGGTCCCCGATTAGTGAAATTCGCCACTAAAGTTATCCCTGGTACATACTTTGCCTCCCCCAAGATTTGAAAGGAGAGCAACTTAAGAACAAAGACATTACTCTTGTTTTCTTATGGTTAGTTGTACTTAGATTGGAGTGGAAAGGATGAGGTATGTTTTATATGGTTGCATGACCAATTCCAAGAGGAGGGAAGGATGTATCATGTTGTTTAATCATCTTAGGTAGTTTGCATCATTTGAAAGCAAAGTAGCCTTGGTTGTAATTAAAGTCAATGAGTAGTGCGAATTTTGGATTGCTAGAAAGAAATAGATAATCATTGGTGATAAAGTGAATGCTTTTCAAACTTATTCATCATATGATGGATCATGGAGCACAATATGAAATAAAGATGGAAAAAGATTGATTGCAAAATTAAATCTAGAAATCATCAAATCCACTTTGGGCTTTGGTCATATGGTTGTCTAACAATTCTGATAACTTAAGAATAAAGGTATTAGTCATATTTTCTTATGGCTATGTATACTTGCAATGAAGTGAAATGGAGGGAAGGATGCATCACATTATTCAATCATCTTAGGTAGTCTACATCTTTTGAAAGGAGGGTAACCATGGTTGTGATTAAAGTCAATGAGTGGTATAAATTTTGCATTGCTAGGAACATTAGATAATCATTAGTAATAGAGTGATCGTTAAATAGTAAGGCATGCTTAAGAATTGGTGCTATGTTATTGTAAATGATGATTGTAATCACAAATGAATTCTTAGTTATTGATGATAAAGTGACTTTATTAGAGAATTTGTCTTTTTTGATTGATTATTTTCTTAAATGCATGAAATTTCTATAGTCCATGATAAATTGTTTGATGGTTTTTGGATTTGATTGCTTGATCAAATTTTTCTCCATCAATGTTTTAGATCATGCTCCATGATCCATCATCAAGATGAGTAACATTTCATTTTATTACTAATGATTATCTAATTTTACCAACAATACAAAATATATACTACTCCATGATCTATTTTTCAAGTGTACTCAGCCGCCTGATGATGAATCATGAAGCATGATCCAAAATGTTGATGAAAAAAATGGATCACAAAGTCACATTAGAAACCATCAAATAATTGATTATTTTCTATTGTGAATAAAAATTGTAATACTTCTTAAAAAATCATCTAGAGTTTTGTGAATTCCATACATGTTTTTGAGATTTGTGGTGTATGTGACTATATTAATTTTAGTTCTTGTTAATAATTTAATATTTGATATTGTATTTGAATTATAAATTGGAGAATAGATATTGAATAACATAACCAATACACTAGCAACTATTCAACATATACATTTTCTCTCTGACTATCAAATGACATCCATACTTATCTCGTCATTTAACCTCAGTATAATGTCTATCTTCATCTATAACAACACTGACTTTATAATCATTACAATACCTATCTTTATCTACAACAAAACTAAATCCATAACATTACCATTGTATCTATTTTCATCAATAAAAAAAATCAAATCTATAGCATCACTATAATATCTAATCTTCATCTATAACAAAACTAAATCTATCACATCACTATAATGTCCATCTTCTTCTATAACAAAATTAAATATCACCAAAATATCTATCATATGTAACAAAGTTGTATTACCTTAACTATAATAAAGAATTCTTTAACCTATCATTAAAGCACTTCTATTTATGTTTTCATCTTCCCTCCCATGAGATTGGGGGTTGTGATATGTGCACCAATCTCAATATTCAAATCACATTATATCCCCTACCAAATGAGAAGATAAAAAGGCAAGAAAGAAGAAGAAACATAAAGTGGCAATGCTGGTTTGCTTTTTCTTTCATCTTGAAAAGAAGCGTCCCCACTCCCCACCCACAAAATGCATGTGAGCTCAACTCTAACTTTGAAAAATGTATAGTAATACTATGCCTTTTCCATAACCCAAACTGTTACCACCATGAAATGAGGAAACCTATTAACAATACTTTATTGGTATAAAATCTTTGGAAGCTTCTAAATAATGTGTGTGAGAAGATGATTGTATATCATTAGTTGCATGTTACTAAATGATTTAAGCACGTGTGTATATTCAATATTATTAACCGTTGACAAGCAAAAATATCCCACTCTCAACATTGCAATGAAATGATGGCGACCACACAATAATGAGAGGATGATTATCTCGAGTTTTTATCAAGATTTATATCTTTTCAAGTCCTTAGAAATATAGCTGGCAATGTTTCTACAAATTTCTCATGTATCAATAGGCTCTTTCTTAGGACATGCCATGGGGCTTGGTAAAATAGATGCATGCTATGACATAAGCTCGTCCTTTGAGTCACTCAATGCAAATGAAACTTACTTTTGAAAAGTATTTGTTTTGTTTAGAAGTTTTATAATAATGGTAGATTTTTTTTAATAATTTGTTTACTTTTCATAGAGTTAAAAGCTGGAGGGGTGTGTATTTTATTTAGATATTTATTTAGGTACAATTTTAATTTTATTTTTTATCATATATTTGGAGAGTTGATTTTTTAGTAGATCATATAATTAAATAATATATCATATTATATCATTATCTTTATATCAAAATGGACTTATTAAAGAAAGAGATGCAAACCTATTTACTAGATAAACTTTTCGAATAACACACTAACACATTTGGACCCATTTTTCAATGAATGATTGTTAGAATTACGACGGCTATGTGTCGAACCTTCGACGAAGCAAGGACTAGGTTTTTGTTGTTGGAATTTCGTCAGAGGATTTCACGACTACTATGTTGTCACATTTTTTACATCTGTTTCGTCAAAAGTTTGAATGACCATTTGCCCTTGAATTTGTCGGTGTTCTGACGAACCAAGTCATTGGTCGACCGATGAAAACCAATTCCAGGTAATGTCAGTTGTCTAACACACATCATGCTATATGTACAACATAGATATTTGTCGCATGTACACCATTCTTGTCGAAAATTCCTCGTGTAAATGTCAGAAGTCCAATGGTTATGTCTCGCTATTAGTCTGATGGAAGTTGTCGCCTTCTAGTAGGCTCCGATGAGAGTGTTGTACCTACGATAAAAAAACCATCACAAGTACAACATTCTCATCAGAGCCTGTTGTGGATATCATCATAATTTTGACAAAATATCCAGTGGATATTTCAAGGCTCAAGAGACTGAAGTAATTACTCCTAATATTTTGTTCATGTGACGCCAAAACCTTTTTCAATTTTGCAGCTCACTTGTTCATGTAAGAAGCATACAGGCTAGAGGAGGAGATGCTTCTTCATTGTTGCCTCGTAGTCCATAAGACTTGGCATCAAAAAATAAAAATAGATACTAAGAAGTGCACAAAATAGATGGATTCATGCAAGCTCAACTACAACAAGATACATTACGATTAAAATGTAACATATCTTATTGTAGTTGAGCTTGAACGAATCTATCTATTTCACGTAATTATTAAATTCTATTTTTTTATTTTTTGAAGGAAAGCTTTGTGGAGTACACGGATAGCAATGAAGAAGCATCAACTCCTTTGGCTTGCATGCTTTTTACATGAACAAGTAAATTACAAAAGTGTAAAACAGTTTTGGTGGTTACATGAAAAAACACTCTGAGAAATTATTTTGGTCTCTTGAGCCCTGAAATATCCATTCCTACAAACTTTATAGAGACAGTTGATGTTACAGATTTGAGAGAAATAATAGTCCTTATGTCCAAAGGTGTAGACAAATTGGTTAGAGATCGGTGTGGGTATTGGTATGGCATTCAAGGAGGGCTTGGTAAAATAGAGATCCATTAAAACCCAAGCCTAATCACCATTTAGGCCTAATTTGGCATTTTTAGGTTGACCCAGTCAAAGACCAAATCTAGCTCCCAATTTGTGTTACATATTGTTGTTAGAGTAATAAAGTGTTTACTAATTAATTAAATCATGTTCGATTTAATTATTAAGTGACTTATTATCTCTTTATGATTAAGGTAAACTTTAGGCATATAATAATTAATTGCTTTATTAATTATTATTGTGCAACTGAGGTTTTACCCTTTTAGGGGTTCAGATCTCCTTTTATAAGGATTGATCCCCTTTGTATTCATAATAGATTATAACAGATTATTCATTATTGAATTGCAACTTTTGTTTTTACACATCAAGAATGATTTCTCCTCTCTCGTGGATCAATGTGTTTAGGCCTCCATAGCTTCTTGCTTCTTCTCTCTCTTTCTTTGACAGGTGTTTGCAAGCAGGTGTTCTTGGGAGATGTGGGTTGTTTTCTCATCAATGCCAATAATTGTATCAACCAAAATGGTATCCATAAATGGTATTTATTTGGGCCCTTATTCAAGAATTTTGCAACTTTGAGGTGAAAAGGCCAAGGTGGAGGGCTAATTGCTACTAGGTCTCCTAGTAGGTCTATTATGCAAGTTAGTGAATTGGGTAACTTATGTTAGTTCCTAGTGTAGGAACACCTAGTACCGAAGGTACTCTAGGAGTTCAAGAGGATATGCTAAGAGAAATTTCATTTATGGTTGAGTTTATAATGTCATTTGAATGTAATCAGTGCCATAATAAGTCTCTATGTAAGACAATGCAAGCCATTTGTATCTAGTTGTTCAAATAGTGCATCAAGGTCCTAATAGGATCAACATGGTCAAAGTGTGCAAAACTTCCCAAGGAAGTTTAAGGATGATGTAAAATTTTGTTTCTAGTCTATTTCAACATGTTTTAAGTATCCATGCAAAGTTAGAAGCCCTTCATATCAAAAATGTAAAAGTTGCTAGCAAATTGTAAAAATGCAACATTAGCCTAAAGTTGCAAAATGATAGTGGTTCGGTCCTAAGAGTGGTTAAAGAAGTTATGGCTGAAGAGTCTTATAAATTACATGTAGTGATCAAGTCTAAAGGAAGGGTGATCTAGTTAGAGGAATTTTGTAAAGGGATAATCTGTTATACCTCTGATTATCATCAAGGTTCATGCATGATTGGTGGACACTCAAGTATACATTCATCTTGATTTGAGTGCATATATTCCATATGGTGATTGTAGAAGGAGCGAGAAGGGAAGAATGTATGGTGTACACAAAATAGCCCAAGGATCATACTTATCCAAATATCTGTTCATCAACATATTCACGTATTTAGAGGCATAATCCAAACAATCAATCTCCTTTACCAACTCATATAAATCTTATCAAATATTCACTAGGAACCTTAACCATTCTAGGATTCAATTAAAATATTTCATCAAAGCATTCAACCATATCCAATCAAAAAATTAGCATGTCCACAAATAACATCTTTGATCAATGCATCACAAGCATCTAATCACACACCTTAACAAAGCTTTCAAGGAATCAATCAAGACAATAGAAATGAACCATCATCTGAATCAAAAACATTACCTTTAGATTGCATCCATACTCCATCCAATCATCATTTGAATCACAAAAAATCAACAATCTTTGTTACCTTCCATATTGCAAGAATGCTCCATTTGGATCTTCATTAACCCTGCAGTTTTCTAGATCAACAATATGTCATCCATAAATTTCAAACTAGACAATATTAGTCTAATATCTATGATGAGTTTGTAGAAAATTATGATAAAAACAACATATCCAAAATTGATGAAAATCTAACAGTGAAATTACATGTTATGCCTTCTGTACCGAGACTATTTTTGACTGTCATAAAAATAAGAAAATATTAGGATTAGAAGACATAAATTTAACAGTTACATGCAAATATAATCAATAATGAAAAGGAGTAAATAACACATGACTAGAACAATAACACAAAAATATTTAACGCGGTTCACCTAATCTTGGGCTACGTCCACCAAACATAGAGTCCAATCTTATTATCCAATAATTTCTCTCTATTACAATCTGCAATCCTTTACAACTCAAAAATACTATTGCAAGAAGCTATGAAATTCTCATATATTGAGAAAATCCTAACCCTAAGCCATTATAAAAAGACTTATGTATGTTAACAAGTTAACCCTAAAAAATAATTGATGGGTCAACCTAGGGAAAAGCTTGATGAGTGAACCTAGGGAAATGCTTGACATGTCAACTCAAAAATGTTTGAACACCCCATGATAAATGAAAAGTGTACAATACTTTCCTGATCAATCACCACAAACCAACAATCTCCCACTTGGGGAATGATCAGGCTCCACACTAAGAAACCTACCACTTGGAGACTGATCCTATAGCAACACCGCTACCCCTAAAGCTCCCACTGGGTCGACCCATCTTGGACTCTGCTATTCTTTTTATCATTTTTAGTCGTGAAGACCAACCGAAGCTGAAGATGAGTTCAACTTCTCCTCTATCACTGCCTTGGTAAACATATTTTCTGGATTTTCATATGTATGTTTCTTTTCTATCTTTAACTACACATGATCCAATACCGATTGAATAAAGTGATACCTTAATTGTATATGTTTTTTCTTTGAATGCATGGCATAATTATTTGCAAGATGGATGACAATCTAGCTATTTGTAAACAAATAATTATTGGTTTGTGATTTGCCCAACTCTTCCATGGAAAATTGTAGCCATGTCATCTCCTTAGCTACCTATGTAGAAACAACATACTCTGCCTTTGTAGTGGATAATGAAACCAACTTTTTTAGTCAAGAAATCCAACTCACTACTATCCCACTAACAGTAAATACATAACATGTGGTACTCCTCCTAGTATCTAAATCCCCTGCCAAATCTGAGTCAACATAGCCTTGTAAATTTGTATTAGAGCCCTTAAATCATAAACATTTATTGGATGTACCTCTCAAATAACTGAGAATCCATTTTATGGCATTCCAATGCTCAACTCTAAGATGACTCATATACCTTCTAACAACTCCTACAACATGTGCAATATCTGATCTAGTTCATACCATGGTATACATCAAACTACATACAGCTGAAGCATATGGTACCTTTGACATTTTGTCTTCCTCCTCTTGTGTCTTTGGACACATCTCCTTATTCAATTTCAAATGACTAGGCAAACGTGTATTGATAGCTTTTGCATTCTCCATATGGAATTTTTGCAACACCTTATCAACATAATCAACCTGAGATAGAGTCAATTTTTTCATTCTTCTTGTCTCTGAAAATTTTTATACCTAGGATTTGTTTTGCTACTCCCAAATCTTTCATAGAAAAATAATGTGCTAACTATTGTTTCAACTCCTTAATGTGATCCATGTTAGACCCTACTACAATCATATCATCAACATATAAACATAAAATAATATAGCTATCATCATCCAACCTCTTACAATAAACACAATGGTTTGACTTACATAGACTATAGCCATGTCAGCCATAAATCTATCAAATTTAATATACCATTTTTTAGGTGTTTGCTTCAAATCATATAAATTTTTCTTCAATCTCCACACTAAGTTCTCCTTACCTTTGACCTTAAAACCTTGTGGTTATTTCATATATATTTATTATTCCAAATCACCGTAGAGAAAAGAGGTTTTAACATCAAGTTGTTCCAAATGCAAATATTCGATGGGCACAATACTTAAAACAATGCATATAAAAGTCAATTTTACAACTAGAGAAAATATCTCATCAAAATCTATGCCTTTTTTCTATGCAAATCCCTTTACAACTAACCTAACTTTAAATATTTTCTTACCTCCATCCCGCTCTTTCAACCTATAAACCCATTTATTTGGTAAAATCCTTTTACCCGCAAGCAACTTACATAATTCCTAAGTCTGATTTTTCAGCAAGGAGTCCATTTCTTTTTCCATGGAAATCTCCCACTGACCCTTTGTATCCACTTGCACAACTTCATCATATCCTTTTTGTTCACCAACATCTGTTAATAATATAGAATACAAAGAGGGAGAGAAGCTTTCCGAAGGTCTACTTAGCCTTGTTAACCATCTAACATTCATTGGAGTTTGTGGTATTTGTTGTTTCTATTATTATGGAGCATGAGGAACCACTAGAACATTATCTTTTGGAGTATCATCTAACACTACATAATCATTTTCTTTCTTCTAATGTTTCTGCAACTCATAGAAGTCTTTGTACAAAAATTTCTCATTGAATATGACTTCCCTACTTCTTACAATTTTATGAGTTTCAACATCCCAAAGTCTATAGCCAAATTCATCAATGCCATATCCAACAAATATATATATTTTTGACTTGTCTTCCATCTTGGTTCTATTTTATGAATCTATATGTGCAAATGATTCACAAACGAAGGTTTTGAAAAAATAATAACTCACCTTCTTACCTGTCCATGCTTCCTCTAGAATACCAAAACCCAAAGGAGTAGAGGGACATCTATTGATTAAATAAACAACAATATTTAAATCCTCTACCCACATGTTTAAGGGCATCCCAACATGAAACCTCATACTCCTTTCACGCTCCATTATTGTCCTATTCATGCATTCAACCACTCCATTTTCTTATGGAGTCCTTACAACCATTTTCTACAGGTTAGAAATACCATTAGAGGAAAAGTAATCTTCAAACTCTTTGCTGCAATACTCACCATCATTATCAGATCTAAGACATTTTAGTCTTTTACCAGTATCATTCTCAACCAAGCTTTTCTATTTTTTAAAAGTTTCAAATACATCAGATTTACGCCTAAGGAAATAAATCCATACTTTCCTAGTTGCATCATCAATGAATATAACTCTAGTCCTTAGTTGAAGATGCAAGAAATTTGATGCAAAGTGGACAACTAGAAGCCTTAAACAGAGAGCAACTGGTAAGGGTTAGATACCCAATTCACCAAATTATGGATGTCAGGTGCCCTACACTTATCCCAAGTGTAGAATGAACAAGGAGTGAGGTTATCACAACCCCAAATTCCAAGGATAGCCTAATCACTAGGTTCCACAAGGTTCTAAGCACCAATGACCAAGGCTTACTAGGGAGTTTCCTTAACCCAATGAGCAACCAAACCCCATAAAATGACTCACAAGACCAGGGGTGGCCTAAAATCACTATTCTAGCCTATTTAGGTCCTCTTTGTTTAGTTCTTATGGTTCTTTCACTTACAAGCAACCCATACAATCTAGTTGCTTCACAAACCAAAGACTAGGCTTGTAGCCTTTCCTAGAAGGTATTTTGATCATAGGTCAAATTTTTTCCACATGAGATATGAAATAGGTTGGAGATTATGATACCCTTTTTGGCTTTAGGGATCATATCCAAGCACCAAGATGTGAAGTTAAATGGAGAATGTTGAAACAACTAACCTAGACCAAGCTAATAGGCCTAATTAGGTCTCCAATTGCACTACAAGTGCTCTTTCCTCTAAGCTAATGCATAAACCAATTATGGGAGTGTGTGAGGACATATAAAAGGACTCAAAATCTAGATTTTAGGGATTTGGTGAATCCCCAACTGAGAGTTATGGTGACTATTCTAAGTCATTGACTGGTGCACACATAGAGATGTACACCTAGGGCATTGCGGCAAATCCACTTCCCTACAAGTCTCCACCTCTAACCTAAAAAATATGAAAATAAATTGAAAAAGGTTGAATTCCACCTAGGGGCATCAATTTCCCATGGTGGAATTGATCCAAACAATCAAGCCCTATTGAAAACTCTGGTTTTAGGCCTTCAATCTAGGTAGTCCCACTAAAATCCAGATAACTCTCAAACTAGGATAGATCAAAACATGAGTCCAATTGAAAATAAAAGTAGATTCAAGGGTCAAACTTTTGGTTTCAAATATTCATGCCCTCCTATCTGTACTAGTCTATACACTCTAGTTTTCCTTGGGAATTGCAAAGAAATGTTGATATTTTATTGATTCAAATTGCCAAATTACACATTGTTACCTTCAACCAGCCTGAAAGGGCTAATGAAGGCTTTCCCCATCGGTTAAAACTGAATTTCAAACCATATGACCATTGGGGGTTTTGTTTAAAACTTTTGGCAAAAGTTGTCAAAGTTGCTAAGCAACTTTTACAACATCTTTGCAATTTTTGCACTCTAGGTGACCAAAATTGGTCTAGACCTAATCTAATGATCCAACATGGATCCAAACTATTAAAAAAATGAAAATAGAAAAAATCCTAAGATTCTAGGCCTTTTGACCATAGTTGACCAAGGGCTTATAGTTATGCCAATCTTGGAACTAGGTCTTACAATTTGGTCTAGATGCCTAAATAGTAGATCTAACCTAAACTAGATGTTCTTAGGACTTTGATGAACATTATTTGTTGATTTTATTGTGGGTGCTCCTGCACCATACTCCCCTTGAGTTTAAAAATCAAGTTCCTACTTGAGGTTAACTATTCCATCAAAGTCCCATGTTGCTTGTTTCGGTCTTCAGTCAACCAAGTTGCATCTATGTTGGGGAGTTCTTTCCATTTGACTAAGTACTACATGTACTTCTTGGTTCTAGTTTGCTTCAGAAACTTGGTGCCTAATATTTCTTCCAACTCCACTAGTTTTCTTTGAGGAAGATTAGTGACACAGTCTTCATCATTGATATCTGTCTCCTCACCTTGCTCATTTGTTGAACTTGTTGTAGCTTTGTAGGGGGTGAGGTCTGCAACATTGAATATTGGATAGATTTGTAAGGTTGGGGGAAGAGAGATCTCATAGGCATTCTCACCCATTTTTTTGAGTATACTACATGGTCCTACTTTCTTCATATGAAGTTTAGAGTATCTACCCTTAGGTAGTCTCTCTTTCCTCAGAAATTCCCAAACCTTGTCTCCCACTTTGAAGTGGATTTCCTTTCTTCTCTTATCAGCATGTTCCTTGTATTTCAGACTGGATCTTTGTAGTGCTTCTTTGACCTCATGCTGCACCTTTGTGATGAGTTTTTCCAGTTCTTGGCCTTGAGCACTGACTTTGAAGTCATATGGTAGTTCTATTAGGTCCAATGGTCCTTTGGGATGAAGGCCATATACTGCTTGGAATGGAGTTTTATCGGTTGACCTTTTCATGGAATCATTAAATGAAAACTCTGTCTAGGGTAGGATTGTATCCCAACTCTAAGCATATTGTTTGGTTAGGCATATTAGGAGATTGCCTAAGGATCTATTTACTACCTCAGTCTGCCCATCTATTTGTGGGTTATAGGCAGAGCTATAGGTGAGATTAGTTCCCAATTTCTTGAAGAGTGTCCTCCAAAAATGGCCTTGAAACTTCACATCCCTATCAAATACAATTGTTTGAGGCAGACCATGGATCATAACTACCTCTTTGAAGAAAATATGTGCAATGTGAGAAGCATCATTTGTGCTTTTACATGGTACAAAATGGACCATTTTACTAAACCTATCCACTATTACAAAAACACTGTCAAAGCCTTGCTTTGTCTTAGGCAACCCCATTACAAAATCCATTGAGATGGACTGCCATGGTCTAGAAGGAATTGGTAAGGGTTGATATAGCCCTTGATTTGTTGACACACCTTTAGCTTGCTGACAGATGGTGCAAGTTTCTATGAACTTCTTAACATCATTGTTCATCTTAGGCCAAAAATAACTTCTCCTCACCATGTTTGATGTCTTATCAATGCCAAAGTGACCTCCTAGGCCACCATAGTGCTTCTCCCTTATTATATTTTTCCTCATTGAACATTTTGGGATGCATAGTTGGTCTCCTTTGAATAGGAGTCCATTCTGAATCAGATATTTAGAAAATTCAGTATGGTATCTTCCAACCATCTTTGTGAAAATTTGATATATCTCTGCAAATTTAGGGTCATCAGGGTACAGGTGTTTGAGGGACTCAATTCCCACACTTTGTAGTTGTATTTCTTTAATCAAACCAACCCTCCTGCTAAGGGCATTAGCAACTTTATTTGTTACACCATTTTTATGCTTGATGTTGAAGGTCTAGGCCTGCAACTATTCTACCCACTTCAGATGTCTAACAAAGAGTTTTTCCTATGAATTTAGGAAACTTAATGAATGATTGTCAGTGTGTATACCAAAAATTCCTTTGGGATTAAATAGTGCCTCCATTTCTTGAGGGCTTAGACCATGGCATAGAGTTATAGGTCATATGTAGAGTATTTTCTTTTGGCCTCATTTAGTGTCTCTGAGAAAAAGGCAACTGCCTTACCTTCCTGACTTAGGACTGCACCTATAGCCAAGTTGCTTGCATTTGTCTCTACAGTGAAGACTTTGTTGAAATTAGGTAGGACCAAGGTAGGATATTGGGAAACCCTATTTTTCAAGTATTGGAATGAATAATTTTCTTCCTTTGTCCACATAAACTTATTCTTCTTTCCACCTATGATGGTTTCAAGCATTGGTGCACACACATGACTGAAATTTTTGATAAACTTTCTATAGAAAGTTGCAAGTCCATGGAAGCTTCTCACATCTCCTTGGTTCTTTGGTGGAGGCCAGTTGATGATTTCTTCTACCTTCTTAGGGTCCATCTTGAGGGTACCTTGTGAGATCACAAATCCTAGGAACACAAGTTCCTTCTTCATAAACATGCACTTTTCCAAGTTGATTACCAACTTGTGTTGATGGAGTCTTCTTAGTACCTGTTCCACATGATCAAGATGGTCCTCCTTGCTATGACTAAATATTAGTATGTCATCAAGGTAAACAACAACAAATTTTCTAATAAAATCAATGAATATCTCATTCATAAGCCTCATGAAAGTACTAGGGGCATTGCTTAAGCCAAACGACATACTAACCATTCAAAAAAACCTTTAGTAGTCTTGAATGCTATTTTCCATTCATCCCCTGGTTTGATCCTGATTTGATGGTATCCAGACTTTAAGTCTATCTTAGTGAAGTAGCAAGCACCTCCTAGTTGATCCAATAGATCCTCAATCCTACGCATGGGGAATCTATATCTTATGGTGATCTTATTGAGGGCCTTGCTATCAGTACATAACCTCCATTTTCCATCCTTTTTAGGGGCTAAGATTGATGGTACTGCACATGGACTGAGACTCTCCTGAATGAGTCCTCTTTCCAATAGTTCACCAACCTGTTTTGTAATCTCTACATGCTGTAGTGGTGTCATTTTATATGGGGCCTTATTAGGCAGAGAGGAATCAGGTATCAAGTCAATTTGGTGATTGATATCTCTTAAGGGAGGGACGCTTGTGGGTAGGTCACTAGCAGTGACATCTTTGTATTTTTCTAGCAGTTCCTTAGCTTCCTTTGGTATGGATCCTTTTGATTAGACCTTATGTTGTCTTTTGGTTTGGAGATAAGGAAAAAGGCTTCAATATCAGGTTCCTTTAATGTTTTTAACATTTCTTTCTCCCCCATGATGATGGCAGTAGGTTCTTTTCTAGACTTGCTATCAAGCAGGGGCTTCATAGTAAAAGTTTTTCCATCCTTGGTGATGGAGTAGGTGTTCCTCCTACAATGGTGCATGGCATCTACATCAAATTTTCAAGGCCTACCTAGAAGGATGTGTGAGGCATCCATTTCAACAACATCACAAAGAACTTTGTCCTTAAAGTCTGCAATTGAGAACTCTATCCATGCTTGTTCTGTTACTAGAGTTTTTTGGCCTTTTTTAAGCCAAGAGACATGGTTGGGGAAAGGATGTGGCTTCTTAGGGAGGTTTAACTTTTGAACCATTTCACAAAATACTAAGTTTTTAGTTGAACCAAAATCTATAAGTAGATTACATACCTTTCCATGACATTTGATCTTTGTCCTGAAGAGGTTCTTCCTTTGTGGAGGCTCTTGGTTCTATGGAACTTGAAGGAAGACTTGTCTCATCATCAAACATACTCCTTCCTCTGGTTCCAAGTCCCCAATGTTAGTATTGTCTTCTTCTTTATCTTCTTGGATAAGTTGTTCTCTCCTTTCACCTTGATTGTTGTTATTCCTCTTCTTAGGGCACCTTCCTACATGATGTCCCATATGATTGCAATAGTAACATTTTAATGGCCCATTACCCCTTCCAAAATTTGTTCTTCCTCTATTGAAGGGCCTCCTTCCTCTATAGTTTCCTCTTGAACTTGAGTCACTATTTTCTTTGTCTCCTTGGTCAGGGGTCCTGCTACTGCTGCCACTATTTTGTCACTTGTTCCAAGAGTTTCCTTTGCCTCTAAAGTTCTTCCCATTGTCATTGTTCTTCCCTTTGTCAAACTCCTATTTTCTTTTCCATTTCTCCTCTACCTTGAGTGCCACTTGATAGCACTTATTGACTGTGGTAGGGAAGTGTAGGCCAAGTTCCTCTTGAATGGATACTTTCAAACCATTCATGTATCTTGCTAATTTTTCTTCATCTTTTGCTACATTTGTCTTCATGCATAGTTTTAGGAACTCCTCGGCGTACGAGCCTACATCCATGTCTTTTTGTTTCAAGCTTTGCTTCCTCCTATGGAGTTGCACCTCATATTCTTTAGGTACATATGTCTCTTTAATTAGGGCTATCATCTTGTTCGATAAATTTATCATGCTCTTCCCATTCTTCACCCTTTCTGTTTGGATGAAGTTCCACCAAGTTAGGGCTGCTCCCTTCAACTTGGATCTTTCTATTTTTACCCTTTTCTTTTCAGGGATGTCCTCACATTCAAAGAATGTTGTCAAAGCCTCTATCCAATCCAAGGCTAAATCTGCATTCATCTTTCCATTGAAGACTGAAAAGTCTATCTTTTCCTCCATGGTTCATCTCCCCATGGAATTTAAGGCATAAATGAAAGGCCTTTGGTCTGCAGGGATGTATTGATTAGGATTATCTTCCTCCTCTTCACTCCCTTCTTCATTTTCAGACCCATCTTCTTTATCCATGTCTAGCTTCTTCTCAAGTTCTTGAAGCCTCTTAGTTAAGGTTGTGTTTACAGCCCTTTTCTCTCTCACCATCTTTGCCAGTTCACTTTTTGTGACCCCTGCAAGGATCTCTTCATCCTTAGGAGAAGACATAGCTCTGATAATACTTGATGCAAAGAGGACAGCTAGAAGCCTTAAACAGAGAGCAACTGGTAAGGTTTAGATACCCAATTCACCAAATTATGGATGTCAGGTGCCCTACACTTATCCCAAGTGTAGAATGAACAAGGAGTGAGGTTATCACAACCCCAAATTCTAAGGATAGCCTAATCACTAGGTTCCACAAGGTTCTAAGCACCAATGACCAAGGCTTGCTAGGGAGTTTCCTTAACCAAACCCCATAAAATGACTCACAAGACTAGGGGTGGCCTAAAATCATTTTTCTGGCCTATTTAGGTCCTCTTTGTTTAATTCCAATGGTTCTTTCACTTACAAGCAACCCATACAATCTAGTTGCTTCACAAACCAAAGACTAGGCTTATAGCCTTTCCTAGAAGGTATTTTGATCATAGGTCAAAATACTTCCACATGAGATATGAAATAGGTTGGAGATTATGATACCCTTTTGGGCTTTAGGGATCATATCAAAGCACCAAGATGTGAAGTTAAATGGAGAATGCTGAAACAACTAACCTAGACCAGGCTAATAGGCCTAATTAGGTCTCCAATTACACTACAAGTTCTCTTTCCTCCAAGCCAATGCACAAAAAAACTATGGGATTGTGTGAGGACATATAAAAGGACTCAAAATCTAGATTTTAGGGTCTTGGTGAATCCCCAACCGAGAGTTATGGTGACTGTTCTAAGTCACTAACTAGTGCACACATAGAGATGTACACCTAGGGCATTATAGAAAATCCAGTTCCCTGCAAGTCTCCACCTCTAACCTAAAAAAATATGAAAATAAATTGAAAAATGTTGAATTCCACCAAGGGGAATCAATTTACCATGGTGGAATTGGTCCAAACAATCAAGCCCTATTGAAAACCCTGGTTTTAAGCCTTCAATCCATGCAGTCCCACTAAAATCCAGATAACTCTCAAACTAGGATAGATCAAAACATGAGACCAATTTAAAATGAAATTAGATTCAAGGGTAAAACTTTTAGTTTCAAATATTCATTCCCTCTTGTCCGTACCAGTCCGTACACTCCAGTTTTCCTTAGGAATTGCAGAGAAATGTTGATATTTTATTGATTCAAATTGTCAAATTACACATTGTTACCTTCCACCTGTCTAAAAGGGCTAATGAAGACTTCCCCCATTGGTTAAAACTTAATTTCAAACCATATGACCATTGGGGGCTTTGTTTACAACTTTTGGCAAAGTTGCTAAGCAACTCTTACAACATCTTTGCAATTTTTGCACTCTAGGTGACCAAAATTGGTCCAGACCTAATCTAATGATCCAACATTGATCCAAACTATTAAAAACATGACAATAGAAAAAATCCTAAGATTCTAGGCCTTTTGACCACATTTGACCATAGTTGACCAAGGGCTTATAGTTATGCCAATCTTGGAACTAGGTCTTACAATTTGGTTTAGATGCCTAAATAGTAGATCTAACCTAATCTAGATGTTCTTAGGACTTTGATGAACATTATTTGTTGAGTTTATTTTGGGTGCTCCTGCACCAAAATTGGTTCAAAAGAATCCCTGACCTTAGTATTAATTCATGGGATACACTTGAAAGGTGTTTCAAGGAGAAATATGGTGATAGACCAAATGTTAGCTTCATGTTAAATGAATTCAATAACATCAAAAAGAATAAAAATGAGTCTGCATTTGAGTTTAACAAAGATTATCTGAGTTTAACAAAGATTCCAAAAGGGTATGCACAAGCTATTTCAAGTTATGAGGTTAGATGATAATGTGTGCCTAACCACATATTTTAATGCATTAGATGAAAGATGAGATATATTTTGAGAGACAAAGAACCAATAACTTTGAGAGATTCTTTCAAGATTACTATTAATATAGAGAACAACATGAAATTTTTTGGCAAATTGGGAGGAAAAAGGGATGATCCCAAATTTTTTAGAAGAAAGGTAAACAACAGGAAGGAAGGTGAAAGAATTGTGATGAAAGTTTAAGAGATAAAAATAGATCTTTTTAGGGATATATTTTTATATGTATGGTTTGTGTTAAGGGGGATTATGATTGATTTGATTTATGTGTGTGGAAAATGTTATGGACATATACACTTAATAAAACATAAATACTTATCTTGATAAGGAGAAGATTCAGAAATCATTATTTTCTAGTGTCTGTGTTCAGTTTCTAGAAATTCTACAACTAGATTTGGCCTAGAAATGGAGAAACAAAGAAAACCCATAAACCTTTTGTCTTTCTGATAAAGGTCATCCTTGACTTGAAACAGGGGTAAGATCTTACCCCAGGGTACAATCTTACCCCAAAAGGTCATCCTTGACCTGCACTATTCCGACAGAAATTATATTTGCAGATACTAGAAGTTCACCGAAAAGTGTAGTTAGATCTGAACTGCAATTCATTGTTCCACACCCGTACCTACAAGAAAAAGAGGGTTTTTTTTGTTTGGGTGAGGGGTTTTCCTTGGTCAAACCTCAGTTTGGAATCAACCTTTAAAATAGAATTGAAATAGAGAATGCTAGCTGTAATCACCAAAAAGTGGACAAAGATCATTCAAATGATTAATCAAGGAAAATCAAGGCAATTGAATCCAAACAAGTATTTAGCCAATCAAAATTAAAATCAAACTTCAATTCAATTTAAATCAAAATCAAGAGCCTTTTAATCAAGTGAAATCAAATCAATGTGCAATTAATTCAATTAATTGTATAGTTTGGAATTAAATAAACTCAACCCATTCAAGGGCTACACTTGGCTAAATAAATGAATTAAAATCAATTGATTAAATTCTAATTTCTCTCAATACCACATGGGAGGAAAAAGCCTCAACCAATAGGATTTAAGAAAAGAACTCACACGGATCAAGCCAAAATGAATCTCAATCACTCAAATTGAAAGAGCATCTTGTCCACTCATCTTGTCTTCTTGTCCCAAGCTTTGAGGACACAATATTTAAATTGTCTTCAAAGGGTGGAACCAAAGACTCAACTCAAGCCTAATCATGATCAACTCTACCACACCCCCTACCCTTTCCAAATCCTATATAAGCAAGGCATAAATCACTCATAAATCAATCCACAAATCTGAGAATTGCATCTAACCTCTTGAGAATTATAGCTAAAAAGGCAATTTAGAAGTTAATTGAGCATTTATATTTGGAATTGAATTAATTATCTTATCTCATCACTCATTTCTCATTCTAGGACTATCATTAATGGAGGCTTGCTGAGAGCTTCACCATTAACACTCTTAGTTAGAGAGCCATAGAATGCTTAAATGTTCTTTATTTGCTAAATAGAGTTGCTAATTTTGGTTATTTAGTTTCTATTTGATTTATTGTTCAATACTAATTCTATGAAGGTACAATTTCTAGTACACAAAATGGCACCCGCCGTGGGCCAGTATGCTTCACTTTCTAAAAATCTTGTAATCTTCTTATTTGTTCAAATTTTTACATGTTTAACTCTCGGTTTTGCAGTGAAACAATGCTTTTGAGACTTCAAACGATGCTTTTGATCAGTTAAACAAAGCTTCTAAGCACTATTTTAGCACTTCCATGAAAAATTTGTGTGCCTTTGCATAGAGAAACATCACTTTTAAATCTTTTTGACTTCTGTCTTAAATTCTATCAGCACTTATTCCCTGAGTACCGAGCGCATTTTCATATTTCTACAATGCTTTTACTTACTTTTAAATGCCATTGCTTAATTGTTTAGTTCTTTTACTCTTTGTTTTTATTATTTTAAAAGTTTAAATAGCGCTTTTAATTCGATTAACAATGCTTTTAAACAGTTAAATAGCACTTTTAATCATTTCTGCAGTGCTTTTGAATAAACTACAAATTTTCATAATCTAGCTATCAAAAAATGATTTTTATGTCTTTGTAGGATGACTAATCACAGAAAAGTAAAAAAGCCACAGCGCAGATTCAATCAAGAAGGAAAAGCTTTGACAAGGAAGATTAAAAAGGAGAACATTTCTCACATTAAGCTTGTTCTTGAGGATTCCCAGCAAGAAGAAAAGGTACATGAACATTATCTCAAAGTTGTAGAAGCATATAAGGCAAAATTTGTTTCATTAAATTGGATATTTTCACCTTAAATCAAGTTTTTCTCAAGCTGGAAATTAAGGCTTAAAGTTCAATTTTAGCTTGCTTTCTTCAATTTTATCTTTGTTTTCTTCACTTTTGCTGGTTTTGTTGACTAACTTGTTGGAGGAAAAACACATTGGAAAGGAACGATCACCAAGGTAAGAATTAAAACATGAAAATCACTCAAAAATGCCCCTAGCCTTTGCTGGCTACAAGGAAAAGGTAAGCCTTAAAACTTTGTCATTTTTGTACTTAAATTGTGGCTTTGGTGTTTTCAAAATCTAGTAATTAAAAACTGCCTATCTTTGTTTGAGGAAGTTTAACATTAGGCCTATGCTCTTCACTTTTATTAGTGAATCAAAAGGCCAAAAGTGTTAAGCTCTTTGATTAAGAAGAAAGGTTAAGGAAATCAAGCACATAATCAAATAAACCCCTTGTTTGTGGAAGAGAGTAGCAATACTCGAATCCCTTTAGTTAGTGGGTTAGAAATTGAACCTTGTTAATTATGTTTGGGGATTAAGAAGTGGATAGGGATATACTCTTCACCTTTTTGGTGAATCAAATTCCCACAACCTATTTCTTCTTTCCATTTTCTTGCTTTTACATGAACATGCTAGATCATTAGTTGGGCTCGCCTCCCGAGATTTTCCTTAAAAGGGCCGGTGAGAGGGACAACCCAAAGTGGGATACACTTGCCTTTGCCACGATCATCCAACCCACTATAAAATGAAATACATACATCCTTAATGGGGTGTGTGACAAAAGGGTGTTAAATTTTCAAACTTCCTCAAGTAGTCCTCACGGATTGCGCAAAACTCTGACATACCGATGGTGGGAAGCCTCTTAATATAATTGGAGGATGAAAGTTTAATATCCATTTTGAACAGAATATTGACTAAAACCTTGTTAACTTAGAAAAGACTACCTTATAGAGCCATGTTTACGAACCAATCTTGAGCTAGGTAGATTGCTTGAAGTGTCTTTTTGTACAAAACCCGTGATAATGTACTTTCAAAATCAAACACTTATTGTGTAGTGGGTAAAAAGAAACAAGTGTATGCATGATTTTTGTGTTTGGAAATACATAAAACAAGTGAAAGAGATATCCATTGAAACCTCATCTTACATTTTTAATCTCTTCAATATAAATCAACAATTATCAAATCAAAAGATCAATTTGAATCAAACCTTGTTGGATGTCAGTTTCCACACAGTCCCACAAACTTAGGGTATCTTTACAAGGAGATAACACTTGCATTGCTAACGAAGTCCATGAATTTGAATACCAAATTATTTTCAATGGTCATGATCAAGGGGATATTCTCCCAAATTTATTTGAAGAAAGACTTCAAGAAATGGATAGAAACTTTGTGTTTCATGATTACCATGGAGGAAATAACAATAACACCAATAATGCTGAAGTAGGGTCATTCTTGGTCCTTGGTGAATCTCCATGGTGGTGTATTACTTGGCCAATGTTACTCGGTTGTAGCCTTAACCGGTGGTCTTAGTTATTGAAGAAAGCTTGGTCACTGAAGGAACTCGGTGAGACTTCTTATGCTCGGTGGAATTGGTGCTTGGTAATGCCTATGTTGCTTGGTGTTGCTTGGATTGGTTAGTTGTTTCACTAGTGCTTGGCTATTTCTTTGGCACTCCATAGTTTTGGTTTACCGACTAGAGTTCTTGATGATTTGGTTGGCCAACTTGGTGCATTTATTGTTGGTAGCTTTTGTTGGATTCTCCTATGTGGATCTGGAGGCCGATATGTTGAATTAAATAATTGTAAGGTTATTTGAGAGTCAACTTGTATTGCATTTAACATTTGTTTGTAGGAGTTAATGGTTTCATCTAGCCAACTTGTGGCTGATGATTAGTATTTAAGGAGTGTTTGGGTAGTTGTTTAGGCATTCAGATTGCAAGTTCTGATAGTAGATCTAGGCAATTAAATGGGAGATCTGGGGTAGCAGATAAGTGAAGTTGTGGAAAAGATCCTGTGAGGTCTTGCAGATCAGATTGTTATCTGATAGTTTATAATAACAAAGCTAGTGGTTTGCATACTTGGAGACAAGGAGATTTCTTGGAGGCTTGGGAGCTCAAGTTTAGATCTACCTTAGGGTTTCCATTAGTTGCTAATAGTTTTCAGAACTGAACTAGCTGGAGTTGTATTGGATCTTGTTGATCTTGCTGAATTACTTCTCGATTGTAATTGTCCCTAACTTAGAAGGCCTTACAGCTAGGCATGTTAATGGAAAATATGTTTTGAAACATATCATTGTTGTGTTATTTCGCTATGTTACTCTAAAGCTACAAGGTTGGACTATCCTTAATTGGATCCACCATCCTTGACCTGTGTTAGGTAGTATCAGAGTTGAGTTGATCTTGTGGGTGAAGGTTGACCTATCAAAGCTGATCTTGCAAAGTTGATCTTGTGGGCAAAGAGATCGTATGATTTGGGTTGTGGATCCATGGCACTGAACTTATGGAATCTTAACCTGGTTGTTCATGCAAGGTGGCAGGATGATATGACTTGCATACAACTTAGAGGTTGTCACAAGGTGGTCAATGTAGGATTTGTTGCAAAGGGTTTTCTTATCTTTAAGGATGTCTCTGAGAAGATTGGACCCTAGAGTGATTGTGAATCTCTGTGATACTATGGAATCTAGGATTACAGATAAGGTGAAATTTGATTTCAGATTTGAGATGGAGTTGATGAAGAATGACATGGTCACCGAGATCATGAGAGTTGTTGTTGTTGGTGTACCTTAGAATGTTGGTACTTAAGATGGTTATGAGAAAGCTTTTGAAGACTTTGAAGCTACTGGATCTAGTGGTGATGACCAGAGGGATAGATCTGGTGAAGACAGAACTGCTCGGTTGCATAGATCTAGAGCTTGGTTAAGTAATAGTCACCGAATGGAAGTTTCTACTTTCTCTGGTACTTTGAAGCTTGAGAACTTGATTGACTGGATTGGTGAACTTGAAGATTTCTTTGAGTTGGAAGAAATTAAAGATCCTCTTCAAGTGAGATTAGCATAGAAAAAATTGAAAGGACATGCTTCTCTTTAGTGGAAAGAATTACAAAGAGATAGAGAAGATGAAGGTGAAATGAAGATCAATCCGTGGAGGTTGATGGTGACTAAGTTGAAAGCTAAGTTCATACCTATTACCTATGAGCTTGACTTGTTTAAAAGTTGTAGAATCAAAAATAAAAAGATTTTACTGTTGAAGATTATACCGAGGAGTTCTACAAGCTTACTATTTGATCTAGACACAGAGAGCTTGGTAAGGAAAAGGTAGCTCGGTATGTGAATGGTTTGAGATTCAATATTTAGGATGAGGTTGGTATGCTAAAGATTGATTCTATTGAAGATGCTTATCAGTATGCTCTAAAGGCAGAAGATAAGTTGAAGAGGAAACAACATAGTAATCCCCAAGGGAAGGAAAAGATTTATCACTCGGTGAAAGATAAATCAATGACAAAAGATGAACAAAAGCTTGTAGAACTAAAGAAGAAGACAGGTAGAGTTATCTTTAAGGGTACTTGCTATAACTGTGGTGAAGAAGGACACCGTTCTTTTGAGTGTACATAGAAGAAGCTTGGTGACCGATGGACATAGAAGAAGCTTGGTGACCGATGGACATAGAAGAAGCTTGGTGACCGATGGACTACTGTGTTGAATGAAAATGTTGAGAATGAACCTGAATTTGAGAACTTGCTGGTTTGGTGAACATTGCTCGGTACAAAGGAGGAACCTTGTCAGAGGAGTAAGTTGTTTAGGACTTAGTGCAAGTCTAGAGGTAAAATTTGTGATGTTATTGTTGATAGTGGTAGTACCCATAACATTGCTACTAAGGACATGGTTCAAAAACTTGGTTTGAGTAGAATGAGACATCCACATCCTTATAGGATTGGCTGGTTGCATGATGATCATGCTCTAGAAGTAAGAGAACAATGCTTTATTGATGTTCATATTGGCCAGTATAAGGATCTTGTGTTATGTGATATTGTGGAGATAAATAGTTGTCATATATGGCTCAGTAGACCTTGACAATATGATTGCAGAGCTATGTATGATTGTGTGAAGAATGTGTTTACTGTTGAGAAGGATGACATGAAGTTTTACCTGATGCCTTTGCTGGATACAACACTTAGTAGAAGTTTGAGTATTGGTAGACGAGTTGAGTTGGTAGATCCTAAGAGAATGAATGATCAGTTTGGAGAACAGACCTATGTGTTATCAAGGAAAGACTTGAAAAGAAAGAGGAAGATGAAGTGGAAGAGTATGCAAAGTGAAAAGGTGGAGGACATGTATGTGAAGAACCAGTTTGGGGTTTATGTGCTAAATCTTGGAAGATGTTCTTCTCACATATGAACATCTTTTCAAACCTAGGGTGTCTGATGTAGGGAAATTTTGGTCCTTAGTGAATCTTCATGGTGGTGTATTACTAGGCCGATGTTACTTAGTTTTAGCCTTAACCGGTGGTCTCAATTATTGAAGAAATCTCGGTCACTGAAGGATCTCAATGAGACTTCTTGTGCTCAGTGGAACTGGTGCTCGGTAATGCCTGTGTTGCTTGGTGTTGCTTGGCTTCATCAGTTATTTCACTGGTGCTCAGTTGTTTCTCTAGCGCTCGATAGTTCTAGTTTACCAACTAGAGTTCTTAATGATTTGGTTGGCTGACTTGGTGCATTTATTGTTGGTAGCTATTGTTGGATTCTCCTATGTGGATCTAGAGGCCAACATGTTGAATTAAATAGTTATTGCATTTAATATTTATTTTTAGGAGTTAATGGTTTCATCTAGCCAACTTGTGGTTGATGATTAGTATTTAAGGAGTGTTTGGGTAGTTGTTTAAGCATTTAGATTGGAAGTTATGACAAAAAATCTGGGCAATCATATGGGAGATTTGGGGTAGCAAATAAGTGAAGTTGTGGAAAAGATCCTACAAGGTCTTGTAGATCAGATTGTTATCTGATAGTTTGTAATAACACAGCTAGTGGTTTGCATACTTGGAGACAAGGATATTGCTTGGAGGCTTGTGAGCTCAAGTTTAGATCTTCCTTAGGGTTTCCATCAGTTACTAATAGTTTTCAGAACTGAACTAGCTAGAGTTGTATTGGATCTTGTTGATCTTGCTGAATTACTTCTTGATTGTAATTGGCCCTCACTCAAAAGGCCTTACATCCAGACATGTTAATGGAAAATATTTTTTGAAACACATCTTTGTTGTGTTGTTCTAAAGCTGCAAGGTTGGACTGTCCCTAATTGGATCCACCATCCTTGACCTGCATCAAATGCTAATCAAGATCCTAAGGAAACACTTGAAGAAAGGGCTAATAGAGTAGCTCAAGATAATGATTTTCTTGAAGTCATGGAGAAATTGATAGATAGGGATAGGGATAAATGTTTCCTAAATCTAGCCCAAGTTGGGGTAAAGCTCCCATATGACTATGATATAGAGAAACTTAAGAAGAATCAAGAATCAGATAACCCCATGAATGCTATGACCAAACAATTACAAACATTTCAAGAACAAATAGATTTAATGAAAAAGGAGGCCGAACCTAAGCCCTTTTCTATTGAGGCCTTGTGTCCTTTCCCATTTGAAAAAAGCTTGGTCATGGCACCTTTTCCCTTCAATACCAATTTTCCTAAATATGATAAGTATATGGGTAAAATAGACCCACATGATCATCTAAGGGAATTTTGTTCCTTAAGCATTGAGTTCATGCACAACACTATGTACGTAATGAGACTTTTTCCTAGGAGCTTAGGAGGTCCCACCATGGAATAGTTCTCTAAGCTCCCACAAGGAATAAAGACTTTTGAGGAATTAGCCTCTAATTTTGTAACCCACTACTCCTATAATATCAAGCATGAAATCACAATGCTCAAATTATGTGATACTAAATAGAAAGATGGTGAATCCTTCTTAGGATTCCTACAAAGGTGGAGGACTATTTTTTCAAGGTACCCACAAAGTATCCCCGAGAAGGAGAAGATGGAAATTTTAACAAACAATTTGACCATGAAGATGAATTATCGATTACAACTTCAATGTCCCCCAAAATTTGAAAAACTTATCAAAAATGGGATCAAGATTGAAGATGTATTGGTAAAAAGAGGAGAGATAAAATTGTTCAAAGACAATAAATCCAATACCAAAAACAACAATACTAATTATGTATCTCATTATGTTAATAATAGAGGGGCCAAAAATCACAATGATAAACCTAAGTTATGGTTAAAGAATAATAACAAAAATATTGTGAATGATGGAGTTTTGGAGGCCCACAACTTGAAGGCAACCCCTTTTAACTTATCAAGTGGAGTAATTCTTCATAGAATGTAAATCAAACAAATAAAGGCTCCCTTTAATTCCAATAATTCCAACAATAATTCCAACAATCCCAACAATAATTCTAATAATAATCCTTTTAATAATGCTAATGGGAACAAGCCCAAACCCTTTTTCTCCACATATCAAAAGAGAAAATTCACCTTTTTAGGTGAACCCTTGGAGAATGCATTAAGAACCTTGGTTGCTAATAAGATTATCACATTACTTGATTTGAGACCTTATGAACCTCAAATTAAACCTAATTGGTGGAATGATTCTCACCATTGTGAGTATCATCAAAATAAGGGTCACAAAACCAACGAATGCATGCAGTTAAAACACTTAGTGAAAGGCCTAGTAGATGGTGGAACTATCAAAATTGAAGGACCTCAAAACAATTAGGATCATATGGCCTTCAAGAACCCCTTTCTAAACCATGAAAAAGGTGAGTCATCTAATGCCAACCAAAATCAGAAAAGAGGTAATGAGAAAGTGAAATTTTCTCATACCAATGATAACATAATCAATACTCTAAGTGAAGAGGACAATACCATAAATGTTATCATGGTAAAGGAGAAACCAAGAGAAGCATCATCTAATATTGTCACTAGGGGGAAAGCTTCTAAAATCACTCTACCCAGAAATACCCCAAGAATTGTTTTACCCAACCAAAGCACATCATCATCTTCAAAGCAATATAACTTGGTTGATCAATTACAAAGAACTCCCACTCAAATCTCAATCCTAGAATTTCTCAAATTATCACCTACTCACAAGGAGATTCTAGAGAAAGCTTTAGTAGAAACCAATGTGCCTCTAAACCTAGATGTAGACAAGTTTCAAAATGTGGTGGGACTTCTCATTGCTCCTCATTGCTTATCATTTTCCAAACAAGATGACATGTCACTAAACCACCCACAGAATTTAGCTTTACATATAGAAGTCCTTACTCACAAACATAGAGTGAAAAGAGTGCTTATCGATGGAGGAGCTAGCTTAAATATTTGTACCCTAAACTTGGTAAAAGCCCTAGGATTTTTTGAGGAGGCTATTGACCCAAAGAAGAAAATAACCATCAAAGCCTACGATGACAAAGAAAGAGTGTCTAAAGGAGTCATAGTACTTCCTATTAGAGTTGGTCCCATGAAAAAAGAGACCATATGCCAAGTTTTAGACCTAAAGCTGACCTACAATATCTTATTAGGGAGGTCGTGGATTCATGAAATGTAGTCCATGCCTTCTATTACCACCAATGTTTAAAATTCCCTTATCTAGGTCAAGAGATTATGGTAGGTGGGGACTCAAACCCATTTCAATATTGTAACAAAATGAATCCTATCAATGACTCTTTAGTCCCACATAATATAGAAGGGTCTATACCTAAACAAATAGAGCAAGGGGAAAGTTCCAAGGATATTCCATTATTAAAAAGAAAGGAAAAGATGGAAAGCGAAATTGTTGTTGAAGACATCCAAAGATCCACTAAGCTAGCTACATCGACAAAGGGAAAGGAAAAGGTTAGTGAGGAGAATGCACATGAGAAATAGAAAGAAGATGAAGATAAAGCCATCCAAATCTACACCAAAGATGAGCATTACCAAAAGATGGACCAAATGATGAGAAATTTTGATAAACAATTTAAAATCAAGCAAAAAGGAGTAGGGGGATATTCTTTATACATGATGTATTTTCCATTATCCCCCAAGTCATATGGAAAGCCATCCAATTTACCCCATAGATATAATGATCATTTTGTGAGAGCAAATACTTCTTCATCCATGGATGAAGATGATAGTGAAATTCTTAATTGGCTTTATAAAGATGAGGAGTCAAGTGCCCAAGAAAAACATATCCAAAATATAAACATTCCCACACATCAATATGGGAAAGGATTTCAAATAATGTAAAAGATGGGATAAAATGGCCAAGGACCTTTGGGTATAAGGAATGAAAGACTTATAGAACCCATTGAAATGACATGGCGAGCTAGCAAGGAAAAGACAGGGTTAGGGTACTTAGAACAAGGGTACACACAAAAGAACTATCCTAAAGTCTATGATCAAATCTTGCAATTAGAATCCCATAGTGATGAAGATTCTAATAAATGGGAATGGGACTCATTTTCAAGTGAGTCATGCCATGATAAGGAGATAGATGTTATTCATACCTATACTTCTAACAAATAAAAGGAGCAAATATCATAACCAAATCAGAATCAAGCCTCTAGTTCAAATCAAGTGGTCTTAGAACATATTCAAATTCAAGAAATTGAAATAAATCAATGGGTAGGTGAACCCTACATACCTTCATGGAGACCAAATATGGAGGAATCAAATGTTAGGTTTAACCCACAAGACTTTTATCCAATAGAAACCTTAGAGGAGTCTAGTGAGGAAGACTTTGATCCAACTTCTTTAGAACATCTAGAAGAGGCACATGTCATAGACTTGAATGATACAATTTAAAAACCATCAAACAAGGTCTTATCTATAAATCCCATCGAACCAAGCCAAAGCGTTGATCCTTTAACTCTCATATACCTAAAATTAATTGAATGGGATTCCATTGAACCAACCATCCTCCCAACCTTTTTGAATGACAATGTGGTGTCCCAATATCTCAATGCGGTTGAACCTTCTTCTACTATGGAATATCAAGAGGAAATAATAAAGGGGAGTATCCAAATTTTCAATCCACCTAAAAATGAAAAAAATAAAAAAAGTAAAAAAGAAAAAGAATCTAGTGTTGAAAACCACGTTGTGGTAGCATTAGATCCAAAAGAAAAAGAAATAAAGGATGTTTCTGAAGGTGAAAACCTAATTGAGGCACCTAAGGAAGGAAGTTTGGATGCTTTACCTGAACATTATGAAGAGAGATATCCAATTTTGATTGAGCCTACAGAAAAGATAAACATTGGGTTAGAAACTGAGCCAAAGATCATACACCTAGCAGCATCCTTATCTAGTGAAGAGAGAAAGGAATTCATAAAAATTTTCAAGGAAAAACAAGTCAACTTCGCATGGTCATATGATGATATGCCGGGATTGGACCCAAATCTAATTATGCATCACTTGAACATGAAATAAGGAGCCAAACCAGTCAAACAAAAGCTAAGGAAAATGCATCCACATGTAGCCTTGCTAGTAAAAGTGGAGTTGAGAAATTGCTAAAAGTGGGATTTATTAGGGCCATTGATTATGCCTAATGGATTTAAAATATTGTGCCAGTTTCAAAAGTAGATAAGTCCATCAAGATCTGCATGGATTTTAGGGACTTAAACTTGGCATGTCCTAAAGATGATTTTCCTCTTCCAAGCATAGATGCCATTGTGGACCTAACATCGAGACATTCCATGTTTTCACTTATAGATGGATTTAGTGGCTATAACTAGATCAAGATAGTACCTGAGGATCAAGATAAGACAACATTTACATGCGCATGGGGAACATTCTACTGGAATGTTATGCCCCTTGGTCTAAAGAATGCTGGGGCAACATATCAAAGGGCCATGACAACAATATTCCATGATATGATGCATAAGTTCATGGAAGATTATGTAGATGACATATTAGAAAAATATCATTCAAGAGAGGAGCATCTACCAATTTTAGAGAAATTTTTTGTCAGATTAGACAAATTCAAAGTAAGGCTCAATCCAAAAAAGTGTACATTTGGGGTCCAATCAGGAAAACTGCTAAGCTACATTGTATTAGTGAAAGGAATAGAAGTAGATCCCACTAAAGTCAAAGCCATCATGGAGATGGAAGAAACTTGAAACATAAGCCAAATGAGGTCATTACAAGGAAGAATTCAATCCATTAGGAGATTTATATCCCAATTGGCAGAAAAATGTCATAACTTCACCCAACTTCTCCATAAAGATACAATTTTCAAATGGGATGAGAAGTGTGAAGAAGCTTTCAACATGTTGAAGAAATACCTCATAAACCCTCCAAATTTGATGCCACCAATCAAAGGCAAACCCTTGATCCTATATATTTCAGTGATAGGGCATTCATTGGGGGCACTTTTGGCACAAGAAGATGAATTAGGCAAAGAAAAAGCTATATATTATATAAGTAGAACTTTGGTCAAATAAGAGTTGAATTACACCTTCATCAAAAGGGCATGTTTGGCTATGGTTTTTTCTTCCCAAAAACTATGCCACTATATGTTAGCTCATAAGATAGGACTCATTGCAAAGATCGATCCTTTGAAGTATCTACTTAGCAAAACAACATTAAATGGAAGGCTAGCCAAATGGGTCATGGTGTTGAGTGAATTTGACATTGAGTATGTAGACTGCAAATCTATCAAAGGGAAAGTCATTGCTGACCAATTAGTAGAATCACCACTATAAGATGATCATCCAATTCAAGTAGAATTCCCAAATTCTGAGATTGTGAATGTTGAGGCAAAGACATGGCAACTATATTTTGATGGTTCATACACCCAACATGGACCAGGAGAAGGCATACTCTTAATTACTCCTCAAGGATCTACAATTCCAAAGTCATATAAATTATTATTTCCATGCACCAATAACATAGAAAAATATGAAGCCTTGGTCATTTGAATCAAGATGGCATTAGAGTGGAAGGTGACAGAATTAAAGGTTTATGGAGACTCACAATTAGTCTTAATCAAATTAATGATGAATGTCAGATGAAAGATGACAAGATGGTACCTTATAAAAACATGGTGGAAAATCTTAAGTACTTCACTCATATTACATTTGAGCAAGTACCAAGAGAAAAGAACAAAGTAGCACATGCAATGGCAACTTTGGTATCACTTCTACAAACACCAAATCAAAGCACCAAATATGAATTCCTGGTAGAAGAAGTAGAACAGACCGCATTTGACCCTACCCATCCTCATACCATTTGTTTGCTAACTACACATTAATCACCTTGGTATGGACCTATTTAAACCTACTTAAAAGATCAAATCCTACCCATGGACCAAACCAGGAACCAAAAGAAAAGCTTCATCTACCAAGCCTCTTGATATACCTTAATAACTAAAACATTGTATCGTAAGAGTTTAGACAAAATGCTCCTTAGGTGTTTAGAGAAAGAGAAATCAGACGTAGCCTTGCAAGAAATCCATGAGGGAATCTGTGGATCACATTCATATGGATTAACCCTAGCTAAGAAACTTCTTAGGATAGGATATTTTTGTCCTACGATGGAGAAAGATGCTTGTCACTTTGTCAAAACTTGTAGAAAGTGTCAATTTCATGGAAACTTGATACATGTGCCCACATAAGAGCTTCATCCTATGACAACACCTTGGCCATTTTATCAATGAGGTCTAGATTTGATAGGAATGATTTATCCACCATCCTCAAATGGTCATAAATTCATTATCATGGTAACAGAGTACTTTACCAAATAGGTGGATGCTGTATCCTTATCAACTGCAACGGGAAAGAAAATATCTTTGTTTATCCTAAACCACATAATATGTAGATATGTTTTTTCTCATTCCATCATAATGGATAATGCAAAGAACTTAAAAAATAAAGACCTACAGGAATTATGCACAAAATTCCACATGATCCATCACTCATCTTCAATCTATTACCCCCAAGGTAATGGACAAGCCGAAGCAATGAATAAAAACATCTTGAAGATATTGAAGAGAATGGTGGACAATTTCAGTAGAGATTGGCATATCAAAATAAACCCAACCTTATGGGCTTATAGAACAAGCATCAGAATGCCAATAGGAGCTACACCATTTTCCTTAGTCTTTGGAACATAAGCAGTTTTACCTTTGGAGGTAGAACTTCCATCCTTAAGGGTATCTTTACATGGTTTAATAAGTGAAGAGAATTATAGAGTTGCTAGATTGCATGAACTAGAACTGCTAGATGAGAAACAACAACAAGAATTTGATCACTTAAAAGTATATCAAAATAGAATCTCAAGGACTTATAACAAGCACATCAAGTCAAGAACATTTCAAAAAGGTGACTTAGTTTTGTGAGAGAATCCCAAGAACCAAGTGGAAAGGGAAAAGAAGAGAAAATGGGAAGCAAATTGGTTAGGACCTTTTGTGATCATTTCATCTTTTGGGACAGGCACTTATAAGTTAGCGGATTGTGATGGAGAAGAGCTACAAGAACCTATCAATACCATTCATCTAAAGAGGTTCTATACATGAGATAGATGAAAGAGTATAAAGAGTATCAGAAAATCAGATGGAAAGAATCCTATTTATGGTATATAGTCAAAAGAGATCTTGAAAATACCAAAAACATGTGAAAAATAGAAAAGAGAAAACAAATTGGAAAAGCAGAAAAGATAAAAAATAGTGGAAAATTGAGCAAAAAAAAAAGAAAAAATTAAAAAAATTAAAAAAATTAAAAAAAGAGAAAAAGTGCCTTGGTGAAAACCTAGAAAATAGGCACCTTGGTAGAAAAAAAAGGAAAAAGCTTTAAAAATAGAGAAAGAAGAGATCCATTCAATTGGTGAAAACTTGGTAAATAGGTGCCATTGAAAGTCCATGTCAGTCACATATCTAGAAGGTCACCTTTTAAATATTGCATTCGCTAGCATTTGTATATATTGCATAATAAAACCCCACAGTTGCATTTGCAAGTATCTCAAGATTTTGGTCACCTAATCTGTAAATTGTCCTAAGTCTAACTTTGAAATCATATCAAACTAGGGGAAATCTACTCAAAAGGAGGAAGGATTCATCAAAAGAAAATTTCAATCAATCATTGAATCAATTCATAAAAAATGCAAGTGAAGCACTTAATCAAATCCTAAATCCTAATCCAATTTGAACCAAATGAAAAATTTAATCTGAGATCTTACATGACCTTATCTTTATCAGGATTAAAATTATGAAATGGATGGAACTACACTTGAAATATGGATTTGAAAAACATTGCTAATTGTTGACTTGATTGATGAAATCATGTCTTTCTAGCGAATTGATGAAAGTTTTTAAACTAGACAAGCTATGATGAAAGCATGATATTTTGTTGATTTCTAAATGACTTTCTTAAGATCAAAGTTCTAAATCATGTATTATTTGTCTAAGGACATGATCATCAAAGAATCATTGAGGACTTGTACATAGGATAAAACTGAGATCTCTGTTTGTTTACGCAAAAGGATACCTTGGATATTTTGATCTTCAATATCATAATACCAAAATCCACTTGCAACATAGAATCTAACAAAATCGGTATTTGCACTCTCATGATTGTCTTGAATCATTGATAGTCATACCAGAAAAGAGATGGGAAAGAAACACAAGAGGTGCAAAAATTATTTATATCATCATGGTTGAACTAGTGATGTTGTACTAAAATGGGGATTCCAAAAATTGCTCAATGATGATTATAAGCTCCAAATTTTTGAATAATGACAGTTAGTTGTATACATCTTAGATTAAATGCATTTAATGTATTTTTCCTTTCTTAGTTTATGATTGCAAGAGCGAAAATTGACAAAACAAAAGGGGGTGTGGTCAAATTAAAAATCAAAGGATCATCAAAAACTATATGTGATCGAGTGTGTTGGAAATCAAAAATAAAAAACAAAAGTGCATTTCATTAGTTCACTTGCATTTGTTAGGTTCATTTATCACCATTACATTAAATCATTGAAACCATCTTCACTACATTCATTTTATCTTACATTCACATAAGCGTTTCCATCATTTAAACCATTAAGTTCATTGGATTTCATCATTTTAAAATCATTGCATTAAATTGCATAAGTCATGTACCATCATTTGCATTAGGTTCATTGCATTAAGTTGCATTAATCTTTATCTTTAGAATTATTTAATTCAATTACATTAGGTTGCATACATCACCTTAAATTCATTAACTGCATTAGATTGCATCATTCAAGATTCATTTCATTTAGTATGCATCATTCATTGCAAAAGGAAATCATTCATTTCACATCTATTAAGTACATTTACCATTGCATTCATTATAATCATAAATCATTACATCATTGTATCTATGACATCATTGCATTGCAATATCATTCATCTATACCACATATAAACATCTAGGATCATTAATAATTAAGTATCCATATCACATTGCATTCATATACATTATCCATTACAACCATCTAATCCATCCATATATCATTGCATCCATAAAAAATAAAGAATTAATCATTAGAATCCACATCATCTCATTCATCCATTTATTCTATGTCATACATAAGAAAATCATTTAAGCAACATTAGAACATGTGCATACATATCAAAAATTTCATTTGAAAAGCATAGAACAAAGCATATAGGAGATAGAACCATCTAGATCTACATATCATGCTAAAACACCTGAAAAGGAAATCCAACACATCATGACATCATATATAGTGAAAGCTATAAAAAATGAGTATTAGAGTCTATAACATCATCATAAGATCAATAGGATATCAGAGTCCACCAGAAGATCATAAATGCAAATATCTAGATAATCAAAGTCTATCAAAGTAAATTAAAGTATCAAAGTATCAACATGAACAACCTCAATGAATAAAAAATGATACAATAGAGTCCAATGTCTCAATATCAACAAAGAAATGAGATCATGTATATCATCAAAAATATCTCATATCATATCTCAACTGGATGAACCACTAGCACCATCTCCACCATCAGGACTAGGAGAACTATCTGGAGGATGACTCGAGCTCACCTATATTCCCTACTGACTCATTGCATCCAGAAAGGTCTACATCATCAAACTCAAATGAGTAAACTATTGCTGCATCGCTAACATTTGAGATTGAAGAGATATAACATCTGATGCTAAAGCTGGAGTAGGAGCATGTGCTGCAGAAGATTGTGGTGGAGGTATTGAAGAAGAAGGCATGGAAGAAGATGGATCTAATAAGGATGGAACAAAACTTAAAGAAGATGGACATGAAGAAGATGATGGCATCAAAGTAGAAGCAGATGCCTAAGAAGAGGAAGCCTGTGGAACAACTAGAGGTATCACCTGCTGAGCAGGTTGACCCTATGCCTGATTAAGAAAAACCTGTGCAACCTCTACATCAACCTCTTGCTGCTGCCTAGCTCTATGCTGGCCTTGTCGCATAGCTGGATCCACAACAACCCGATGGAGTGCTCTATCTGCACTGCCTCTAACCTAATCAACCCTAGGCAGGATAGGAGCAACATAAATCACTGGAATAATAACTCTACCTACTCTGACTACCTGCCAACCTCATCATCCACATCATGCTCTAATCCTACCCCCACCTCTCCCACCATCTCCATAATCTACATCATCTCCCCCATCTCCCACATCACCACCGTCACCATTTAATACTTGGGACTCTCTCAGCATGATCTGTAAACCTCAGAAATGGGTTCTGATGCAGCCAATCTATGTACTCATCTGTGATACTAGCATCCATAATGTTCTCTCACATCGACCAAGGTAGATATCCAAGATCTCAAATCTCTTAGATAGCTTTCCCATAATCCACGTAGGGACCCCACAAAGATCTCTCTGCCTGAACTCAAGCATACATAGCCACTCCTTGGGGCATACCCTATGTACGCCCATACTGATGTAGAACTCTCCTAAAGAAAAATATCTCTATGATATAAGTGGAACGTCCAATCATCCATCAAGGATAGAACATGAAAGGCAACTTAGTGCCATCCTTAGGCTAAGCCTCACATCCCACATATGGCCTCCAGACCACAACATCCATATCATTGATGAAATGATGCCAATAATCTA
Source organism: Chamaecyparis obtusa (assembly GCA_027943335.1). Taxonomy (NCBI): domain Eukaryota; kingdom Viridiplantae; phylum Streptophyta; class Pinopsida; order Cupressales; family Cupressaceae; genus Chamaecyparis; species Chamaecyparis obtusa. The sequence continues at coordinate 358,823 of BSBK01003646.1, forward strand.
GCTTATCCATATGGGTCTGAATGACCATACCCTCATACATCCAGGAGAATGGCCAACTCGGATCTCACTACCATGCTGTGATGGGACGTGTCATTGGGATATGCTCCCAAGTCCAAAGCTATAGTAATATCACTCCTATAGTGAGTGTGGAAGATCATCTATAAACAATTGAGCTAATGCACAGGATCCCCAATCAAATCACCGAGGATGCACCATCAAGTCCTCAAGGATAGGACCCCATCCAATTGCAAACCCATGACCACATCTATCTGGAAGCAAGAACCCACCAATCAGAGTACCTAAGATTGCTGGTAGCACTGAAAAAGAAAGAAACTGGGCCCACTAGATATGATCGTCTCCAATGGTCAAATCCAAAAAGACCCACCAACATGCTGACCCATCATATACAGAATCGTAATAAACCAACTCTCCTCTAGTTGGCAAGTGGAGGATATGATACACATCCTTCGGGGTGATCGTCATCTCACCCATAGGTAAATGGAAGGTGTTATGGTCTAAGTGCCATCGTTCAGCCATAGCAGTGATCAAACCCCGATTCACTCAGAATCGCGGTAGAGCCAGAAGGAAAGATAGACCACATAGACTGATATGTCTATGATCAACCACACTTAGGTCCTGGATCATAATCATGGGTAAGGTATATGAACCACGAACACCTAATGACTTGAGCATAGCCTGCAAAAAGCAAGTTCAATCACATCAATTTTGAAATAATTTATCATTTGGATCATCCTAAGTCAATAAAAAATTTACAAATATCAAACCACAATCAATTTTCCTGAGTCTATTCAGAGAGGATGGAAAATTCATCATCACCCATCATCTAAATCTAGATTGACAATCAAACATTCAAACTATGATTGACTCATACTGACATCTTACGACTCACTATAACATCAAGTTTGTTACCTTAACCAATCATCTGATCGACGATGTTGAATAATTTGCAAAGTGGACTATGGCAATTTAAAATATTTTCTAGTAGGGCAAAAGTGCTATTTCAGGCTTTAAAAGCGTTGTTTAAATGTTTAAATATGCTACTTAAAGATTTAAAAGTGCAACTTTAGGCAAAAGTGCTAAAACTATTTGAAAGTGCTATTTTGAAATTTATAAGTGGTAATTTAAATGGAAAAAGAGAAATCAAGATCATACACACTATTTGACAAAGCAAAAGTGAATTCAACCCTAGAACAGGCATGTAAACATGCTATTCTGATTCGTGAAAGAGCTAGTTAAAATTGCAGAAGCATTATTTCATGTGTAAAAGAGCTATTTAAATGTGTAACATCGCTATTTGAAAAATAAAAAGCAAAAATAGATGGGTTTTCCTAAGAAAAATTCAATTTTTTTAAAATTTAAATGCATAAATTGATAAAACTAAGAGGTTTAGGCACTCACTAGAGGTTCGTAGGCGAGTGGACATTGATACCGTCAACCGCACTTGAATCTATGCTCATGTATCGAGATCAACATCATTAGGGAGTCAAAGAACGTCAGAGCTCAAAAGTCAGCATCAGTAACAACATCAACAATTTCATTTCCAAGGGGGCATACCATCGGATAATCAGCATCACTAGCAACATCATCAAATCAGGGAAATGATCATCAAATCAAAGTGCAATCTTTTATCAGGAAATTTTTCACTAATCAATCGAGAGGGGCATCAAACATCAAACCACATCAAATCAGGTATCATATCAACAATCTAACATCAGATCAACCATCAGGAACACAAAAATCAAATTAGAACTACATCAATCCTATCATCAAAATTGGCATTTCATATCAAACATCAAGATCAACCATCAATAGAACCAAGACCTTTTATCAATTTGGATCAAAACACTCTTTGAATCGACACGCTTTGTATGTCAACTCAAAGAGAGGCATTTGTAATCACCAAAAAGTGGACACAATCAATCAATTGATTAATAGAGGCAAATCAAGGAAAAATCAAGGCAATTGAATCCAAACAAGTATTTAGCCAATCAAAATTAAAATCAAGCTTCAATTAAATTTAAATAAAAATCAATAGCCTTTTAGTAAAGTGAAATCAAATCAATGTGCAATTAATTCAATTAATTGTATAGTTTGGAATCAAATAAACTCAACCCATTCAAGGGGTACACTTGGCTAAATAAATGAATTAAAATCAATTGATTAAATCCTAATTTCTCTAAACACCACATGGGAGGAAAAAGCCTCAACCAATAGGATTTAAGAAAAGAACTCACATGGATCAAGCCAAAATGAAACTCAATCACTCAAATTGAAAGAGCATTTTGTCCACTCATCTTGTCTTCTTGTCCCAAGCTTTGAGGAAACAATATTTAAATTGTCTTCAAAGGGTGGAACCAAAGACTCAACTCAAGCCTAATCATGATCAACTCTACCACACCCCCTACACTTGCCAAATGCTATATAAGAAAGGCATAAATCACTCATAAATCAATCTAAAAATCTGAGAATTGCATCTAACCTCTTGAGAATTATAGCTAGAAAGGAAATTTAGAAGTTAATTGAGAATTTCTATTTGGAATTGAATTAATTAGTTTAGCTCATCACTCATTTCTCATTCTAGGACTATCATTAATGGAGGCTTGTTGAGAGCTTCACCATTAACACTCTTAGTTAGAGAGCCATATAATGCTTAATTATTCTTTATTTGCTAAATAGAGTTGCTAATTGTGGTTATTTAGTTTCTATTTGATTTATTGTTCAATACTAATTCTATGAAGGTACAATTTCTAGTACACACTAGAAAGTAGTAGAAATAGATCTAACAATGAAGCTATGATAGTCAATAGATATGTAATTGTATTTGAAATGTAAACAAGTATGTTAATATAAAAGCTTGGACTCAACACTAAAAAATGTAAATCAAAACTTCCATGATTGTATGCTTGGAATCCACCTTGAAGGGAGAATGAATAGATCTTGAAGATGAACAAAAGGATCATGAAGGAAGATCACACCACCATGATGGATAGATCTAGGGTTTGAATGATGAATCTTGAATGCTTGGACCAAATTCCTCCAAAGGCTTGAATGCTTGAATCCTTGATCTTCAATGAAGAACTTGAATACTTGAAGATAAATGATGGCTTGAATTCTTCCTTGAAAATGATTTCTTGAAGGATGGAGTGCTTGATTGAGATATGGCAAAGGATTGCAAAAGATGCTTGATAGTGGATGTTTCATGAAAAGTGAATGTGAAAATGAGAAAGGCAGGCTTCCTTTTATACCAGTCTATGACACAAACTTCTAGAGAGGTTGACATAGGAGAATTAAATTCCAATTAAGGCTTAACCCCTATAAATAGACCTAGATTAAATATAATTTAAGAGTTTAACATTCCAAAGTCCGAAACAGCTGACCCGAAAGAAGGAAAATCAACTTTTGAGTTTCCCCCCACATCTGATAAAATTTCTACTGAAAAGGGGGACCTAGGTCAAGGATGAGGTCAAACTTGACCTACGTTAAAGTTGAGGTTGAATTTGACCTAGGTCAAGGTCAAGTTTGACCTTGACCTAGGGGTTTAGGACCCCTGGAAAATGAGCTAGAAGAGGAAAACAATGCCCAGGGAGGCCCAAACAGAGCCCTAAACATGCATAGAAGATAGGAAGGGGGTAGAAAACATAAGAAAACATGATGATGAACCAAAAAAACCCCCTAAGGAGGACTAAATTTTCTTAACATGGAAGTGCTTCAAATTTAAGATGATACATTAAGCCCCCACTTTAGCGAGAGTATGGAAATTGAACATGCTCACGGTAAAGGAGAAGAAAGATCCAAGTGGATTCCCAACAAGATAGAATAGCACATAGTTAAGGAAAAAATCCCCCAAAATAAGTATTCTAACTCAACATACATGCATGAGGGTGCAAAAGCAAACACAAAACTTAAAACAAACCCAAATCAACTAGTAAAGGAAACCTTGCTAAGAAATGCCTCCTATACTAATATCATATTGGAAAGCTATCATAAAAGCATAAATGATTACATAAGAAAGAAAAGAGAAACACTATAGATAACATAGATTCATGATCCAGTCCTATTAGCATGAAAGAAAAAAGAGAGAAAAGAGAAAGTGATTACCTTGCCCAATAAGATGTCCGTGAATCACCAAGGAGGGAGAGCCCAACAGGTAACTAGACCCAATAGTTCACCCAACAAACTATGCTTTACAATTGTAATGCATCTTCTAAAGGCTTTTGGAATGCCCATAGATCCACCTTCTTGTATCACTATGAATATAAAATGTGCATCCCTTCAGCATTTAGCATCTTATGTGCATTACCTTCCGTGGATTTAGCATATTGAAAATTGAAAAATGCGCGTCTCTTTAGGATTTAGAAACTTATTTGCATTACCTTCAAAGGATTTAGCATATTGAAAATTGAAAAATGGGTGTCTCTTCAGGATTTAGCAACTTATGTGCATTACCTTTAGAGGATTTAGCATATTGAAAATTGAAAAATGAGCATCTCTTTAGGATTTAGAAACTTATGTGCTTTACGTTTGGAGGATTTATCATATAAATGAAAAACTATAGTACAAAGGAGACCCTATATATGCCCCCTCCTTATTATGGCTGTCTACTAGACATGATAAGGAAGAGAAAGAGGATACCTACTTCACAATGTAAGGATATATCCCACTTAACAACAATGTACACTATATACTTAGCGAAGGGTATTGACCCCTACATCCAAGAGTATAGATAATCATGAAAAGAAAGGATATGTCACTCATGAAAAAGTATCCTCAAAGAAAGATATCTTATCAACAAGACCCCCACCATAGAAGAGTTCTTTTAGATAAAATATCATCTTTCAAAGATAAACCAAGCGAAAACAAAGATTCAATCATCAAGCCACCTATAATCAAGAGGAGGAGGAATCTTTGAATTGAGGGAAACAACTCCAATCACCAAAGCAAGTGCAAGAGTTTATAAACAACATAACTAGAAAAATAGAGAAGAGGTGATGACCTAGGACAACAACCTCTCATATAAAGAGGATATCCATAGTCAAAACATTGGTCAGTATAATGAAATAATGTTACAAGATAAACAAATGTAACTAAGCTAAGGAAATCAGATCCCTAGACAAAGAGAAAGAAAGAAGAACCTTGCCCCCTAGGGATGAAAGCAAGGGATAACTTTGCAAAAAAAAAGTCTTTAGAAAAGATATCTCAAATACAATCTATGAATAATTATAAACATAATACAAAACTATAGAAAGAGAGGATAGAAATAATACCGATTAAGCTCAAAAAAAGGTTAATGGATCCTAGGAGACTGGATGGAAATACACCTCTTTCCCCCTATTCTAGAGACAAGAGGAGAAGGAATCTATATTATATCAGAATAAGGGGTATCGCCTATATCAAAATTATGAATGAATTGTAAAACTGCACGAGAGTGAGATATAATTTCTAGAGCAACTCTTTCCCTAACATATAACTTGAAATGCACACAATCAGTAAGTAAATGTGTATTACTATAATGAAAAAGACATTTATACTTATATAGAGCATCTGTCGGCATAGGTTTAAAGATTTATTTCTTGGAATTCATTAACTGAACATACACCTTTTTAGCCACATCTTGACGAATATCAGGGTTATCTAAGGTAGGTGTAGGGAGAAGAGGAGGACGATCAACATCAACCACCTTGAATTGAGATTGCGAACAAACAACACCACACATATCTTGTTTAGGGGGTATATGAACCAGATACTTAATACCATGCTCATTAACACCAAGCCCTAAACCTCTATAACCTTGTTTAGTCATCATATTATATCCTTTATTGTACATATCATGTAAAGCTTCTACATGAGGTGATTGTTTATCATGTTCATGAGTAAAGGTTGTATAAGGTGGAATAATAGGTTTAGAAGAAGTTTTTTTTCTCTTCCCTTTAATATCTTTTTGGATTAGATAAGAAGGTGAAGGTAAATCCAAGAATTATTGCACATCCGCATCATGAACCTTAGTTTGAATCTCAGCATAAGTATGAGAAGAACTCAGGATAGCGGATGGAGAATTAGGAAAATTAGGAATGTTAGGAAGTGGATGAAGATTAGGAGCTATATTAGGAAGTATAGGATTAGGATTAGGAGTATTAGGAGATGGTGTATCATCTACAAAATTATTTACTTAATCCAAAAGTGTAATAAGTCCTCCACATAAATCTTTAATGAAAGTTTTGAAAGTAGGAAGACTAGTATCGGTCAATCTCACAATAGCATAGGCAAGTGAAAAATGAAGAGTAACCAACATAATGAAGTGGATGATATTCTCATAAACATCATAGGTATGGTAAAGATATGCCAAGAGAAGGATAATAAATAAAATAATCACACACCAAAGCATCTTAAAGATTTTCATAGCAAATGAAATGCAAGAAATATTTTTGTATTTTGTTGAATATATTGATTTTTTTGTATTTTTGAATTTAAAATGCAAGAGCATAAAATAAATCTAATCTTAAGGAAAGAAAGAAAAGCATCTAACACAAAAAAGAAAGAGTTGTCTATCACGGGCTCACCAAAATGTAGGATGAAGGTGAACAGACAAGGTTATGCAAAGAGAGATCTAATACCATAAAAGAAAGAGTTTTCTATCACAGGTTCACCAAAATGTAAGATATAAAAATATATCTTTTTAGGGATATATTCGTATATGTTTGGTTTGTGTTAAAGGGGGATTATGATTGATTTGATTTGTGTGTGTGGAAATTTTTTTGGACATATAAACTTAATAAAACATAAATACTTATCTTTATAAGGAGAAGATTCAGAAATCACTATTTTTTGGTGTTTGTGTTAGGTTTCAGGAAATTCTGCAATCGGTTATGGCTTGGAAATGCATAAAAAAAGAAAACCCATAAACTTTCTATCTTTTTGAGAAAGGTCATCCTTGACCTGAAACATGGGTAAGATCTTACCTCGGGGTACAATCTTACCCCAAAAGGTCATCCTTGACCTGCACCATTCTAATAGAAATTTTGTTTGCGGATCCCAGAAGTTTGCCGAAAAGGGTACTCAGATATGAACTACAATTCATTGTCCCACACCTATACCTACAAGAAAAAGAGGCCTTTTATTGTTTGGATGAGGGGTTTTCCTTGGTCAAACCCTGGTTTGGAATAAACCTTTAAAATAGAATTGTAATAGAGAATGCTAGCAAGTAGTAGAAATAGATCTAACAACAAAGCTATGATACTCAATAGATATGCAATTGTATTTGAAATGTAAACAAGTATGTTATTATGGAAGCTTGGACTCAACACTAACAAATGTAAATCAAAACCTCCATGATTGTATGCTTGGTTTCCACCTTGAAGGGAAATGAACAGATCTTGAAGATGAACAAAAGGATCTTGAAGGAAGATCACAGCACCATGATTGATAGATCTAGGGTTTGAATTATGAATCTTGAATGCTTGAACAAAATTCCTCCAAAGGCTTGAATGCTTGAATCCTTGATCTTCAATGAAGGACATGAATACTTTAAGATAGATGATGGCTTGAAATCTTCCTTGAAAATGATTGCTTGAAGGATGGAGTGCTTGATTGAGATATGGCAAAAGATTGCAAAAGATGCTTGATAGTGGATGTTTCATGAAAAGTGGATGTTAAAATGATAGAGGAAGGCTTCCTTTTATACTAGTCTAGGGCACAAAATTATAGAGAGGCTAACATAGGAGAATTAAATTCCAATTAAGCCTTAACCCCTAGAAATGGGCCTAGATTAAATATAATTTAAGAGTTTACCATTTTGAAACCCGAAACAATTGACCTGGAAGTGGGAAAATAAACTTTTGAGTTTCCCCCCACATCTGGCAAACTTTCTAATGAAAAGGAGGACTAAGGTCAAGGATGAGGTCAACTTTGACCTAGGTCAAGGTTGAGGTCAACCTTGACCTAGGGGTTTAGGACCCCTTGAAAATGAGCCAGAAGAGGAAACAGTGCCCGGGGAGGCCCCACTACAACATTTGGGGTTGAATTTCGATGCCAATTTGTGACACCACTATAATTTGTGTTTGTTTTTTCTATTTTTTTTCAAGTGCCCCCAACGGTGTCATAATAGTGATGATGACATCATAATTGTGACACCCATTTGGTTATAAACAAAAAAAAAAGAAAAAGGAAGTGTCATTTGTAATTTGTGAATTCGAAGAGCTGTCGCGAAGATGACGCTACACTTTTGCATGGTGCGAAGAGGGCATTTGAGTTTGGCATGCACAAAGAGGCCAACACCATGTGGGAAGAGGGCACTAGCACTTGAGGTAGGCATTCAAGTTTTGTCTTCTCATTAACTCAATTTCAGTTGCATTGTTTACATCTTAACATTGTTAATAGTTGCATTGTTTATATCTTAGCATTTGAAATGCTCTATGACCTGCGAGCTTTGAGAACTAAGAAATCATTTCTATTACTTTCAAGGCATTGTGTGAAGTGCTTGATCTCTCTTTATTTGTTTTTTTGTTGATATTCACTATGTGGTACTCTCGGTTTATGATCATTTCATGAGGAAATGTCTTTATGGCTCACGGGCTGCAAGCTAGGGCATCATACATTGTTTATGAGCTCACTATTGAATACTGACATTGTTTACATCTTTTCATTTGGAATGCTTGATGACCCATGAGGTTTGAGAGCTAGGGCATCATTGCTATTACCTTCAAGGCATTGTGTGAAGTGTTTGATCTCTCTTTATTTGTTTTGCTATTGATATTCACTATGTGGTACTCCCCGTTTATGATCATTTCATGAGGAAATGTCTTGATGGATCACAAGCTACAATCTAGGGCATCATACATTGTTCATGAGCTCACTGTTTAATACTGACATTGTTTACATCTTTTCATTTGGAATGCTTGATGACTTGCAAGCTTTGAGAGCTAGGGCATCATTTCTATTACCTTCAAGGCATTGTGTGAAGTGTTTGATCTCTCTTTATTTGTTTTTCTATTGATATTTACTACGTGGTACTCCCCATTTATGATCATTTGATGAGGAAATCTCTTGATGGCTCATGGGCTACAAGCTAGGGCATCATACATTGTTCATGAGCTCACTGTTTAATATCTGGCTAGTCCATGTAAATGGTACCAGGCCAACCCAATCAACCCAACTAAATGTGTCATGTTTATCTTTGTCAAATACACTTAGTCACCATTTTATTCTTGTTCTTCACACAAATATTGCATCAAAAGTAATTGTAAACAATGATTCAAAGAAAAAAGAAACAACTACAATAGATCAGACCCCAAAAGAATACAGTCAAGGAGAAATAGTGCCCTAATCAGAGATAAAATGAACTCTTAATGTAAGCAAGCATGGAAACAAAGAGGGGAAAGTAAGGCACCAACCAGACTCGGGAAAATATAGCATCCAAAATCATAGAGGATGCTGAAAGAACAAGGAGGTTAGACCACACAAATTTCATACCTTTCCAACACAAGATCAGCTATAAAGATCTTAGCCTTCTTCTCCCTTGAATTCACAATAAGAACAGTTAAAATTGAATGCTCCTAGTTTTTCTTCAAATCTATTCAAAAATCTTATGAATTCATTGTGCATCAGGTATGACATATGAAGGAATGAATTTGAAATAAGAAAGAAAAATCTTTCTATTTAAAAAATAGCATAATTAAGCATTAAACAAAAAAAGTGCAAACTTATAAACTTAGAAGATATATACACCACCTTGATCCATTGAAAAGGTCTTATCCTTCTTCTCCCCTGAAATCACAATAGGAACAAATAAAATTCAATAATCTTAGTTTTTATTCAAATATATTTGAAACTCCTATCAGCTCATTGTCTAATAGTTAAACTAACATATGACTTCAAAGGAGGAATTATGAAATATAGTTGTAGGTAGTTATCTCTTCTATAATGATGGAGGAGTCAAAGGTAATGATCAATGAGGTTGCTTCTATTAGATCATACATTAATACACTTACTATTTTGAATTTGAGCTTGAGCATCATGCAATGTTATTGCTGTCATTGCATGCTTGCTTCTGTTGTGCACCATATATTGTTTTATACACTATTTATTTCATTGAGACTGTGAGCTTGGCATTTGTAATGTATTTTCTATTATTGGATCAATGCTACCATGTTGTTGAGTCTATGTATGGCTTGACTATGCACATGGATAATTGTAGATGAGGATCATTAATAGGGTGCTAGGCATTGCTTAGATCCTTTGGATCTAACCCCATCTTTTCCTTCCTTGTAGGTTTTGGATCATACAAGAGCATACTAGATTGAACCCTGGGTCAACACTTCATTACTTCAGACAATGTTTGGTACCTTCATTATTTATGTTCATCCACTTATGTATTTTTGCATATTCATTCATATTCTTCTGAAAGTTGGCTACTAGTGACCATATAGGACCATTCTTGATGAAATTTGGAATGAAATTTTATAACATAGTTTCTTAGCATTTGATCTTTATATGGCAGCCATGACTTGAGGTAGGCATTCGAGCTTTGTCTTCTCATTAACTCAACTTCATTTTGATGGAATTTTTTGATGGTACTCCCCATTTATGATCATTTCATGAGGAAATGTCTTGATGGATCACGGGCTGCAAGCTAGGGCATCATGCATTGTTTATGAGCTCACTTTTTGAGCACCTCATGTCCCTATTTGATTGGCCAGTTCTTTTTTTGTTATATTGATGCTATTAGATCAAATAGGGACATCAGTAATAAAATAATACACTTAATATTTTGAATTTGAGCTCTGGCATCATGCAATGTTATTGCTGCCAAAATAGTAAGTGTATTAATGTATGATCTAATAGCAAAAACCTCATTGATCATTACCTTTGACTCCTCCATCATTATAGAAGAGATAAATACCTACAACTATATTTCACAATTCCTCCTTTGAAGTTATAGGTTAGTTTAAAATGGAGAGGGGTCTCGAAATATCGTATGTAAAAACATTACATAGTGGCATTCAGATTAAGTACAATATGAATTCACATGCCTTTAATTATGTTACACTTTTGAAATTATCACTCATTGGTCATTTGACAATTCAAGATATAAGTATTAGAATATAAACTATTGTAAAAGGAAGAAACACATATGTATCATCATTTAATACAAAATATAAAAGTATCCCACAGACACACAATTGCTATTATAACAACCATCCTCTAATCCCATGGTGTACTAGTCTCAAGGTAAGAACAATTTACTTAAGCCATCATATAAGTATCATCCTAAATTTTAAATAAACATTGACTATGGATATAGAACACTGAACCATAATAAATTATAGAGTTTTACTGCAGTTTCTATGTCCACTTACAATAATAAATTATAGAGTTTCATTGCAATTTCTATGTCCACTACCATTAAAATATATCACTCCTCATGTTATATAGGCATCCTTCTCATTAAGTGTTTCCATTAAAATATATCACTCCTGCTATATAATGTATATGCATACTTGTTTAAAATTCCATACTTGTTGCTCTTAAATATTATTACCATTTCACTCAAATTTACACGACATTAAAGACAAGCCCAAAATATATACATATGTGTAAGTATAGGAGAAGCTGGATTCTGCAACTATTGGAAAAAAAAAACTATACCAATAGTAGCTTATGAGAAACTATACTTGTGCTTACCACACCATACCTCAACATCATAATGCTTATGATTTTCAAGCTTGAGCAAGGCTTCATACCACGCACTGTCCGCAAATTTGTATGCAACATTGATTTAGGCTGGAGGTAAACTACATGTGTCATGTAAACAACATGGTTGAATGCAATCTCTTTTGCACATTTTCAAGAGTTTTCCCACCAATACAAGTGTAAATAATGCATTGAACGTAATCTACAAACACTATGTGGTATGAAGTCTCATTGAAGCTTGAAATATACCACTCCTCATGTTATTGTCAAAATTAAATTCAAATATTTCTCAAAACATTTATTCTTGTAGAATTAAGAATTCCTTATCTCAATAATAAAACAATCTTCCATAATAGCTTTTGAATCACATTAACACATACCCATGTTCTTTAGCATAGTTCATTTTAGAAGTGTATGGCTTAACTATGCACATACATAATTGTAGATGAGGATCAGTAATAGGGTGTCAGACATTGCTTAGATCATTTGGATCTAATCCCATCTTTTTCTTCCTTGTAGGTTTTGGATCATACAAGAGCATACTAGATTGAACCCTGGGTCAACACTTCATTACTTTAGGCAATGTTTGGTACCTTCATTATTTATCTTCATCCACTTATGTATGTTTGCATATTCATTCATATTCTTCTGAAAGTTGGCTATTAGTGACCATATAGGACCATTCTTGATGTTTTTGGGTCATTTGAAGAAAAGATGTAAATAGGGACATCAGTAATAAAATAGGGATATCTTAATCTTTATGAGCTCAAATTCAAAACAGTAAGTGTATTATTTTATTACCGATGTCCCTATTTGATGTCCCTATTTTATTACTAATGTCCCTATTTTGAAGTGTTTGATCATTTCTATTACCTTCAAGGCATTGTGTGAAGTGTTTGATCTCTCTTTATTTGTTTTGTTGTGCATGTACCAGCTCTGATCAACTCTGATATGCACAGGTGATGAACATTCATATTTTCCTAAGTAGTACTTTGAGCTTTCCTGCAACACATGTACTATTGTGAAAATCATCACAAGTCAATTTTTTGTAGGAAAGCTCATAGTACACATTTATAGATGACATTGTTTACATCTTAACATTTGGAATGCTCGATGACCCACAAGCTTTGAGAGCTAGGGCATCATTGCTATTACCTTCAAGGCATTGTGTGAAGTGTTTGATCTCTCTTTATTTATTTTTCTGTTGATATTCACTATGTGGTACTCCCTGTTTAGGATCATTTCATGAGGAAATGTCTTGATGGCTTGGCTGCAAGCTAGGGCATCATGCATTGTTTATGAGCTCACTGTTTGAGCACCTCATGTCCCTATTTAATGCTGGCATTGTTTACATCTTTTCATTTGGAATACTTGATGAACTGTGAGCTTTAAGAGCTAGGGCATCATTTCTATTACCTTCAAGGAATTGTGGGAAGTGTTTGATCTCTCTTTATTTGTTTTGCTATTGATATTCACTATGTGGTACTCCCTGTTTATGATCATTTCATGAAGAAATGTATTGATGGCTTGTGGACTGCAAGCTAGGGCATCATACATTGTTCATGAGCTCACTATTTAATAATGACATTGTTTACATCTTTTCATTTGGAATGCTTGATGAATCATGAGCTTTGAGAGCTAGGGCATCATTTCTATTACCTTCAAGGCATTGTGTGAAGTGTTTGATCTCTCTTTATTTGTTTTGTTGTTGATATTCAGTATGTGGTACTCCCTGTTTATGATCATTTCATGAGGAAATGTCTTGATGGCTCATGGGCTGCAAGCTAGGGCATCATGCATTGTTTATGAGCTCACTATTTGAGAACTTCATGTTCCTATTTGACTAGCTGGTGCTCAAATAGTGAGCTCACAAACAATGCATGATGCCCTAGCTTGTAGCCCGCAAGCCATCAAGATATTTCCTCATGAAATGATCATAAATAGGAAGTACCACATAGTGAATATCAACAACAAAAAAATAAAGAGAGATGAAACATTTCACACAATGTATGTTATTTTATAAGATTTTATTAAGACTGAATATATTATTTTATTAAAATTTTATTAAGATAAAGTATTTTGGGTTAGTTTTATGTTGTTTCATAAGATTTTATTAAGACTAAATATATGATGTAAAATCATAATTATACTTGATATATATATATACTTCAAAGGAGGAATTATAAAATATAGTTGTAGGTAGTTATCTCTTCTATTGTGATGGAGGAGTGAAAGGTAATTGTTATACACTAAGTTTGCACCCTTGGTTCAAGCTCTCTTGGTCTTGATAACCTAGTATAACTTTGGGATCATCTCTAGGTTGTGGGACCTTTGCTAACTGAGATGAAACCTCCAGGTTCTAGGCTGGTTCCTCTTGGATAATCACCTTAATTTACTTTTTGATAGGAAAGTAAATTCTTGAAGGGAAAGGGATAGAAGGAATGCTAAAGGGAAATAACTGAAAGCAAACTACCTACTAGGTGATACACCGAAAAGACATGAACATAATATATTGACCAAATTAGCATGAAGGCTCTCAGATCTAATAAGACACAATCTTCCTAAATATGCTTGCATAAGTGTTTCACAAAGGGGTCTGAACAAAAGACTCAGACTGTGACCTGCAAGAAAATGTTCTTTTCAACAAAAATGGGGCACATGAATGAGATAGAGTGACAGGGGGTTGAGGTATACCCACAAGATCATTCAAATCAAATCATACACAATAGCACACAAATAAGCTGAAAGAAAGAAGGGCCTTGGAACTCTAATATTTCTCTAACAAATCCAGCATATTATACTCATTAAGAAAATACAGACAAGGAAAAGACTTGAGGGAAGAGAAGAAGCCTCAAAAAACCTCTATTGAATCTGATAAATCAATGAAATATTACAAACTGTAAAAGCCAAAGGGTAGAACAAATGCCATGAATAGCTCCTAAGAAAGAAGAACTCTCTTTTTTACAACCGTAAAACTCTAAGCTCTAAGAGCTCTAAAAACTAATATATACATCTCCCTAGCACACATGCAAGAGTAAAAAAAAAATTGATTAGGGCTACATAGATCTTCATACAATAATGTAAACCCTAAATCTATCATATTTGATCATAAATGCATCCTTGAAATATCTTGGTGGATCAGATATATGTTTGCCTGTCTTTTCCATCGCCATAACTATCTGCAGATGAGCCGCCTTGACCATCTACTTCTCTGCAAGTTGAGAACCCCACGCCACCGCCATGAATTTTTCTTTGTAAGTCAGGTTCATCATGAATGTTCAAATATGATCCATCTACCTCTATCAAATTCTTACATGAACCGAGACATGAAACTTTCTATCATCCAACAAATCAAGCCATCTGCGCCAAGCAACATCGACTACATTTAAATCAACATGGCACCCCAGGAAGCAAGATCGAGCTAGGACAACCACCCACATATTCTTCATCATCTTCGCAACCTATGACCATCCTAAAAAATCAATTCTGAGCTACCTCCTTTGTCGCATACGGCTCGCTGGATCAAACACTAGTAGAAAATGCTGCAGAAATATATTTAAATTCAAAACAATGGCTAGCAGGTTTCAGTTTAAAACATGGCCATCAATATCATTATTTACTGGCAAATCAAATGGCTTAGATCATTCTTCATAACAGTCTCAAGGCCCTTTGAAAAGTCATTGGTCACATCACTAGTCAGAAACCAATGAGAAATGAACACCTCATCATGATCGACACCTCAGACCCATGGCTATACTTAACTTTTCATTAGATGATTGTCGCAATGCTGTGAAGACTATCTCTCAAGAATTTTTCCTTGGCGGCAATATGAAAATCATAGACCTTGATCAAATTTTAACTTGTTTGGATGACAAAAACTCTGGCCCCATTGAGAAAAGCCACATCACTGCTGAGCTCAACCAATCAGAAGAAGACACCTCAGTAATATCTGACAGTGGATCCATTGCACAACCAACTTCCTTCATTTGAAAGATTAGACAGTTGTCATAATGCCGAGAAGATTAACCCTCAAGCACCTTTTCCTTGTGGTATCATGATAATCATCGATCTCAAATGAACTTTAAATGACCGAGTGACCTAACCACCATAAGAAATGTAATTGCTCGCTAGGTCACTGAAGGCTAAGGCACAAACTACCGAGGTTGCGCGAACATGCAACTGAAGAAAATGTTGGGTCACTGAATGAAAAGGGAATATTCTATCTAATTGGGAGATAAAGAAATGAAGGGAGTCATGGGATTGGGAAATAGAAAAGAATATTTAGTTGAGCTTTAGAGATCTTATGACCAGCCAATCATGAAAAAGTACACATGAGAATGTAGTGACTTAAGTGACTAAAAAAGGTAATGGCAAAATAGAACTGGTTGTAGGGTTTTAGGGTTTTTTACCTCCCATGGTCATTTTTTTAAAGTTTAATGGCTATCAGACCAGAGATATAAAAATTTGTAGAGACTAGGGGAAGAGGCATAGAACCATAAAAATTCTCAAGGTTCTCAACAGGGCTTAAAAAATGAAGATTTCTGGATAGAGCCCAGCCTGTTGGCCAAAATTGTATTGAACAGGAAAATTGGGTAACATTTTGGTGATTTTTGCTGGATGTCAACCTACTAGACATTAGATCAATGGCCTTAAAACAATTCATTGGTCATAAGAGTCATCTCAAGAACACAAGGACCTTCTTGACAGAGAGATAGACCTGAAACCAAGAGGAACAGAAATGTGCTCAAGCACTTCTTGGAAAATAGGAAAAACTAGCCTAGAAGACAGGGACAAAAAAATAGGGAACACATGTTTACAAAGATTTACAAGGAAGGAATAACCTAAAAAAAAAAGGCTTCAAGTGGAATCCATTAACTGATGTAGGCAAGGCATCTCCTCCAAGAGTTGACAACCAAAAAGCATTATGCTCCTTGCACTCAGTGATGATGAACATACCTACCCAAAAGGAATCAAACTTTGTATGTCTACCAGGTTTTGATTTGAACTCATCCCATTTGAGAACTACATCTCCAATTTTGAAGCTTCTGGCCCTAGCTCTTTTATCAATAATTTTCTTTGTTTGTATCTGATGGAACTCCATATCCTTCATGGATTTATCTTTGAGTTCTTCTAACTCCATCAACTGAGCATATCTAATTTGTAAGGGATCTTCTTCTTCAAATAGGACTCATTGAGTGGCCAAGTCCAAGGCTAGTAATTCAGTTGAAATGGACAGCTTAGCCTCTCTTCTATACACTAACATATAAGGAGAATTCCCAATGATCTTCATTGGGGTTATCCTGTCTAACCATAAGGAAAATTTTAATTTAGTATGCCAATCTCTTTGGTTATCCTGTAGAGTTTTCTTGATTGTCCTAATCAAGTTCTTATTAGTTGATTATGCCAAACCATTGCCCTGAGGGTAGTAATTTGAACTTGTATTTAGATAAATGCCATTCCTGATTTCCCATTCTGAGATTTTAAGGCCTATGAATGCCAATGCATTATCTAATATTATGGAGTCTGGAGTCTAGAGTGCCAAATCTATGAACTATATCATCATAAAAACTCAAGATGACACTCTCATTTTCTTCCTTCAAGGCAACTACCTTTGTCCATCTAGTGAAATAATCTATTGCAGTGATTATCCATTTGTGGCTTGCACTAGATGGAGGATTAATCATGCCAATGAAGTCTATGCCCCATTTTATGAAGGGATGCTCTGTTCAGATTGGTTGAAGGGGAAGAGCTGCAAGCCTTTCTTTGCTTGAAAACATGGCACATTTGATGCATTTTCTCACATAATTATGACTATCCTTAAAAGATAGATGGCCAATAGTATCCGGCCCTCATGATTTTAAAACTAGTAGTCCTAGGAGAAAAGTGACCTCCAGAAGGTCCATCATGAAATTCAAATAGGACAACATCTATCTCTTCTAAAGCAATACATCTCAAAAGGACACCATTGTGATCCTTTCTGAAAAGAACTTCATCTATCAACACAAAGGGAATATATTGTAATCTATAATATCTTCTTTTTGCTGAATCTAGGTCTGTAGGACATTGTCCTGTCTTCAAGTAATGAATCATGTTAGGCAACCAACTTGCTACCTTAGCATGTTCTTTTATAGAATGCACAACCAGAGATGCATCCATTTTCCCTAATTTCTTTGAACCTTCATCCTCTATTAGCTTCTCACAAAGACCTCTTCCTCAAACTAGTTTAGTGGTTTGAATAACAATGTCATACTCCATCACTTTGGTAACCCAACCAACCCTCTTTTCATTTAGGTCCTTGGATAGAAAAAATTCTTTAACACTTGGATGAGTAACTTTCAAGTGTACTTTGTTATGGGTCAATAGATATCTAAACTTTTTAAGGCTTTTTACCACAACAAGCACATGTTTTTCCACAAAAGAGTATCTCTGTTCATCCTCTTCTAAAACTTTGTTGAAGAAAGCAATAGGCTGCTCTGACCCTTTTGAATTTTCTTGGGTCAACATTGCAGACATAGCATCTAAACCCCCATAAGCATAAAGGATAAAATCCTTACTAAAATTTGGGTTTAGTAGAGCAGGAGCTTCTATCAAGGCCTCTTTAATAGCTTGGAAGTTGGCCCTTCCTTGTTTAGTCCAATTGAAAATTGAACTCTTCTTTAACATGGCTGTCAAAGGCTTTAGTAATTCTGCAATATTAGGCAAGAAATGCCTAACAAAGTTAATCTTTCCTATGAAAGATTGAAGGCTTTTCTTGTGATGTGGCAAGGGTAGTTCTAGGATGGTTGCAATCCTTTCAGGGTCTACTATGATTCCTTTATTAGATACTATATATCCTAACAATTTCCCCTCATGAACTGTAAACACACATTTCTTGGGATTGAGAGATATCCCAATTTCTCTACACCTTTCAAAAATATTCCTCAAATGTTTGATATGATCTGCTGCATGTTTGGAATAGATAGTTATTTCATCTAAGTAGACCAGTACAAACTTGTACATGAGGCTTTCAAAGGCCATATCCATTGCCTTTTGAAAAGTAGCACCTATATTTGACAAACAAAAGGGCATCTTTTGATAAGCCATGGTTACCCACTTGGTTGTGAATGCAATCTTATATTGATCCTCTTTATTAACTAGGATATGATTATATCCTAAATAGCCATCCAATAATGAAAATCCCTCAGACCCAGAGACACATTGTAAGATTTTCTCCATAGAGGGTAATGGATGGAGATCTTTTAGAGAATCTCTGTTGAAATCCCTAAAGTCGACACACAACCTCAACTCCCCATTGTTTTTCCTGACAAGAACAAGGTTGGAAACCCAACTAGTATGCTTAATGGGGTAGATGATACCACTTTCTATTAATTTGAGCATTTCTCTATGCATAAGTGGCTCAAGCTTGGGATTAACAGGCCTTTATTTTTGCCTTACTAGCTCGGCATTAGGCTCTAGTTCAATAGTGTGCTGAGCAAGGGTTGGATTAAAACCTTTAAGGTCTTCATATTGCCATGCAAATACATCACTAAATTCCTTAAATAATTGGGTGTAAGCCTACTTTTCTAAATCAGTATTTACTTTTCCAAATTGTAAGCTTTTACCTGGTTCCAACTCCAATTCAACACAATGTTCTTGTTGAACTACCAGGCCAACTTTTTTCTTTTTAACTTGATCATCCTTGTTAAATACAACCTCTAAGGTGACAAGAACCATAGGCATCTTATCAGATCTGAGTTGTATCACTTAATCACCATATCTCTACAATAATCTATCTTGGTTATGGTCTGAGAAGATGTCTTCTTCAAACAAGAACTGCAGAATTTTCTCATCATTGTCAAACACTTGCCAATGGACATTGTTATCAGGAATAGAGGGTTTGACAATCAATTTAATGTGCTGCTAGTCCCTTTCTTTTGAAACACTATTAGGAATGTCATACTGAGATCCAACAACAGCTAACCTATCTGCATTTTGATTTAGCTTCCTAGGGATGGTAACAATATTGAAAGCACAAAAATCTTCAATTGTATCCCAAACTCTATGTTTGTATGCTTTCATGGTGTCATTTTTTTTTTCACTTATCCCTCTCACTTGGCTAACTAGTAAATCACTATCACCATAAAATTTTAGGGCTTTGAGCCCTCTCTTCCTAGCCCACTCTAGTCCATTCACTAGACTTTCATACTTTGCAGTGTTGCTAGTGCAGGAGAAACTGAATCTGAAAGTTGTATAGTATCTTTCTCCTTTTGGAGACACTAGCATAGCACCACCATGAGAACCATGTCTACTTCTAACTCCATCAAAAAAAATTCCCAAAACTGGTTACTTTGATCCCCTAAATCAGTGTCCTCTTTGAGAAGGTTTGGCTCTATGGCACCACTTTCTTGTATCAAATAGCTTCCCAAACCTGCATCTCAAATAACATTTTTTTGGGCCTCAAAAGCCTTTTTTGATTCTAGCTCATCTAGTAAAATATCAGGGATATTTTTTATCTTAGTGTTTGCTTCTCTAATAATTGGCCATGTCATTGCTATCATGTGCGAGGTAGTTTGTATTGATCACATTGGACATATATGGTTCTATATGGTGTGCTATCAATGACTTAGATTTAATGGTGAGCTTGGTACCATATCTTGTGTGGAAGAGCATGTGAGACCAGTCAGAAGAAAGGTAGCCCCCTATCTTGGCTGTAAACTCCCTTGACAGACATATGGAAAATAAAGCAGGGAGATCTATGATATATATATTAAGTAGGATGGAGAAATTAGGACTTGCATGGAGGATTAGAATAGTATCCTTGGCTACACCTATTGTCTTGACTAAGGATCCATCAAGTTATGTAACCCTTTTTTGGAAGGGTTCATATTTAAGTCCTAATTGGTCAGCCACCTTTTTGGGCATTACAATACTAGTAGCTCCACTATCTACCATACAGTTATGTACTAAAGATTTTCCAATAATTAAAGATACATAAAAGGGAGGTGGTTTTAAGTTCCTACCTTGAATGGTATTTTCTTTGGGGCCACTATTTGGAGCCTCCTTTTCTTGATCAATGTTGACCAACACTAGCTTTGTTGCATCATTTGTAGGCTGAGGAACTATCATTTTCCCCATGGCCTTCTTCAAAATTTCAAGTTGTCTTGGAATAGCCAAAGAGTCCCACATAGACATAGTAACATTTACCTTCTTCATATTGTCTACAATGTTGAAGGGTGTCACAGTGTGTACTCTTTGTTGTGTTTTTACTATGATAGGCTCCACCTCTTTGAGAGGCTAGCCTTCTTTGCTTGTAATGATGGGATCCTTCTTTAATACAGTAGGGGTAGATTGCTGTAGTGGTTTTGGAGATATAGTAGCTTTAATCCCAGAATCTTCTCGCTCCATGTCTTGGGCTCTTTCCTTGACCTTGTGTTGGTAGAAATGGAAGATTCACCACTGACTCCATTGAAGTCTTGCTTCTCCCAATAGAAAAGAGCAGTCTCATTATTATGTGCTTCTTGTTGAGGAATTGATCCACTATAAGAGGCCTCTAATTGGGCATGTGAGGCATTCTGAACCATTAGAGCTTGGTTCATCCATCCATTTGAACATGTAGCTTGATTATGAGGCTAATTACAAGGAAAGCACCATTCATTGTCCAAAGCTAGATTGTTTTGGCTAGGGACCATATCTCTGATTGGATTTTCAAAATTAAGAGGTGCAAGGTTTTATGGTTGGAATGGTCTTTGATTAAAATTTTGCCTTTGTCCCTGATAACCTCCTTGGTGTGGTGGCCTAACTTGCTGATAAGACTATCCCTGATTCTGATATTGTTGATTGGGACCTTGAACCTTTGGCTGAAAGGGTGCTCTGATTCCTTGCCCTTGCTTCTTTAGGTTTGTCACCTACTTAGTTAAAGTCTACAACAAATTTATCATTTCTTGCTGACTATTTTACTGACTATTTTTCATTTCTTGCAGTTCCTAAGAGAAACTTGCCTTTAACTCCTCACCACTAGTACTAGCTTAAGGTGCTAAGATGGTGGGAATAGGGGTAATAGGAGGTAATTCTAGAGGTGCAATGGGCTGAAGGTTGGGAAAGATGGGCATGGGTGGCCTTCTTGCTATCATGCCTACCTGGATTAAATAATTTTCAGCCTTGACAACTATGTCAAAAGCTTGGGGTAAAGAGGTACCCCCCATAGATTGGATCATGGCAGAGATGTGATTATTCAAAATTTGTAAGAAGTATAAGAAAGCATGATCAACTGATGGTCTTACTGAGACTAGAATTCTATTCCATGTCTTGAGAAATTTGTTATTATAGTATGTCATTTTCTCTTGAGGATCTCTCTTTATGGTTGTTAACTGCTCAACCAGGGATAGGTTGTCTGATTTATCTTCAAAGTGTTTACTCAATGCATCCCCTAATCCATCCCATGAATTAATAGAACCAACAATTAGAGTTCTAAACCACTCAAGAGCCTTACCTTTGAGAGAGGTTGCCAACAACTTAGTGGCCACATCTTCTTGAGTTATATTATGTATACTGCAGATAGTAGTCACATCTCTTGTGTTTTCAAAATTTGTTGTTTGTCCTTCACTTGTGAAATCAAGTAAGCTCTTCAATGCCACCAGGTGTACATCATGATGTTGAGAAAAGTTCAGTGGACTACCTTGGTTGAAAGGTGCAAAGGCAAACTGCCTAGCCATTGCAAGAATTGAAATTTGCTAAGTAGCAGCTGAATGAGTTGTATTTGATGTTGGATTTGAATCCTCCTCTAAATCCCTAGTTAGAGATCTTCCTCTTCTTCTAAGATGAAAGGAAAAAGGTATCCTCTCCAAAGTATCAGATGATGTAGATTGTATTCTTCTTACAGGGGATGCTCTTTGAGACAACCTTCCTCTATATTTTCTCTTTGAGGGAAGCTCTAAGAATTCAATGGGCTTTGAGCTCCTTTTCTCTATCTTTCTCATAAAATTTGAACAGGGCTCCTCAATCTTACACTAGTGGAGTCACCAAATATACTTGATAGGAAGAAACCTCTGAAAGGTTTGTAATATGGAATCAGTATATCAGAGATAGTATAATATTTTAAAGATGAAATTCTTTCTATGTCCCACCAGGTGTGCCAAAAATGTTATACACTAAGTTTGCACCCTTGGTTCAAGTTCTCTTGGTCTTGATAACCTAGTATAACTTTGGGATCATCTCCAAGTTGTGGGACCTTTGCTAACTGAGATGAAACCTCTAGGTTCTAGGCTGGTTCCTCCTAGATAATCACCTTAGTTTTCTTTTTGATAGGAAAGTAAATTCTTGAAGGGAAAGGGATAGAAGGAATGTTGAAGGGAAATAACTAAAATAAAACTACCTACTAGGTGATACACTGAAAAGACATGAACATAATATATTGACCAAATTAGCATGGAGGCTCTCAGATCTAATTGGACAAAATCTTCCTAAATAGGCTTGCATAAGTGTTTCACAAAGGGGTTTGAACAAAAGACTCAGACATGACTTGCAAGAAAATGTTCTTTTCAGCAAAAAAGGGGCATGAGAATGAGACAAAGTGACAGGGGGTTGAGGTATACCCACAAGATCATTCAAATCAAATCATACACAATAGCACACACATAAGATGAAAGAAAGAAGGGCCCTATAACTCCAAGATTTCTCTAACAAAGCTAGCATATTATACTCATTAAGAGAAATACAGACAAGGAAAAGACTTGAGGGTAGAGAAGATGCCTCAGAAAGCCTCTATTGAATTTGATAAATCAATGAAAGATTAAAAACTATAAAATCCAAAGGGTAGAACAAATGCCATAGATAGGTCCTAAGAAATAAGAACTCTTTTTTTTACAACTGTAAAACTATAAGCTCTAAGAGCTCTAAAAACTAATATATACATCTCCTGAATGCATAGGCATGAGTCAAAAAAAATTTAATTAGGGTTACATAGATCTTCATACAATAATGGAAACCCTAAATCTATCATATCTGATCATAAATGCATCCTTGAAATATCTTGGCCGATCAAAAATATATGTTTCCATGTCTTTTCCATCACCATAACTATCTGAAGACAAGCCACCTTGACCATCTACTTCATTGCAAGTTGAGAACCCCATGCCACCACCATGAACTTGTCTTTGTTAGTTAGGTTCATCATGAATGTTCAAATTTGATCCATCTACCTCTGTCAAATTCTTATGTGAATCGGGACATGGAACTGTCTATCATCCAACAAACCTAGCCACCTATGCCAAGCAACATCGACTGCATTTAAATTGACATGGCACCCCATGAAGCAAGATTGGGGCTAGGACAACTGCCCAAATATTCTTCGTTATCTTCACAACTTGCAACCGTCCTAAAAAATAAATTCTGAGCTACCTCCTTTGTCACATACGACTCACTAGATCAAACACTAGTAGAAAACTCTGCAAAAATATATTTAAATTCAAAACAATGGCTAGTAGGTTTCAATTTAAAACATGGCCGTCGATATCATTATTTACCAGCAAATTGAACGGCTTAGATCATTCTTCATAATAGTCACAAGGCCCTCTGAAAAGTCATTGGCCACATCACCAGTCAGAAACCAATGAGAAATGAATAGCTCATCATGATTGGCACCTCGAACCCACAACTATACTTAAATTTTCATCAGACGGTTGTTTGCAATGTCGTGAAGACTATCTCTCGAGCATTTTTCCTTGGTGGCAATATGACAATCGTCGATCTTGATGAAATTTTAACTTGCCTAGATGATGAAAACCCTAGCCCCACTAAGAAAAGACATGTCATTGCTGAGCTCAACCAATTAGAAGTAGACACCTCAGCAATATCTGACAGTGGACCCACTGCACAACCAACTTCCTTCATTTGGAAGATCGGACGGTTGTCGTAATCCTGAGAAGATTAACCCTCGAGCACCTTTTCCTTGCAGTATTATGAAAATCATTGATCTCAAATGAACTTTAACCTACCAAGAAACCTAACCGCCATAAGAAATGTAACCACTCACTGGATTGCTTTAGGCTAAGGCACGAACTGCCGAGGTTGCGTGAACACGTGACTAAAGAAAATGTTGGGTCACTGAATGAAAAGGGAATATTCTATTCAATTGGGAGATAAAGAAATAAAGGGAGTCACAGGATCAGGAAATAGAAAAGAATATTCAGTTGAGCTTTAGAGATCTTGTGACCAGCCAATCATGAAAAAGTGCACATGAGAATATAATGACTTAAGTGACCGAAAAAGGTAATGGCAAAATAGAACCGGTCATAGGGTTTTAGGGTTTTTTACCTCCAACGGTCATTTTTTTCAAATTTAGTGGCTATTAGACCAGAGATATAACAATTTGCAGAGACCAGGGGAAGAGGCACAAAACCATAAAAATTCTCAAGGTTCTCAACAAGGCTTAAAAAATGAAGATTTCTAGATAGAGCCTAGCCTATTGGCCAAAATTGCATGGAATAGGAAAATTGGGCAACATTAATGATCAAGGAGGTTGCTACTATTAGATCATACATTAATACACTTATTGTTTTGAATTTGAGCTTGGGCATCATGCAATGTTATTATTATCATTGCATGCTTGCTGCTGTTGTGCACCATATATTGTTTTATACACTATTTATTTCATTGAGACTGTGAGCTTGGCATTTGTAATGTATTTTCTGTTATTGTATCGATGTCACCATGTTGTTGAGGCTATAGATGCATTGAATCACCATTGCCATTCTATTTTGATAGTAGCAATATAACAAACAGAGCACCGTCCAATCAAATAGGGACATCAGTAAGACATTTAATGCATTTTTACTTCATCATGATGATAAAAATTTCATTGGCTCAAAGTGCATAGAATGTGGGTAGCTTCATTACTTCATTAGATATGTACCTTTGTTAATTTCACTAGCATCATGCAGCTTTCTTACTTATCCTTTAAAATGAAGATTAAAATATACTCCATGCCATAGAATTAATGTATAGATGATGCAGATTTGTGTACCTCTTTGTTTTGATGTAGCTTACTCACTGCATGCAATGGGGCCTCCTTGGGGCTGCCAACCATGTTGTGATGTTATGATCTTTACTTGAATTCCATTATGTAATCCTCCCTTAATATGAAGATTTGATGCTTTTCTCCTCTGATTTGATGATGATGTGTGCCCCTTCCATTGCTTACTCATGCTTTCTCATGACTACCTTGTGCTGATGGGCATGGTGTGTGACTGTTGCGGGTGCATCATTTAGAAATGATGTCACAACAAAACTAGATGAAATAACAACATCTGGTGTTGCTGTTGCACTATTTGAATGATGTAGTCACAAAAGTGACTCACCAAGTGTTCATGTAGACATAAATGCGGCCATTTACTCGAGCTGCAACATTCTTCTGAGTGCACATGTCCTGTAGCATGGTTTTTCTTTTAGAAGTGTATGGCTTGACTATGCACATGCATAATTGTAGATGAGGATTACTAATAGGACACCATTCATTGCTTAGATATTTTTTATCTAACCCCCATCTCTCTTTTCTTTGCAGGTTCTGGATCACATAGGGGCACACTAGATTCATGCCTGGGTAAAAAATTCATCACTTTAGGCAATGTCTGACACCCTTATTATTTATGTTTATCCTCTTATGTATGCCTTTGCTCTTGCATTTTCTTCTGAAAGTTATTTTCCTTGTATAGTATATAAAAGTTATTTTTCATATATATACATGTAATCTTTAGATGCAAAAATTTATTTTCCTTTACATGTAGCTTTGCATGAAATGAACACAAATTAAACAAGATCATCTAATAATGCAAACTAGGGTATTGTATTCACTCATCTAGTAATTATTTCCCCAAATCATTACTAAGGATTGAACATAAGTCTAAGTCCCCAAACCTATTGTTCTATGTGTCCTTGTTGCCTTCGTAATTTTGGTTCAACCCCTATAGGATGCCCAAGCCTAGAGGCTAAGGAAAGTACCCAAGATAACTTGAAAGAAAGATGAATGAAACCATTGTCCTAATGTGGATAAACCCATATAAGTGTTCTTCCTTTGCATCACAACTCCTACTTGAGGATTCACAATCATGCATTTATGTTCAAGACTTATTATTACCTTGGTCCTTTTGAATCTTAGGATGACATTTCAATTGGGAAAGGAAAACCAAAACCTTTCATAGACCAATAACAACCAAGGCATGTGGGTGCTCTTCTATTGTACAATAATACTTATAAAATATATGTATGGTTATAAAATTTCATGCTTTGAAATTTTATAACATAGTTCCTCTTCATCAATATAGAATGGAAGTGGTGATTCAATGGATCTACCCAAATTCTATGTGCTTTGAGCCAATGAAATATTATCATCATGATGAAGTAATAATGCATTAAATGTCTTACTGATGTCCCTATTTGATTGGCCGATGCTCTGTTTGTTATATTGCTGCTATAAAAATAGAATGACAATGGTGATTCAATGCATCTACAACCTCAAAAACATGGTAGCATTGATCCAATAATAGAAAATACATTACAAATGCCAAGCTCACAGTCTCAATTAAATAAAAAGTGTATAAAACAATATATGGTGCACAATAACAGCAAACATGCAATGATAACAATAACATTGCATGATGCCTGAGCTCAAATTCAAAATAGTAAGTGTATTAATGTATGATCTAATAGTAGCAACATCATTGATCATTACCTTTCACTCCTCCATCATTGTAGAAGAGATAACTAACTACAACTATATTTCATAATTCCTCCTTTGAAGTATATATATATCAAGTATAATTATGAGTTTGCATCATATATTTAAAGTCTTAATAAAATCTTATAAAACAAGATAAAACTAACCCAAAATAATTTGTCTTAATAAAATCTTAATAAAACAATATATTTAGTCTTAATAAAATCTTATAGAACAACATATATTGTGTGAAGTGTTTGATCTATCTTTGTTTGTTTTGTTGTTGATATTCACTATGTGGTACTCCCTATTTATGATCATTTCATGAGGAAATGTCTTGATGACTTGCGGGCTGCAAGCTAGGGCATCATGCATTGTTTATAAGCTCACTATTTGAGCACCTCATGTCCCTATTTGATTGGTCGGTGCTCAAACTATGAGCTCATAAACAATGCATGATTCCCTAGCTTGCAGCCCACGAACCATCAAGACATTTCCTCATGAAATGATCATAAACAGGGAGTACCACATAGTGAATATCAACAAAAAAAAAAAAAGAGATCAAACATTTCACACAATGCCTTGAAGGTAATAGCAATGATGCCCTAGCTCTCAAAGCTTGTGGGTCATCAAGCATTCCAAATGAAAAGATGTAAACAATGCCAATATTAAATAGTGAGCTCATGAACAATGTATGATGCCCTAGCTTGTAGCCCGCAAGCCATCCAGACATTTCCTCATGAAATGATCATAAACGAGGAGTACCACATAGCTAGTGAATATCAACAACAAAACAAATAAAGAGAGATCAAACACTTCACACAATATATGTTGTTTTATCTGATTTTAATAAGACTAAATATATTATTTTATTAAGACAAAATATTTTGGGTTAGTTTTATGTTGTTTTATAAGATATTTATTAAGACTAAATATATGATGTAAACTCAATATAACAAACAAAGCACCGACCAATCAAATAGGGACATGAGGTGCTTAAACATTGAGCTCATAAACAATGTATGATGCCCTAGCTTGGAGCCCGCAAGCTATCAAGACATTTCCTCATGAAAAGATCATAAACAGGGAATACCACATAGTGAATATCAATAGAAAAACAAATAAAGAGAGATCAAACACATCACAAAATTCCTTGAAGGTAATAGCAATGATGCCCTAGCTCTCAAAGCTCGCGGGTCATTGAGCATTCCAAATGCTAAGATGTAAACAATCCCACTATTAACATTCATATTGTGCCATTAAATCAACAAATGCCATCAAAATGAAATTGATTTAATGAGAAGACAAAGCTTGAATGCCTACCTCAAGTGCTAGTTCCATCTTTCCACATGGTGCTAGCCTCTTCACGTACACCAAACTTGAATGCCCTCTTCATGCCATGTAAAAGTGTAGTGTCATCTTCACAACAATTCTTTGAATTTATAAAAATTACAAATGACACTTTCTTTTTCTTATTTTTTTGTTTATAACCAAGCTAGTGTCATAATTAAATCAACAAATGCCATCAAAATGAAATTGAGTTAATGAGAAGACAAAGCTTGAATGCCTACCTCAAGTCATGGCTGCAATATGAAGATCAAATGCTAAGGAACTATGCTATAAAATTTCAAGGCATGAAATTTTATAACTGTACAAATATAAAAATTCAAGGAATGAAATTTGACCTCTGATTTGACCTTGACAATGTCCCCTCCATTGCTTATGCTTGATCATGTCTACCTTGTGTTGATGGGCATGGTGGGTTACTCTTGTGGATGCATCATTTGGAAATGATGCCATAGCAACACTAGATGGAACAACAACATCTGGTGTTGTTTTTACACTATTTGGATGATGCAGTCACAACAGTGATTCACTAGGTGTTCATAGAGACATAAATGCAGCCACAACAATGATTCACCAGGTGTTCATAGAGATATAATGTAGGGCTTCATTTGGATTCTAGCGTATATACACTGCACATGTTCCTGAGTGCACATGTTCTGTAGCATAGTTCCTTTTAGAAGTGTATGGCTTAACTATGCACATGCATAATTGTAGATGAGGATCAATAATAGGGTGTCTAACATTTCTTAGATCCTTTGGATCTAACCCCATCCTTTCTTTGCTTGCAATTTCTGGATCATACATGAGCATACTGGATTGAACATAGGGTCAACACTTCATTACTTCAGGCAATATCAGCTACCCTCATTATTTATGTCCATCCACTTATGTATGTTTGCATTCATTCATATTCTTCTGAAAATTGGCTATACTCATATTCTTCTTATGTTTGAGTCTTCTAACTATGATCAATTTAATGCTGTAAATCTTGACATAGAATTTGATATCAACCGATCATATATCCATTCCAAATGATATAACTCCATTTGAATAAACATACATGCCAACCATTTGACAAAATGTCCATATGAAATCTAGAGCAATACATTAATTTTATGGTGAATTCATGATTTATAATGCCCCTTGATCTATAGTGAATTAATTTTATAGTGAATTCATGATTTATAATTTAGTTGTAGCAGCTCAATGTGTTTGAACTCAAGAATACCCCTTACTTGGTTTCCTACAAAGTTTGGTGAAATCTGTCAGAAAATTAAAAGTTTGGTTGAGGTAAGTGTATAAATGAAGGATGAAACACATAGGAAGCTATAAGAAGCTATGAGAAGCTATGAGAAGGTGACATGAAGCTAATGAAAGGAGGCATCTCAATGATGTTAAATCATAGGGGATTCTCTTTGTCCCCTACAATGGAGTGAGCTAATTCTGAAAGTATAAATAGATAATTTTAACAATGTATAAAGTCCATCACAAGATATAATGAAAACACTGACAAGGCACGAGAACTGTTTGACGGAATGCCACAATAGTGGTGTCTCATGCAATGATGAGATGTTTAGTTATATGAAATGCTGAGATATTAAAAATATTGTTGGATAAATAGATAATTTTAACAATGGATAATGTCCTTCACAAGATATAATGAAAATTATGGAGTGAACTATGTTTGTCTGATAATATAACTATTATCTTATGTCAGGTATCCCACACAGTCTCATGGATTGTCAGGTACAAGTCAATACAACGCATAGAGATTAATGTCTTTTACCATTTGTAAAATATCTCTCTCATTGCCACCTGTCTTTCTCATTGCATGAAGTGCAGGTACCAGCAAATAGGTATTTGTTAGAATTGTCTTCCTTGAGCGAGGAAAATCTAGGAATGGAAGAAGAAAGTGAGACATTTAGTATGTGTAATTCAATAAGATCCACTCAAGGTCAAAAGATTAGAAAGAAATTCAATAAATGCATGAAATTTTTTCTTGCTCAAGGGGGGTCATGTTCTTATAATGATGAGAGCAAAGGAGACTTCAAGCTACCGTTTAGGTACAAACATCTATAAAAACAATGGGTCCTCGATGAACTTCCTTCAATAAACACTAATTTTTGTGTTAAAGAGAGGATATATTGCATAGCACCATCTTCATTACATGGTTTGGGCCTATTTTCCATGGATGGCATAAAGGTCTCTTACAAAAAAGTTGTTGAATTGATGGAGTATGTCGGACCTTGTTATGATTACAGTAGTTGGATGTAGATTGTTAAATATAAAAAATGTATGTGTAGGAATGCACAAGAGACAAATTATATACAACAAAAAGTCAGTGAAAAAAGTAAAAGAGTAGCTATATATGTTGATGGAAGACCCAAAGCATCAGGGAATATTGTAGGTTTTATAAATAGTACATGACCTGCGTCAACTAAGAAGAAACCCAATTGCATATTTGAGGCGTGCGAGGGAAATCATGTATTGGCATGTGCGATCAAATCAATACGTGGAGGTGAGGAGCTGCTTATCGATTATGATTTGAATCACATAGATACAAAAATCCCATCACTATCATGGACAAGGTGGTACACATTTTGATAATTGTCTATTATTCAATGTAACTTAGAATAAGAACATGTGTTTTAACATGTCTAAATGATTTTTTTTGAAATACAGAGCTATAGTATGGATCAAGAGCCACATAATACGCATGACGGTGATAGTTCTCATGGGACTTCATCTTCCCGACAAGTAAAACTCATTGTTGTTGTACAAATGCACATACAAGAAAAATGTTAATGCATATTTTTTGTTATGTTAATGCATATTTTTTGTTGTTCTACTATTTTGGATTGCTTTTAAATAAAGGGCTAATAATATTGTTCTCACAAATGAGTGCCAATCAGAAAAAGGGAAAGTAACAAGTAGTCCATGAGGAGCCGTAGAATGAGTAGGATCTATTCAATGTTGATTTTTTATTAGAGGTTAATCCCGTGGTTGCACTGGAAAGGGTCCTTCATGCAATATCAAAAGAGTTAGCTCGAATGGTAGATATTCAACCTCACACTCATGAAATATAGAGGGCAACATATATGTTGATTGACCATGTTCAAAACTATAAAGTAAGTATTAATGTAGTTTTTAATTATAAGAAAAGTTCAATGATGATTTTTATAGTATACTATTTTATTTATGTCATTAACTAAAATATATATGTGTTCTCTTTATAGGGGATGCTAAATAGATTAAAGGGCATTACCTCAAATGAAAATACTTTGGGTGGTACATCGCATGTTTTATCCTCCATCTTGTCCATGCTATAATCCATTTTTTTTTATGCTCTAACAATATTTTTGTTCAACACCTGCTATTGAACCTATGTTGAGTATGACGCTTGGTATGAGGATCAGATCCACAGAGGTAGTTCCACTTACAATGTTGGAAACATGTAGCATGACCAAAGATGTGATGGAAACACCTACTATTAGTAAGTAGACTCCTCTTTTTCTCTCATATTTATCATGTGTTTATTTCACTTGAACTATATATTCTTTCTTAGGGGGCATTTTGTAATATTGGATTCATTTCATGTAGGAGGTGATGATGCAATTCCTAGATGTACTCATGTTAAATGTACAGGAGCAATAAAATGTGATGAATTGCTCATGAGCAATGAAGATGGACTTCTCTTGAGAGTAGCCTAGCTTCTAGGTACTTTGAAGACCAATCCTTTCTTTTACTATACAATATAATACTCATAATGTAATGCACTAACCCTTGTGTGGTCCCTTGCAATAACTAATTATAATAATCTTGTAATTATCTTGCAAGGAATAATCTATTTTATGAAAAACTTAATGATGAATGTTTGCGCATTTTTGGGCCGACCAGACACACATGGTATCATATTTTGATTTCATTGCAAGATTAGATTTCTTTTCATTCCTTTCTTCAAGTATATTAAAAGGTAGCTTCACTTCATTTATGAATCTAACAGTTTTTTTTCTTAAAAGGTGGTCATTACAAGATAAAGGGTTAAAGAATAAACTCATTGACTCTATGACAATACTTTTTGGACCTGAAGTCTTTCATAGACTTAGACTCCTTGACAAAGTGGACACTGTTTTGAAGTATAATAGGGACAACTACAGGAGCCAAATAGAACACAACCCTTATTACGAGTGGCCTCCCTATATTCCTATTAATGAGTGGGAAGATCTTAAAAATGATGCACTTGAGAGAAGTGCAAGACATAGTGGACAAGTAGTGTCACCCGAGGAAAGAAGGTACATGATAATGTTAATAATGAAATTATGTACTATTTAATCTTTGTACTTATGTGATCTAACATATTGCAAACATCACATAGGTTTCCTAACACAACAAAGGCAACAACAACAAGAAAACAAAAGCACAGGAAACACAGGCTTGACTCGGGTGGGTATTCAAAACTTGCTGCACAAGTTGTAAGTATTAGTAAATGAAAAATCGTATGCAAATATTTATAATTAAATTGAAATCAAATTAGTTTTGATGAAATTCACTACAATAAAAATTCATGATACCAATAAAAAATTTAGGCCTTGGAGTTCAAAAAATTGATTATAGAAGAGGACAAAAAAATAGGCTACAAACAAGGCTATAAAGTCGTGGCTGAACAATACCGAGCAATGAGTGCACAAGGTTCTTCTGCTGGATCTATTGATCAAGTAAATTAGCCAATTGATTTTTATTTCAAGTTAAAAACTTTACCAATTATTTTATTTGATGTTAAGTTCTAACTAATTATTTACATTGGAATGCAGCCTACTGATATTGATACTACATCGACCGAGCATGACAGAGGCATCGATTCTAATGTGAATTGTAGTACTCAAGGTATACATTTTTTATTTGAATTTTGATTAATGAATATTTAATACAAGTAAACATGTTAAATTGAAATTGGCGTAGTAATAAAAATTTAATTATAATGTGTTGGGATTAATAAAACATTTTGTATTGCAGTTGCAAGGGATGTAGAGGTTGTTCCCAATGAGCTTGTTGAGGTTCAAGCCACTAGGAAAGATGATGTGGTTGGACAAGGTAAAGAGCATCACGTTTATGTTTTTTAAAGTATTGAAATGCTTGTAACAATAATGAATATATTTTTAAACTAACCCCAATTATAATAATATGTTTTTAATTGAAGCCTTTTATTTGTTATTGCAGAGGACCTGCCTTTGCAAAAGAAAGCGAGATCATGTGCATGACTGAAAAGAAATAATGATGTGGGCACGGATACACCTCTGCAACAATACAGGGAAGCAAAAAAAAGAAAAAGCCAAAAAAAAATGATTCTCATTAATGCAACTTATTTGATAATGATTGATGTTTATTTCTCGATGTTTATTTGATAATGTCTGATGTTTATTTACACATGTTTGAGCTTAGTTCCATGTTTTCTTTCATTCTTGCATTTGAAATGTTAATGGGCTGCATACAAAGCTATGTCATAAGTCTATAGGGTTTTATCCCTCCAAGTGTATTGTTTCTTCTACTCTTCTCAAAAAATCTATTTATCGCTACTAGAAACATTGAGTTTCCTTGTATACACTATTGTAATGTTGGAGGGGTTTTCACTAAATTTTAGTGGATTTCATATTTTGGGAGAAATTAGTATTAGAATGTTCAATGGGTTCTTTTCTAAAACACACTACTTGAACAATGACAAAACTTGTAACACAAATGCTAATAGCAACTACCAAGTTAGAAGCTTCACAAAAAACCTTAGATCATCATCTTGTCTAGAATGGTTAATCAATTGTTTAAGGTGGATTAGTTGTGATGATGAGACACACCATTCTGATTCTTGGAACTTGATTTGTAACCATAAGTCATGGAGTTGAGGGGAGATGAAGCAATACCAAATAGTAAATTTGGAAATTTTCATCAGAGAAATTATAGTGGAGGTATGATCAATAGAGAAGATAGTAATGACCACATGAGAATGAATAGTGGTTACAGTTGTAGTGGGGAAGAAAGTGGAGGCCATCCATGAAGAAACTTGTCGATAGAGATGGTGTACAAGAAACAAAGGAGACTAGTGTACTTTTTAATAATAACAAAAGTTCAATAATGATTTTAGATATTAACTGTGACAGTCTCTTGGTTTTAGACAATGCAGAAGGAGACACCTAGTTCAATATGCAATCTCAATTTATATACATAGGATATCAAGTGGAGCCAAAAAACACAACAGGGTTGCATTTTTTATAAAGGTCTTTAATTGCGTATTTTAAGTTATAGACAATTCAAACATTGTAATTTTGACCTATTAAAAAAATGTAAATGTGTTGTGTTTTCTCAACTCCATCTACTATCCGTGCATATTCTACTTGTGTTGGACACAGATTCTTGATTCAGAGTGGGAAAATCTTATTTTCGATGTGAGGGAGAGAAGCCAAACACATAAAGAACATGCAAATAAACATGACAACTACAAAACATAAATGTAGGTATCACAATAGCTGAGAAACATAAATGTAGGTGTCATGGTCAAAATTGTTTGGAGACACAACATAAATGAATGCTATACCCAGAAAATGCAACACAACCACTACTCCTATAGTTCTAAGTTGACACTGCGAGATCCAAAAGCCATATATAGATTCCTTATCTTTGGTTTTTGGATCCCACAGTGTCAACTTGGAACTACAAGAGTAGTGGTTGTGTTGCATCATCTAGGTATAGCATTCAATTATGTTGTGTCTCCCAACAATTGTGACCATGATGCCTACATTTATGTTTCTCAGTTGTTATGTCCCAAGACCCCTTATGACCCTTTATGACCCTTTACGATCCCTAAGAATACATCTTAGAGGTCTTAAAGTGTCATAAAGGGTCATAAGAGGATCCTAGGAGGGGCCAGATGAGCTTCCACCTTCACGTGGTTGGCCCTCTTAAGTAGAGAATGTTAAACTATTATTGAAACAAAGAGAAGCTCAATAATTTAAGATCTCAATCAACATATAACAAATATATATTTCTTTTTAAAAAATAGTGTGGGCCATCACAATTACAATGGAAACCAAAAAATAATTGATGAAAAAACTAAAAGTGATGACTATCTGTCAGAAAAATCAATCACTTCAAGGAGCAATGATCACTTCAGCTCACCTCAAGAAGTCTTGACCCAAGATCAAGTCATATCGATCCATCTCAATGGATAACAAATCAACAGATCTCAATAAATCTTTGCCAAGAACCTAATCGTAAAGAAACACCATAGATCGCACCGCGAACCCACTGTGAAGAGGCATCCAATGTCTCATAAGTCACATCAAATGACCCACTTTCTGTAATCCAAGTCTCTCAGCTCGGTTCACCAAGAAGAAGAATTCTTTGAAGTCATCACGGACACCATAGTGATCTACAAATTTCTATTGTGCAAGTTCTATAAGTCAAGTCACTGCTATAGTTCATAGGAACAAAGCACATCTAATTTAGACCAAAGAAGTCAAGAAGTCACTCGAATCAGATTTGAATGCAATCAGGTCCACATATATTCAATGAACACAACAGGAAGAATGCATCTTTGATCACCGCACTAGCTTCTTATCATCTACTGAATCTACTGCAAAGTCATCTCCGAATGACATAACCAAATCATGAGCACGAATAAAAGACCTCAATTCACCAAACCACCTTGCAAGTCGATCAAGATCTGAAAGTAATACAAGCAGCTGGAACCAGATCTGCAAGAACACTATTTTGAATCGATACAAACTTGATCGACAAATATATATATTTTAAAAAAAAATTGTGAATTTCATCACAATTACAACATCATTAGAAAAGCGCTGACAATTTGTTAGAAACTTTCGATGAAAAACCATTGCATGCACAACATTTCCATTGGTAAAAAATCTACCAACGATGGTTATCTGTCAGAACATTAGGATGGTTAACTGTCACATGTATAACATTTTCATTGGTAAACTAACTACGTCTGATGTTTTCCTGTTAAAATTAGGATGACTACAAATAGACATGATGGTGTATTCACTGTGTTGAAACCCCCTTTTTGCGATGGCTATAGTCATCTTAATTACGATGCCAATCGTAATCGTCATTTTTTTCAACTGCAAAATTGTGACAGCGGGTGATGTTGTAATATCAATGATCCACAATCCCAATTCTGATGCCCTGCCATCAGAAAAAGTTCTCAAATGTACTAGTGCCAAAACAAAGCCCTAAATAGGCACAAAAGATGGAAAGGAGGTAGAAAATAGAGGACAACATGATGATGGCCCAAAAACACCCCCTAAGGAGGGCTAAACATTCTTAACATGGAAGTGCTTCCATTTTAAGATGATGCATTAAGCTCCCACTTTAGCGAGAGTATGTAGATCGAACATGCTCACGGTAAAGGAGAAGAAAGATCGAAGTGGATTCACAATGAGATAGAATAACACTTAGTTAAGGACATAAGCTCCCAAACTAAGGATTCTAACTCAACATACATGCACGAGGGTGCGAAAACAAACACAAAACTTAAAACAAACCAAAATCAACTAGTAAAGGAAACCTT
The DNA here is from genome assembly GCA_027943335.1 of Chamaecyparis obtusa. NCBI lineage: Eukaryota > Viridiplantae > Streptophyta > Pinopsida > Cupressales > Cupressaceae > Chamaecyparis > Chamaecyparis obtusa. The sequence goes on from BSBK01003646.1 coordinate 396,142, forward strand.
GCTAAGAAATGCCTCCTATACTAATATCATATTTGGAAAGATATCATAAAAGCATAAATGATTACATAAGAAAGAAAAGAGAAACACTATAAATAACATAGCTTCATGATCCAGTCCTATTAGCATGAAAGAAAAAAGAGAGAAAAGAGAAAGTGATTACCTCACCCAGTAAGATGCCCACCTTATCGTAAATCACCAAGGAGGGAGAACCCAACAGGTAACTAGACCCAATAGTTCACCAAACAAACTATGCTTTGCAATTGTAATGCATCTTCTATTGGCTTTTGGAATACCCATAGATCCACCTTCTTGTATCACTCTGAATATAAAATGCATGTCCCTTCAGGATTTAGCAACTTATGTGCGTTACCTTCCATGGATTTAGCATATTGAAAATTGAAAAATGTGTGTCTTTTCAGGATTTAGTAACTTATGTGCATTACCTTCAAAGGATTTAGCATATTGAAAATTGAAAAATGTGTGTCTCTTCAGGATTTAGCAACTTATGTGCATTATCTTTCGAGGATTTAGCATATTGAAAATTGAAAAATGCATGTCTCTTCAAGATTTAGCAACTTATGTGCATTACCTTTGATGGATTTAGCATATAAATGAAAAACTATAGTACAAAGGAGACCCTATATATGCCTCCCTCCTTATCATGGCTGTCTACTAGACATGATAAGGAAGAGAAAGAGGATACCTACTTCACAATGTAAGGAAATATCACACTTAACAACAATGTACACTATATTCTTAGTGAAGGGTATTGTCCCTTACATCCAAGAGTATAGATAATTGTGAAAAAGAAGGATATGCCACTCATGAAAAAGTATCCTCAAAGAAAGAGATCTTATCAACAAGACCCCCACCATAGATGAGTGTTTTTAGATAAAATATCATCTTTCAAAGATAAACCAAGCGGGAAAAAATATTCAATCATCAAGCCCCCTGCAATCAAGAGGAAGAGGAATCTTTGAATTGAGGGAAACATCTCTAAGCACTAAAGAAAGGGAAAGAGTTTATAATGAACATAATTTGAAAAATACAGAAGAGGTGATGACCTAGGACAACAACCTCTCATATAAAAAGGATATCCATACTCAAAACATCGGTCAATAAAATGAAATAAATGTTGCAAGATAAATAAATGCCACTAAGCTAAGGACAACATATCCCTAGACAAAGAGAAAGAAAGAAGATCCTTTCCCCCCAAGGATGAAAGCAAGGGATACCTTTGAAAAAAAAATTTCCTTAGAAAAGATATCTCAAATAAAATCTATGAATGATTATAAACATAATACAAAACTATAGAAAGAGAGGAAAGAAAGAATACCAATTAAGCTCAATAAAAAGCCTAATGGATCCTAGGAGATTGGATGGAAATACACCTCTTTCCCCCTAGTCTAGAGACAAGAGGAGAAGAAATCTATATTATATCAGAATAAGGGGTATCCCCTATATCAAAATTATGAAGGAATTTTAAAATTACACGAGAGTGAGATATAATTCCTAAAGCTTCCCTTTCCCTAACATATAACTTGAAATGCACACAATCAGCAATTAAATGTGTATTACTCTAATGAAAAGGACATTTATACTTATATAGAGAATCTATCGGCATAGGTTTAAATATTTATTTCTTGGAATTCATTAACTGGACATACACCTTTTTAGCTACCTCTTGATGAATATCAAGGTTATCTAAAGTGGGTGTAGGGTGAAGAGGAGGATGACGATCAACATCAACCACCTTGAATTGAGATTGTGAACAACCAACACCACACATATCTTGTTTAGGGGGTATATGAACCGGATAATTAATACCATGCTCATTAAAACCAATCCCTAAACCTCTATAACCTTGTTTAGTCATCATATTATATCATGTAGTGTACATATCATGTAAAACTTCTATAGGATGTGATTGTTTATCATGTTCAAGAGTAAAGGTTGTATAAGGTGGAATAATAGGTTTAGAAGAAGTTGTTTTCCTCTTCCCTTTAATATCTTTTTGGATTGGATAAGAAGGGGAAGGTAAATCTAAGAATTCTTGCACATCTGCATCATGAACCATAGTTTGAATCTAATCATAAGTATGAGAAGAACTAGGGATAGCAGATGGAGAATTAGGCATATTAGGAATGTGAGGAATCAAATGAAGATTAGGAACTATATTTGGAAGTATAGGATTAGGATTAGGAGTATTAGCAGATGGTGTATCATCTACAAAATTCTTCACACAATCCAAAAGAGTAATAAGTCATCCACATAAATCTTTAATGAAAGTTTTGAAAGTAGGAAGACTAGTATTAGTTAATCTCACAATAGCATAGGCAAGTGAAAAATGAAGAGTAACCAACATAATGAAGTGGATGATACTCTCATAAAAATCATAGGTATGGTAAAGAGATGCCAAGAGAAGGATAATAAAGGAAATAATCACACACCAAATCATCTTAAAGATCTTCATAGAAAATGAAATGCAAGAAATATTTTTGTATTTTGTTGAATATATGGATTTTTTTGTATTTTTGAATTTAAAATGCAAGAGCATAAAAGAAATCTAATCTTAAGGAAAGAAAGAAAAGCATCTAACACCAAAAATAAAGAGTTGTCTATTGTGGGTTCACCAAAATGTAGGATGAAGGTGAACACACAAGGTAATACAAATGGAGATCTAACACCATAAAAGAAAGAGTTGTCTATCGTGGGTTCACCAAAATGTAGGATATAAAAATATATCTTTTTAGAGATATATTTTTACATGTTTGGTTTGTGTTAAAGGGGGATTATGATTGATTTAATTTGTGTGTGTGGAAAATTTTGTGGATAGATAAACTTAATAAAACATAAATACTTATCTTGATATGGAGAAGATTCAGAAATCACTGTTTTCTAGTGTCTGTGTTTGGTTTTGGGAAATTCTGCAACTGGATCTAGCCTGGAAATGCAGAAAAAAAAAAGAAAACCTAGAAACCTTCTATCTTTCTGAGCAAGGTTGTCCTTGACCTGAAACAAGGGTAAGATCTTACCCCGGGGTACAATCTTACCCCAAAAGGTCATCCTTGACTAGCACTATTTTGACAAAAAATTTGTTCGTGGATCCCAGAAGTTCACTGAAAAGGGTACACAGATCTGAACTGCAATTCGCTATCCCACACCTATACCTACAAGAAAAAGGGGGTTTTTGTTGTTTGGATGAGGGGTTTGCCTTGGTGAAACCTCGGTTTGGAATCAACCTTTAAAATAGAATTGAAATAGATAATGCTAGCAAGTAGCAGAAATAGATCTAACAACGAATCTATGATACTCAATAGATATGCAATTGTATTTTCAATGTAAACAAGTATGTTAATATGAAAGCTTGGACTCAACACTAACAAATTTAAATTAAAGCCTCCATGATTGTATGCTTGGAATCCACCTTGAAGGGAGAATGAATAGAGCTTGAAGATGAACAAAAGGATCTTGAAGGAAGATCACACCACCATGATGGATAGATCTAGGGTTTGAATGATGAATCTTGAATGCTTGAACCAAATTCTTCCAAAGGCTTGAATGCTTCCTTGAAAATTCTTGATAGTGGATGTTTCATGAAAAGTGGATGTGAAAATGAGAGAGGAAGGTTTCCTTTTATACTAGTTTAGGGAAAAAACTTCTAGAGAGGCCGACATAGGAGAATTAAATTCCAATTAAGCCTTAACCCCTAGAAATGGACCTAGATTAAATACAATTTAAGAGTTTACTATTCTGAAACCTGAAATAGTCGACTCGGAAGCGAGAAAATAAACTTTTGAGTTTCCCCTACATCTGAAATTTTTTTTGATGAAAAGGGGGACCTAGGTCAAGGATGAGGTTGACTTTGAACTAGGTCAAGGTCAAGGTCGACCTTGACCTCGGGGTTTAGGACCCCTAGAAAATGAGCCAAAAGAGGAAAACAGTGCCTGGGGAGGCCCAAATAGATCCTTAAACAAGCATAGAAGATGGGAAGGTGACATAAGACAAAGAAAAACATGATGATGACCCTAAAACACCCCCTAAGGAGGGCTAAAAATTCTTAACATGGAAGTGATTCCATTTTAAGATGATACAGAAACAAAGACCCGAATTAGATAAGTTGGATAGGGTGTTAAATGCTCTTAAATATTTGAAGCCATCTAGTAATAAAAATGATAAAGTTTCTACTGGAGATAGGCCACAGTTAAATAACAATTTTAACAGGGATAATAGATTGCAAAATTTTCCTTATAATACATAGTGGAAAGAGGGTAAGCCCATTCCCCTTCCCGCAAAGAATAATAATGATAAATCTACCCCTTGTAATACCCCTCATGGCAGTTACCCATGGTCCCTATACTCCAACATGTTTGTGTGGCATTATTATATTTTCATTCATTATCTTTTGAAATCCCTCCTTCCCAAGTTAATTTTTAAGGTTATTTCTTGATTACAAACTCACCCATATGATCATTTAGAAACCATTTTGGCATGTGACACCTGTATTTTTTCTCATGAGTTTGGTTTGCATCATTTCACCCCTAAGAATGTTAAATTAATGCATGAGGTGAGTTATAATTTTGTATTTAAGGTGTCTTGTGTTTGACAGCCTTTCTATGATTCTAATTATGCTTATGGATAAGCTTAGGACTCATCCTGGGGGCCTGAGTGCACTGGAGAGTTTCCTAGACCTATGAATCATTTAATTTAAAGTGTATTCTTGTTCTTTGGCTCGTGTTGGGGTAGGGGACTAGGTACCCTAGGTGAGTGGATCACCATAGGTGTTGGAACCCAAAGTAGTTGCCAGATGATATTATGTGTGAGTTTGTAATCAAGTTATAACCTTAAAAATTAACTTGGGAAGGAAGTGCTGGAGTTCAAAAATTCAGTCTATGTTTTCAAGTCCATATTCAGTAAATTGTCTAAATGTCAGAATTGTGCATTTGAAAATCATTGTAGGATGCTTAGTTTGAGGTGCATGGAAAGTAGGGTCTGACGTTCTTCATGAAGAACCACTGGGGTAGAGTGTTCATTGTCTTTCATTTGACATATGTAGTGGGTTTAAACTTATAATTTGTAGTTCTAGCATGTTTAGGGACTAGGCTTTTGGAGGTGTTCCCAGAATTCTGCATTTTGTTTATCCAAAATTGTATAAAATAGCCCGCTTTAGATGTTTTTATATTTTTCAAAGTGATTGTTCATTGCATGCCAGTTGTTGTATCATACTGTAGGTGTGAGAGAGAGTCATCCTGCTGATTTTTAGCTCCCCATGTGCCCACTTGACCTATTTGCCAAAGCCATTCCATTTATAGATTGTTAAGTTTCCTTGTGTCTGCAATATCTACTTTTCTGAGTAGCCTACTTTGAGGCTTTGTAATTTGTACCCTATTCATGGTTGACCATAATTGAGAGTTGTTTCATACCATAAACTTGGAAGACTACTTGCCTAATTATTTGGAGGTCTTTGCCAATCCACTTGGCCACTTTTTGAGGCCAATTTCAAATCAGAATTATGTACATTTCACTATTTTTAATTTTGAATATATCCAATAGGCTGACTTTAGTGTTTGATTTTAATCAGCCACTTAATCTTTTTGGAGATTTGATTATGGATGTCTGTACCTTGCATGGGGGTGAACTAGTGCCCAAGTTTTTGGATCTTGAAAGTTTCAATGGGTGAGTTTTTTGAGACAGTTCCGGAGGTAAATTTTGTGTTTTTGACGGTGTGGAAGGTTTCAGTTTTCAAGTGGCCATGTTTGGTTATTAAGATCTTTTGGCTTGGGTCATTTCATGATTTCTCCTTTGGTGAGCCTATTATAATGTTGGAGGTGAATGTGTGTTCTTGGTGGCATATTCCTGTGAGGCCATTTGGTCAGTTTTTGAAGCCGCCTACAGAGGCCAGTTAGTGCTATTTGACATTTTTTAAAAAGATGTAAAGAATGAATGGTGTGTTTAGTTTCTTTGATGCACCATGCTTTATTCTTATTAATTGTCTCCATTTTGGTCAATAGAAGTGTTTTGTGCATTCAAGTGTTTTCAAGGAAATATGTATGCCCTATTTTGTGGGATGTTATGCATACTGTTTTGAACACACTTTGCATGCCATGTTCTCTAAGAATGTTGAAGATGCCTTTCTCCAAGGTTTTGAGCTTACCATTTAAAATATGAGTGTGCCAGGTAAATGGAGTTGCCAGAGGTGAAAATACTAGGCACCCAAAATAATATTTGGTGCATGGGATTTATTGGTGCAAACCACACAAGGGATGGAGTGCTTGCTAGTCTAAAGTATGTTGTTGAAGAGACATGTTTTATGACTAGCTTACTAAAAAAAATAGGAATAAAGTCTTCCAAATAACCTCTTGTTACCAAATATGTACCAACTAGGATTCAGTATTTTGGTAGGGTAATCTCAGGAATATATTAAAAAATGGGTCAAAATATCAGATGGAAGAGAATTTTAGATATCGATGTGCAACATTTGATGGATAAAAAAACATACATTAGGCTTAAAGACTATTAGAAGAGAGGAAAGTAATCCTGATGTAGTGTACACCTTTGTACGTAAGAAGCATACAATTTACACATCAACATCTCTGATAGTGTCTTCAACAAAGACATATGAAGTCTACTAGTGTAGCTACAGACCAGAGGACAAGAGGGGCTACGTGGCCCATGCAATGGAGAGGAAGCTACCTGCGAAAAAGAGGACTTCCCCAATGAGGCAGGCTGCCAATAAAAACAAAATGAAGGGGGCCTGCATGAAGACAAAAAGGGAGGCCTCATGCAATAAATGGTGCCAACATTTTTTTTAAAAAAAACATAGCCAATGGTAAGTTTAAATGAAGAATGCACAATGCATAAGGAATTGAGGATTTCCTTCCTTGCGAAAATAAATGGGAGACTATTATTTATTGGTTTCCAAGGAGGTTCCCTGTGTAAGATACTAAAGGAGGCAAGCTTGGCAAGTATATATTAAGCATGGCATATTGATTAAAGATAGTGCATGTATCAAATGTTTTGGAGGCAAGCTTATGCAAGAGATAAGGGAGGTCTCATGCAATGCGAAGAAGAGGAAGTTTCCTACATAGGAAAGGGGTGGCTCACGCAATGGAATGCAAACCAATGAATGAGGGAGTACTCACGCAAGGGGGTTGGCATTGAAAATAATGAGGAAGGCCAGTGGTAGTAAAAAGTGTTTTCCAGCACATCAAAGGAGACTCACACAAGGAAAGGGCTGCAGGCATGAACAAAAGGGGTCCCTTGCATAAAACTAGAATAAAGATGGAGGTTGCCAGTTTGGGGATGCTCACGTAGGAACCCATCAGAAATGCTAATGGGGGATTGAGGTACATGAGGAGCTATTTAGTGATGATGCCAGCCAAACAAATAGAGAATGGGGTCACGCACAAGCCTGGAATGAAAGGAAAAATCTGAACAGTATGCATGTGGATTATCCCATGTGTATCCTGTTTGGGCTTTTGGTAGTGTTTATATGCAATGGCACTCCAATCCAAGGTAAATAGAAGTAAGTGGAGGCTATGGCTACCTCATGCCCTATGGGCCCACCTTGGGGTGCATGCCAGTTAGGTGCTAAAAGGAAATTATAATGAAATATTTAAAAACCCTTAGAATCATTATCCCACATTCTTTTGAAATGGGGGAATTTAGGTGTTTATAATAAATTTGAAGAACATATGATATAGAATGAAGAGTGGAGGCTCTCTGAAAAGGTGAGCACATGAAGGTTCCTTGAGAAGCATGTCAATGGGCTCAGGAAGAAGAAATTTTGTAGACAGATGGTGAGGTGACAAGGACCTGAGGTGACACTTGGAAAGTAGTCACACAATTGTGGAATGAGACCGGTGGTTAGGAAAAGACTTGGAGATTCAACAAACATGGTTAGTTCCCAGTGGTCACTAGGTCACTGAATAGTTGGTGGTTAAGATGAAACATCTAGAGATTTCAAGAATAGTGGTTGCCAAATCACTAGATGATCTGTGGTTAGGCCTTAACATTCAGAGAACTAGAGATTGCCATAGTTGCTAATTCTCCCAATTCTTGACAGCTAAGAAACATCATTCCAAGATTGGGAGAATGAGTTCAGTCGCCCATTCTCTGAATGTTAACTATGGTTAGTGATTGATCCAGAGATTGCGAGAATTGTCTGTTCGCTGGATCACCAGGTAAACCCTAGGTTAAGGAGATCATTCAGAGATCTGGAGAATGTGTGTAGTTGCCTAATCTCCCAATCAAGGGTTAAGGGTTGAGTTAAATCTGAGCAGCCAATCAAATTGTGACAAGTGGCGTATCCTAGTGGCCTCTATGGTAAAAGTGCAAAAATGATTAAAAAGCTAGATTTAAAAAGAATTTAAAATATGAGATAGTCCAAACATTAGGATTAAATCCAAAAATTTAAATGTCAAGGTCTCTTCACAAATTTAATGCCTGGAAGCTTAATTTTTAACGAAATATGGGCATGTTATATTTTTTAGAAATGATAGGAAATAAGGAATCTTTTGGCAATCATTATTTTTAGTTTCAACTTAGTGGAAAAGAGCAGTAAGGGTTGGAATTTCGAGATCAGAATCAAGTCTATTTGGGAATTTATTGTAGGAAGGTGGATCAATTGAAGATGAATTAGTTGCAGATTAGGTGTAGAGGAATATTGGAGATATTTTGATGCTAAGTGGACAGATGTCAGTTCTGTGTAACTGACCCTCCTTTTGCTATATCTTTGGTTTTTCTCTCTATTATAGAGGATTTTGAAAATTTTACTGTAAGGGGAGGCTTGGAATCCATTGCTGATTTTCTTGGGAATGTTTGTCAGATTTGGAATGTATTGACATAGTGAAATTCTACTAGAATATAAAAGAATTCCCTTGCATCTTTTTAGTTGTCGTCTTGTTTTAATTTGAGCTTTTGTATACTCAATTTGTAAGGTAGTTTTTAGTGTACCATTTACAAGGTATTTGTGATTTTAATCTCTAGTTCCTTTGAAGGGAAGGGTAAAATCTTAAGGTTAATCTTTGAGAGCTCAGGATCTTTGCAAGAATTTGATGATTAAATTTGTTTAAGAGAGGGTGATTTGCAAGGCATTTCATATGGGGTTTGTTTGTGTTTTATTTAGGAGTTTTTTGTACATGTATGTTTCTATGTCTGCCTCTCTACCCTAGGATAAGTCATTGGTCAATCCTCAATTTGCAGGATTTCATCATCAACAAATCTTAAAAGATTATTTACTTTCTTATATGTTTGAAAGGGCTGATAAGATTAGGTTTGTATCAAGGATATAAACTAGTGTTGTGATCCTTTGAAGAAGTAGACTTGAATAGGTACACTCACATATAGCCAAGAGCTCAAAGTGAAGAAGGAGCTTATCCTTATTAAGTAGTCTTTTCTTGTGTGAATCAGAAGTCTAGGAATCATAGAGTTCTATCTAAGCATGCAGGGCTATGTATTAGGATTCAACAAGAAAAATAGCTGACAAATTGGTGACTCTACTGGGGAAGAAATAAATGATAGCAAGTTTAAGATGCTTTTTCCTTGCTTGGCTGAATTTTCCCAGAGTTTGGTTAAGTGATCATAGTGTCAAATTCTTTTAAAAAATTGTTATATTATCTCACTAAATGTGAGTGGAAACTCTGAATCTATGTTTGATCAGTGTTTTGTAATATGAAATTGCAATGTATTTTATGATGCTGAAAAATAGTGCATCCTATGAAGTTGTTTTGTGTTTGCTGGTAAGGATGGTTCAAATTTGAGATAAAGGTTCTCAACTGATCCAATTTTGTCCTCTATAAAGAGGTGGTGACTCTATTGATGTTTGAAGGGTGATTTGGAGAAAGCTTCAGATTAGTGTTTTGCAGCAGTCACAACATTCCCAGGTATTTGATTTTCATATCAAGTTGCTTCATGAAAATCATGTGAAAATTTTGTTTCCCTATTCAATGATTATAAGCACTAAATGTAAGGGAAGAGTTAATGTGTTTTGCATACAAGATTTGAATAGCTTCAGCTATTATCTAGTGGTGTATGCAAATGATGTTTCAAGGAGATATGTCAGTTCTACTATGGATAAAGTCTGCATAGTGTGTATGCTTGCAGATTTTTGTGCAAGGTTGTGGTTTCTTAAAGGAAGAAAGTAGAAATGTTCTCTGAGTATTCCTAGCCTTGTGTATCTCCGAATGTGGTCATGTCTCAAAGAGTATCCCAGCTAGGAGATAGAAGAGGTTTTAAATGTTATTCACCTCTAGACTTTGAGGGTATTCTTGGCTACCCAAATGTAATACCCCTGAAAATCAAAAAATTCTTGCCCAAATTTAATGGGGGAAAAGAAGAATCAATTGAGAAACATTTAAGTGCATTCATGGACCTGATTGAGGATTTTGATGTCAGCCATGAAGATTTGATTATGAGATTGTTTGTGCAGTTGCTGGTAGGAAGTGCTAGGGAGTGGTTTTCATTTTTGTCCCACCATTCTATCTATTCTTGGAAGAATTTTGAATCAAAATTTATTGAAACATATGGAGAGTTCATTTGTGAATATAGTCTGTTAGTTGATCTTGTTAGCATTCATATAGGAAAAGATGAGTTAGTTAATGCTTTCAACCTCAGATTTGGGACAACACTAAAGAGAATTCCTGAGAAATGTAGGCCTCATGATGCATTGTCTCTGGTAATTTACTTGGCTTCATTTGATAGTAGGATGGGTTACTTGTTGAGAGACAAGGAACCAAAAAATCTTCATCATGCTTTTCAGATGGCATCAGATATAGAAAGGATGAAAAGGTTTGGATTTCCAAAGCTTCATAGTGCTGAAAATACAAGATTATATGAGATGGCTTTCCCAAATGCTGGCACTAATTCGGTGATTCAAGTAAGTAATGAAAATTGTGACAAGTGCTATGATCCAGTTGGTGTGATGTCAACTAATGGAAATCAGATTGGGCCTTCAAAATTGTTTCAAACTTCTAAGCCTAATATTGTTTGTGATCTCTATAGTTAACCCCAAGTTTAGAATAATGATAAGTTAGATAATTTGGGAGAAAATGAATTCTCAGCAATGATAGTTCAAGAGAAGAAGAATGATGATGTGATTTGCAGAAAATAATGATTACTTTAGAAGTCTTGCAAGTGATCTTTGTGATCAATTATTTGATAAATGTATTGATTCCTATGAGCCTAAAGTGATGCCTTCTCTTTTTGATTTACATCAAGAGGTTTTTTATTCAAATGGTTTTCATATTTCAGAAAATGAGGTATTTAGTGTTTGTGAAAGTAATGGTGTCAAGTTTGAGATACATTCAATTTGTGATGATGAGTTAGTCTCAGCATTTCCAAATTCTTCCATTGATTTGGCAAATTCTGAATATGAAATTGAAAGTTGTTTAAGTGAGGACTTGATTGAAAATGCTGATGTAGATTCACTTTCAGAGTTGTATAAAATGGTTTGTGAAAGTTTCCATGAAAGAATCTCTTATGGTTGTGACACTAATTATGATTCTTCACTAGAAATAGAAATCAACTTGTTTGATGTAAACATTGATGATTGTGATATTGTTAGTAGTAATGAGGCAATGTCTTATCAAACAGAGATTAGCAATGCTGACAGTGCTCCCTATGATAGTGATGTGTGCTTGGATAACATGTGTTAGGATGAGGATATATGTAATGGGTTGCCTACTGATTTATTCATGCCACATTTTGAGATGTTTCATGAAGAGTGGGAAGATGTCTCAAGTTCTACAACAAATTTTTTGTTTCAGCCTGAGGTATGTTCATTTCTTCAAGAGTTTGATGAAATGAATGATGATGTTTTGTTTTCAAAAGAGGTTGAAAAGAATCAAGAAAAATGTATAAATTATCAAGCAAATTTTGAGTCTTTTGTTTTCCCAATCCAACATGTAAATGTTTTTCAAAATGAGTTAGACTTGAAGCCACAAATTGTGGTTAAAGGTAATTTGTTTGAACATTCATATGGTCTACATAGAGTTGAATTTCATAAGTTTTATTTTGATGTTCAAGCCATCTTTGAAGAAAGGCAACATACATCCAGCTTAGTTGTTAAGTCAAAATGTTCTCTTCCTCAGCTGGTTATAAGTTTTGAAGAGTGTGACATTTCTATGTTGCATAATCAGTAGTATTTTCAAAATTTTAGTGACTTTCAAATGCTTCATGACAGTGAAAATACTGGTTATTTCTTTTATGGTATGCTGAAGATTTATTCTAGTGTGGTGGATCTTGTTAGCAAAAGAAATGTTTTCAGATTACCTTGGATTCATGCGAATGTGAATTACTGATGAACTATATCTGATTTAGAACATTGAATGAAGAATTTGTGATTTAAGATCATTGAGGAGTTGTTGATTAGATATGCAAGATGATTAAATCAATATTATGTTGTCATTGATGTCAACTAGCTTGATAGTACTTATCTTGTAAGTTACTATACTGACACATCTGAAGAAAGGTGAAAGATATGAAGAACAAAAATATCTACATGAGGAAGATGTATATATCAAATGATGATAAGGAATACACTGAGTAACTTGTTGATGAGTCTATAACTTGATGATATCAACTTTATTATGTTCCATTCATCTATGATGAAGAATAGAGATGAAAGACATAAAGAAGTGTTGTCGGTAAATGAAGCATTCCAGTATACACTGACGGAGTGTAGTGTGTACTGAGCGTAGTGTCAATTGAGCTTATGTTCACTGACACATTTCTTTGTTAACCAAGAAAAATAGAAAGGAATTAAATGATCAATTTAGCTGATAAAGTGATGAGCTGTAAAGTGTATGAAATTGAGGTAACAAATAAGGTTTGTTATGAAGATCGACGAATAACATAATTCAAGAAAGATCTAATGGAGTAGATTGAAACCTATTACTGACACATTAGTCGAAGAAGGTTAGAGTGAAAAAATCAATGAATAAGATTAAGTGGTAAAATCTGATGGACAAAAAGAAAATGATTTACTTGTCTATATAAGAGACATTGGTTTCATCATTGAAAGACGTCAGAAGAAGAAGATATTGCAAAATTATCATGTGACAGAGTTTTCATGCATTCTGATCATACTGGTTAGTAAGAGCCAAACTACAGAACAATTACCAAGCAACAAAGAGTAATTACCGACAGACAGTAAGTTGATATAGTATTGAATCTGAAGTGATATATTGATCAGAAAGATTTGAATGAGCTGAACATTGATCTATAAACTACAATTGAAGTTCTTTCAAGGTAGATCATCTACTATTACATATTTAACCATTGTACATAGTCAAATCTCTTAACCGAGAGGACTAAGAAAGTCTTTTTGATGTCTCATTCATAGAGTGAACATTGTTATCTTGTCAACCCTAGAGTGACTGCTGGTTGGATGATAACTTCTGGTCTTAAATCCTCATACAAGGTCACACCTAATAGTGTGTTTGTAAACCTTTAACACATTTGGGTCTTCACCAACCTCACTTCAGAAGAGTGAACATTTTTGGGTTGCCGGTCCTAGGTGGTTTTTCCCTTCACAAGGTTTCCATGTTAAATCTCTTGTGTTATGTGTTGATTGTGATATTTGTTTGTTATCATACTTTGCATATTACATGTTAGATTTGATTGGTAACTACTATAAGTTTTAAACTAACAATTGGTAAAAACACAGGTAGTGAAAGTATTTTATGTTTATTGAGTAGAAAAAGTTGAAGAATTTGTTTTGGATTATACATTTTTTTTTGGGACACTGGATAACTGATTCACCTCCCTCTTAGTTATTCTAACAATTGGTATCAAAGTTATGGTTGCTTAGAATAGAGTTTTAAGGACTCTAGCAAAAAGGTCTCAAGATGTATAAGAGGGAAGTGCCAAAGTTGAACAAAGAGAACTTCACAGTATGGCAAAGCCGGATGAAGTTGCACATATTTGGAATTGGGAATTCTACACTAGAATTGATGGAGAATGGCTACATTAAATCGACACCAGGTGCCTTGACACTTGATCAACTGAAGGACATGCATGAACACAATATTACTATGATGGAACTTGCTGCTACCTGTACCGATGCCAAATTTGAAGATATTAAGGGATGCACAACTGCCAAAGCCATGTGGGATAAACTGACTCAAATATACAGTGGAGATGCGAATGTTAAGAGAGCCAGAGCAGAAATCCTAAGAGGTCAATTTGATGATATGAACATGAAAGAAGGTGAGAAGATTGTGCAATACAAAAATAGACTAAAAGAGGTAGTACATTCTATTAGAGCATCTATTCGAGTTATTGAGGATGAAACAGTGATAAGAAAGATTCTCAGAACTTTATTGTAAGTTTATGCGATCAGGATCTCTGCAATTCATGAAACAAGGGCTACATCCAACCTTACTCTTGACATACTGATCGGTAAGCTTACAACCTTTGAATTGAATAACTTTGACAATAGTGTTGTACCTTCTATTGAATCCACTTTCATGTCCTCTTTGAAGATTGGTAAGTCTAGTAGCAGGAATAGTAAGAATAATGATAGTGATAGTGGTACTAACGATGAGCTTGATGAGCTTCAAGCTCTTATGGCCAGAAGATTACCCAAGGGTAAAGGAAGGTATAGAAGTAAGCTACCTTTGACCTACTTTAACTGTAAAGAAGTTGGCCACATCACTGCTAGATGTTTGAATAAGAAAGATGATGATAGATCTAAAGATTGATTTGAAGGAAGCTATGAGAGAAGAGTCAACAGAGGCTACCAACACAACAATAGAGATAACTGAGATAGCTATGACAAAGGGAAAAAGATATGTTACATAGCTGAAGAATTTGAATCTGAATCTGACATTGATGATGATGTAGAAGCAGTATTTGTTGCTATGAAAGATGATTTAGAGGAAGAAGAGAAACATGAAAAAACAAGATTGATCTCTAAAGTAAGTAGAAATGATACATGGATCATAGACAATGGCTATACACATCATATGACTGGTGATATAGAGAAATTTTATCTACTTGATGAATATGATGGAGGATCTATAAGGATGGGAAATGATGCACCCTGTATGGTAAGAGGTAAAGGTTCACTGATGATTAATGATAGAATAAAATGTGAAAATGCATACTGGGTAGATGGATTGAACTATAATTTTTTAAGTGTGGCACAATTGAATAAATTAGGCCACCGACTTGCTTTTGAGAGAAGAAAGGTAAGAATCTATGATGACAGAGGAAGACTTGTCGAAACTGGTACACAATCCAGAGGCAATCTATGTTATCTTGATATTGATCAGTCTTCTTGTTTATTAATGAAGGATGAAGATGCATGGTTGTGGAATAAAAGGTTATACCATGTGAACTTTGATAACATGATCAAGATTAGTCAGAGGAAAAGAGTTAGAGGGTTGCCTAACTTATCAAAACTAGATCATGCAATGTGTCATGAATGTCAGAAAGGTAAGATGACTAAGTCTAGTTTTAAAAGAAAAGACTACTCAACAAAGAAGATACTTGAGTTGGTTCATACCAAACTATGTGGTCCTATGAGAACTTAGAGTTATATGGTGATAGATACTTTATTCTTTTTGTTGATGACTGTACTAGACTGATGACAGTTACGTTCTTAAAACAAAAATCTAAAGCATTTAAGATCTTTAAGTGGTAAAGGCAAAGGTAGAAAAAGAGACTGGAAAAGGGTTAAAATGCTTAAGATTTGATAGAGGAGGTGAATTTATCTCTGATGAATTTACTAATTTTTGTAATGAGCATGGTATCAAAAGATAGGTCTCTGCACCGAGAACACCTCAGCAGAATGGGATTGCTGAAAGAAGGAACAGGTCAATCATTGACTGTGCAAGGACACTAATGCTACAAAAGAATATTTCTCAGACATACTCGAGGGAGGCTATCAGTACAACTATATATGTACTTAATCGAGTACAACTGAAGAAGGAAACCAATCAGACACCTTATGAGCTATGGTTTGGACACAAACCTACTGTAAGTTATTTTAGGATTTTTAGAAGAAAATGTTTTATTTTGAAAGATGAGAGAAATGGGAAATTTGATTCTAAAGGTGATGAAGGAATATTCTTAGGATATTCTACTAAGAGTAAAGCATAAAAATGCCTGAATAAGGTTACAAATAAGATAACTGAAAGTACTAATGTCTGTGTTGATGATTTTGATGACAAGAACATAGAGGAAAGAAAGGAAGTGGAAGACTATGGTATATTCACTTACATTGAACTTCCTGACTATCTATCAAAGTCACAACCTGTGATAACCGGTCAATAGGAAAATAACCCCAAGGAACAGGAAAGGGAAACTGATGAACAAGATGGAGCTACCGAGCAAGCACATGAACCTAAACAGGATGAACAAGAAAGGAGAAAGTGAGTACTAGCTGGTTTTGTTAGAAGACATCATCCTGAGACACAAATTATTGGAGATAGACAAGCTGGCATGCAGTTAAGAAGCAAAGCAAGACAAGGTACATGTCTAGTTTTTGAATTTGGACCAAAAAATGTGAAAGTTTCATTAGAGAATGAAGAATGGGTTAATGTAATGAAAGAGGAAATAGAACAAATAGAGAAGAACAAAACTTGGTCCTTAGTACCCCGACCTAAAAATAAAAATGTTATCGATACTAAGTGGATATTCAGGAACAAACTAAATGAAAATTGTGAAGTGACAAGAAATAAAGTGAGATTGGTATGCAAGGGATATGCATAGGAAGAAGGCATTGACTATGGTGAGACATTTGCACCTGTTGCTAGATTGGAAGGAGTTAGAATGCTACTTGCATATGCTGCACACAAGAAATTTAATGTTTATCAAATGGATGTGAAGTCAACATTTCTGAATGTTATACTTGAAGAAGAGGTCTACATAGAACAACCTGAAGGATTCGTTGATCTAGACAATAGAAACATGGTATGTAGATTACACAAAGCTTTATATAGTTTGAAGCAAGCACCGAGAGCCTAGTATGAAAGGCTGCATACTTACTTGTTAAGTATTGGATTTGTAAAAACTAGTGAAAACAACAATTTGTACATGAAAGGTGATACTAATGACACTATTCTTATTGCTAAAATTTTTGTTGATGATATTATTTTTGGAGGTCAAGACCATGTATGTAAATCTTTTCCTAATGACATGAGGAATGAGTTTGAAATGTCTATGTTCAAAGAGATTAAATTATTTCTAGGATTACAAGTGATTCAACAGAGTGATGGGATATTCATCACACAATCCAAGTACATAAAGGAAGTCTTGAAGAAATTTAGCATGGAGGATGCTAAACCTATGGGAACACCGATGGCCACTGGATGTAAATTGAAAAAGGAAGATGAAACTACAGAGGTAAACCAGACACTTTACCGATCCATGATTGGTAAGCTAATGTATGTAGTTTATAGTAGACTAGATATAGCACATGTTGTGTGAATTGTTGCTAGATTTTTTGCTAATCCTAGAGAATCACACATGATTGCTACTAAAAGGATCTTAAGATACCTAAAAAAGATAGAGGATTATGGTTTATGGTATCCTAAGGAAGGTAAGTTTTAACTGATGGTCTATACTAATGCTAATTGGGTTGGAAATGTGGATGATAGAAAAAGCACCACCGAAGGAGCATTCTTCTTTGGTGAAAGACTTGTAACCTAGACAAGAAAAAAGCAGGCTTGTATTTCTCAATCTACAAATGAAGCAAAGTATGTTGCTACTGCTACTAATTGCTCAAACATTTCATATATCAAGCAAGTGTTGGAAGGAATGAATGAGGTAATCACTGACCTGATGATTATATACTGTGACAACACAAGTGCTATCAATATTTCAAAGAATCCAGTGATGCACTCTAAGAAAAAGCATATATCAATTAAGTATCACTACTTAAGAGAACAAGTGGAAGAGAAGCAAGTGAAGTTAGAATTTGTTACATCTAAAGAACATGTAGATATCTTTACAAAGCCTCTACCGAAGGACACATTTGAATATTTGAGGACTAGATTTGGGGTCCGTCCCCTGTCTATCGGTCACTAATGTGATCTAGATGTTGCATTAGCTTACACATATCAAAAGATCACACATGTTGATGTAGCATAGTTCACACTTTGGATAATGTTCAACTTTGTGATTAAGTTTGAAGAATTGAAACAAATTGGGATATCAGTATACAGAGATACAGAGAATGTACTGGACAATAGAGAGTTACTTAGCTACTACAGAGCTGATTATTTATTTGTTTCTTTGGCATTGTTGTCAAAGGGAAAGATAAATAATATGAAATAATATGCACCGATGAGAACTATCTAAGGGAGAGATAATCTGAAAGAAACATAACACTGAAGATCAGTTACTAAGAACAGAAGAAGGAATCTGAGAGCTGAAAAGATCATATTTGCAAAATGTCAAAGCTGCATTGATAATGTTGTTTAGTAACATAATGATTAAACATATTAATTCTCTATGAGCTTAGCAAAGCATTTGTTTACAGAGTTGTAGAATACATGTTTGGTATGTGTATGGTACACTTCATATTACTTGAGTTTCCATCAATGCCAAAGGGAGAGATTGATGAACTACAATTGATTTAGAACACTGAATGAAGAATCTGTGATTTAAGATCACCGAGGAGTTGCTGATTAGATATGCAAGATGATTAAATTAGTATTATGTTGTCATTGATGTCAACTAGCTTGATAGTACTTATCTTGTAAGTACTATACTGACACATCTGAAGAAAGGTGAAAGAGATGAAGAACATAAATATCTACATGAGGAAGATGTATATATCAGATGAGGATATGAAATACACTGAGTAACTTGTTGATGATTCTATGAATTGATGATATCAACTTTATTATGTTGCATTCATCTATGATGAAGAATAGAGCTGAAAGACATAAAGTAGTGTTGTCAGTAAATGAAGCATTCCAGTATACACCGATGAAGTGTAGTGTATACCGAGCGTAGTGTTAACCGAGCTTGTATTCACCGATGCATTTCTTTGTTAACCGAGAAAAATAGAAAGGAATTAAATGATCAGTTTAGCCGATAAAGTGATAATCTGTAAAGTGTATGAAATTGAGGTAACAGATAAGGTTTGTTATGAAGATTGACAACTAACATAATTCAAGAAAGATCTAAAGGAGTAGATTGAAACGTGTTACTGACACATTAGCCGAAGAAGGTTATCGTGGAAAAATCAATGAATAAGATTAAGTGGAAAAATCTAATGGACAAAAAGAAAATGATTTACTCATATATATAAGAGACATTGGTTTCATTGTTGGAAGACATCGGAAGAAGACGATACTGCAAAATTATCATGTGAAGGATTTTTCATGCATTCTGATCATGCTAGTTAGTAAGAATTGAACTATAGAACAATTACCAAGCTATAGAGAGTAATTACCGATGGACAGTATGTTGATATAGTATTGAATCTGAAGTGATATATTGATCAGAAAGATTTGAATGAGATGAACAATGATCTATAAACTGCAATTGAAGTTGTTTCAAGGTAGATCATCTACTGTTACATATTTAACCATTATACACAGTCAAATCTCTTAATCGAGTGGACTAAGAGAGTCTTTTTGATGTCTCATTCATAGAGTGAATATTGTTATCCTGTCAACCCCAGAGTGACTGTTGGTTGGATGATAACTTCTGGTCTAAAATCCTCAAACATGGTCACACCTAACAGTGTGTTTGTAAACCTTTAACAGGGTTGGGCCTTCACTGACCTCACTTCAGAAGAGTGAACATTTTTGGGTTGCCGGTCCTAGGTGGTTTTTCCCTTTATAGGGTTTCCACGTTAAATCTCTTGTGCTATGTGTTGATTGTGATATTTTTTTGTTATCATAGTTTGCATATTACATGTTAGATTTGATGGGTAACTACTATAAGTTTTAAATTGACAATCGGTAAAAACACAAATAGTAAAAGTATTTTATGTTTACCGAGTAGCAGAAGTTGAAGAATTTGTTTTGGATTATACATGTTGTTTTGGGACACTAGATAACTGATTCACCCCCCTCTCAGTTATACTAACAATTACATCTTTGATAGAGGTAAATGTTGATTCAAACTGACACAATTTGAACTCCTTTTTAAATAATTGTAAATTTTGTAAAGTTTCATTGTTTCAATTGTTCGGTAGTTGGTTTTGGGGTTCCTTGTTCAGAGTTTTGAGAAAGAAAAAAGAAAATTGATTCTCTTTGGGTGGTTTGCTATACCAAAGATTCTGGATCCTCTGCATGCCTGCATGGGGCATGCTTTCCCAGTCAGAGCCATTGTTGGAGCTCAAAAATTTAGTCTATGTTTTTGAGTCCATATTCAGTAAATTGTCTAAGTGTCAGAATTGTGCATTTGAAAATCATTGTAGGATGTTTAGTTTGAGGTGCATGGAAAGTATGGCCTGATGTTCTTCATGATGAACCACTGGGGTAGGTTATTCATTTTCTTTCATTTGACATATGTAGTGGGTTTGAAATTCTAATTTTCAGTTTTGGCATGTTTAGGGACTAGGATTTTGGAGGTGTTCCCAAAATTTTGCATTTTGTGTTTATCCAGAATTGTATAAAATAGCCCACTTTAGATGTTTGCATCTTTTTCCCAATGATTTTTAATTGCATGCCAATTGTTGCATCATATTTTAGGTGTGAGAGAGAGTCATCTTACTGATTTTCAGCTCCCCATGTGCCCGCTTGACCTATTTGCTAAAGCCATTCCATTTGCAGATTGTTAAGTTTTTTTGTGTCTGCATTGCCCAGTTTTCTAAGTAGCCTACTTTGAGGCTTTGTAATTTTTACCCTATTTGTGGTCGAGTATAATTGAGAGTCATTTCATACTTTAAACCTAGAAGAATACTTGCCTGATGATTTGGAGGTCTCTGCCAATCCACTTGGCCACTTTCCTAGGCCAATTCCAAATCAGATCTATGCACATTTCACTGTTTTTAATTCTGAATATATCCAATAGGCCAACTTTAGCATTTGATTTTAATCGGCCACTTGATCTTTTTGGTGATTTGATTATGGATCCATGTACCTTGTATGGGGGTGAGCCAGTGCCCAAGTTTCTAGATCTTGAGAGTTTCAATGGGTGAGTTTTTTGAGCTAGTTCCAGAGGTGACTTTTGTGATTTTGACAATGCGGAAGGTTTCAGTTTTCAAGTGGCCATGTTTGGTTATTAAGATCTTTTGGCTTGGGTCATTTCATGATTTCTCCTTTGACAAGCCTATTATAATGTTTTAGGTGAATGTGTGTTCTTGGTGGCATGTTCTTGTGAGGCCATTTGGTCAATTTTTGAAGCCGCTTTCAGAGGCCAGGTAGTGCTATTTGATAATTTTTTAAAAGATGTAAAGAATGAATAGTGTGTTTGGTTTCTTTGATGCACCATGGTTTATTCTTATTAATTTTCTCCATTTTGGTAAATAGAAGTGTTGTGCGCACTCAAGTGTTTTCAAGGAAATATGTATGCCCTATTTTGTGGGATGTTATGTATACTATTTTGAACACACTTTGCCTGCCATGTTCTCTCAAAATGCTGAAGATGCCTTTCTCCAAGGTTTTGAGCTTACCATTTAAAATATGAGTATGCCAGGTAAATGAAGTTACCAGAGGTGAAAATACTGGGCACCCAAAATAACATTTTGTGCATGGGATTTATTGGTGCAAACCGCACAAGGGATGGAGTGCTTGCCAGTCTAAAGTATGTTGTTGAAGAGGCACGTTTTATGACTAGCTTACCAAACAAAATGGGAATAAAGTCTTCCAAATGACCTCTTGTCACCAAATATGTACCAACTAGGATTCAGTCTTTTGGTAGTGTAATCTCAAGAATATATTAAAAAATGGGTCAAAAGATCAAATGGAAGAGAATTTTAGATGTCGATGTGCAACATTTGATGGACAAACAAACATTCTCCTGCATGGATTTGTCTTGGAAAAAAATCATTTGCAAGGATGGGAGTTTTGATCTTATCGGAGCCATACCATACATTAGGCTTAAAGAATTTATTAGAAGAGAGGAAAGTAATCCTGATGCACTGTGCACCTTTGTACATAAGAAGCATACAATTTACGCATAAACATCTCTGAGAGTGTCTTCAATAAAGACATATGAAGTCTACTGGTGTAGCTACAGACCAGAGGACAAGAGGGGCTACCTGACCCACGCAATGGAGAGGAAGCTGCTTGTGAAAAAGAGGACTTCCCCAATGAGGTAGGCTGCTAATAAAAACAAAATGAAGGGGGCATGCCTGAAGACAAAAAGGGAGGCCTCATGCAATAAATGGGGCCAGTGTTTATTTTTTTTAAAACACATAGCCAATGGTAAGTTTAAATGAAGAATGCACAGTGCGTAAGGAATTGAGGATTGCCTGCCTTGTGCAAATAAATGGGAGACTATTATTTATTGGTTTCCAAGGAGGTTGTCTTCATTAGATATTAAAGGAGGTGTTCTTGGTAGACATATATTAAGCATGGCATATTGATTGGAGCCAGCGCATGTATGAAATGTTTTTGAGGCAAGCTCATGCAAGAGACAAGGGATGCCTCACACGATGCAAAGAAGAGGAAGTTTCCTACATAGGAAAGGGGTGGCTCATGCAATGGAATGCAAGCTAGTGCATGAGGGAGTACTCATGCAAGTGGGTTGGCATTGCAAACAATGAGGAAGGCTAGTGGTAGTAAACATTTTTTGCCAGCACATCAAAGGAGACTCACGCAAGGAAGGTGCTGCAGGCATGAACAAAAGGGGTCCCCTACATAAAACTAAAATAAAGATGGAGGCTACCAATTTGGGGATGCTCATGTAGGAACCCATGGGAAATGCCAGTGGGGCATTGAGGTACATGAGGAGTTGTTTAGTGATGATGCCAGCCAAACAAATAGAGAATGGGGTCACGTGCAAACCTGGAATGAAAGGAAAAATTTGAACAGTATGCATGTGGATTATCCCACATGTATCCTATTCAGGCTTTTGGTAGTGTTTATGTGCAATGGCACTCCAATCCAAGGTAAATAGAAGTAAGTGGAGGCTGTGGCTGCCTCATGCCCTATGGGCCCACCTTGGGGTGCATGCCAATTAGGTGCTATAAGGAAATTTTAATGAATTATTTAAAAACCCTCAGAATCATTATCCCACATTCATCTGGAATGTGGAAATTTAGATGTTTATAAGAAACTCGAAGAACATATGAGATAGAATGAAGAGTGGAGGATCCTTGAGAAGCATGCCGACGGGCCCAGATAGAAGAAATTTTGTAGATAGATGATGAGGTGACAAGGACCTAAGGTGACACATGGTGAGCAGTCATGCAATCGTGAAATGAAACCAATGGTTAGGAAAAGACTTGGAGATTCAACGAACACGGTTAGTTGCCAGTGGTCACCAGGTCACTGAATACTTGGTGGTTAAGATGAAACATCTAGAGATTCCAAGAATAGTGGTCACCGAATCGCTGGATGATCCATGGTTAGGCCTTAACATTTAGAGAATTGGAGATTTCCAAAGTTACTGATTCTCCCAATTCTTGGTAGCTAAGAAAAATCATTTCGAGATTGGGATAATGGGTTCAATCGTCCATTCTCCAAATCTTAACCATGGTCAGTGATTGATCTGGAGATTGCGAGAATGGTCTGTTCAATGGATCGCCAAGTAAATGCTAGGTTAAGGAGTTCATTCAGAGATCTGGAGAATGTGTGTAGTTGCCTAATCTCCCAATCAGGGGTCAAGGCTTGAGTTAAATTTGAGCAGCCAATCAAATTGTGATAAGTGGCGCAACCTGGTGGCCTCTATGGTAAAAGTGCAAAAATGATTAAAAATCCAGATTTAAAAAGAATTTAAAATATGACATAGTCCAAACATTAGGATTAAATCCAAAAATTTAAATCACAGGGCCTCTTCACAAATTTAATGCTTGGAAGCTTAATTTTTAACAAAATATGGGCATGTTATATGTTTTTGGAAATGACAGGAAACAAGGAATCTTTTGGCAATCATTATTTTCAGTTTCAGCTTAGTGGAAAAGAGCAGTAAGGGTTGGAATTTTGAGATTAGAATCAATTTTTTTTGGGAAATGATTGTAGGAAGGTGGATCATTTGAAGATGAATCAGTTGCAGATCATGTGTAGAGGAATATTCAAGATATTTTGATGCTAAGTGGATAGCTGTCAGTTCTATGTAACTTACCCTCCTTTCGGTATATCTCTAGTTTTTCTCTCTATTGTAGAGGATGTTGAAAATTTTACTCTAAGGAGAGGCTTGGACTCCATTTCTGATTTTCTTGGGAATGTTTGTCAGATTTGGAATGTATTAACACAGTGAAATTCTACTGGAATACAATAGAATTCCCTTGCATGTTTTTAGTTGTCTTCTTGGTTGAATTCTGTATTTTTTGTATACTCAATCTGTAAGGCATTTTTTAGTGTACCATTTACAAGGTATCTGTGATTTTAATCTCTAGTTCCTTTCAAGGAAAGGGTAAAATCTTAAGGTTAATCTTTGAGAGCTCAGGATCTTTGCAAGAATTTGACGATTAAATGTGTTTAAGAGAGGGTGATTTGCAAGGCATTTCATTTGGGGTTTGTTTGTGTTTTATGTAGGAGTTTTCTATAGATGTATGTTTCTCTATCTAACTCTCTACCCTAGGATAAGGCACTCGTCAATCCTCAATTTGCAAGATTTCATCATCAACAAAACTTAAAATATTATTTACTTTCTTGTATGTTTGAAAGGGCTGATAAGATTAGGTTTGTATCAAGGATATAAACTAGTGTTGTGATCCTTTGAAGAAGTAGATCTGAATAGGTACACCAGCCTATAGCCAAGAGCTCAAAGTGAATAAGGAGCTTATCCTTTTTAATTAGTCTTTTCTTGTGTGAATCAGGAGTCTAGGAATCATAGAGTTCTATCTAAGCACTCAGGGTTGTGTATTAGGATTCAACAAGAAAAATAGCTAACAAGAGGGATTTCAAAATATAATGAAAGAAAATATAATAAGTCCACATAGACATGTTGGAGTACCGGGACCCTGGGTAACTGCCAGGATGGATCCCTATTCATAAAGGGGGGACTGGGGTTACATGGTTTCTAGGAAGGATCCCAATACATAGGCTGTGTGATGACACTCACTTAGGTTGTATCCTAGAACCTTAACTTCAATGTTATAGTATGGTGATGTTTTATATGCTTTACTCTTGCTCTTTTGAGTTTTGGTTTCTTGATGTATTTGGGCCTTAAACTACCTTAGAGTCTTGAGAGTACCTTGGTTCTATCTCCTAGCATGGGGGGTGGAACTTCAGAAGTTTCACATGGTTGGGTGGCAAATATCTTTCGAGGTATTGTTCATGGTTCGCGTCTTGGATTCGATTCAAATTTATTCTGTGGTGAAGATATTCTTTATTGTATCATGTATCTCTATCTTTTGTATTCAAGATGTAAGATTTATTGTAAGCCCTTGGGAAACTTAATGTAATTATCTCTCTGTATACCTTCGGGCCATGTGAAGTTATTGTAATTGTAATTGTAATTTGGAAATTTTAAGAAAGAGGTTATGTATTTGGGAAGGGTAGTTTCAGGAATGTCAAAAGGGATTGTTTATTGGTAAATCAATAAAGGATTGTAGTTAGGTAATTTCTATCCTATCTCTCTTGTGAGTCTTGGAATGTAATTGAATGTAAGGATTTATAAAATGCATGTTTACTTATGTTTTACAGTTGAAGTATTGATTCTATGCAAACCTTTGTGAGTCAAAGTACTAATGGATGTAAACTTCTAAAGGGAAACTTGATTTACTATATGGTTTGGTGAAAATCTATGTTAAGGGTAGAAGGGTATATCGAGGTGAAAATAAAAGGGAAAGAAACATGTAGTATTATTGGAAATATAATAAATATGTAGTTTCATTCCTAATGGTCTTAAATGTATTTTCCTATGTGCATGATGAGAGGTTAATAAAAATAGATTCAAATCTCAATCCTTAACTAGATGCATACAATGTCTAGATGATAATTTTGTGGTAGGTAGACTTGTGACATAAATGATTTAGTGGATGGGTTATGATTATACATAATTAAGGTTAAAGACTTTACCCTATCTGGGTTTGACTCATTGAAATGAAAAATGTAAAGAAAGGGTTTTAAATTGAAAGCTTATTTGTGTTTTGCAAGTACAAATAAATTATGTTTAGATAAGGTTAATGGAAAAATAAATGAAAGAGGAAAGGATAAATGTATTTATCTTACAAAATGAGTGATGTGGTATTTGTTCCTATCTCATTTCTAAAATTTGAATGTTATGTAAAGTTGGTAAGGAAATGGATTCATAAAGATAGTTAATGGTATTGATGATTCTAATGTTGGTAATAGTCATTAAGGGAACCTTTAAGTGACAGGACTTATTGCCCAAAACTTATATACACAATCATGCTAACACTGGTTTTGTATATACATTTCATGTTTCCCTTATACAGTATATATACAAATATCTTATTTCACCTCATACTCATATTTTCTATTTATATTTTCTCCCCACCCCAGTTTTACTTTCTACTTGGAAGGTTTCTAGGTCACCAAATCTCTGTGTTCAAAGTGTTATGAATGTTTTATTCTTTCTATTACTCATGCATGCAATCAGATTATCAATCTAATATTATTAAGATCTGAATCTATTAAAAGTTTTGAAGTTACTGATTCACCCCTCCCCTCTCAGTAACCTAGATAGTCTTGAATATTTCCAACAATTGGTATCAGAGCTCCGTGGTTCTCAGAATAAAGTCTGACAGCTTGAGAAAAGATTCAGGACAATGGAGATATTCAGACTTAACAAAGTAATTGAGAATGAAAAGCTAGATCTGGAAATGGCCATAACTCAACTCAAAGAAGCAAGAGTGCATCTTTCCCTTTCCCTAAAAAGAAGGAAGGAACTTGCAAATTAGATCAATGACCACCAGTATGTTGAAGAAAAGATTGAAGATTTTTTCCCTTCAAGTAGCTCAGATGAAGCAAACAATGCAATCAAAGAACTTCTAGAAAAGAGTGGATCTCTGCAAGAAGAAGTGAGAAAATTGAAAAGAGAACAGGAAATTTAGTCAACAAGATTCTGTGAAATCTTGGAACAAAGAAACAAAATGAAAGATGAAATAGATGGAAAGAACAATGAAATCCAGAATAAAACCCTTCAGCTAGAAAACCTTATTGATCAAATTTCCAATGCAAATGAAGAAATCTTGACTCTGAGATTAGAAAATGAAAATATAAGAGAGGAACTGAGATCTAAAAAGCAAATCAATTTAAGAGTGATGAGTGACCTAGATGCTGAAAGGAAAATCAATGAGAGAATGTTGAAATCTCGAGAAGATATGAATCAGGTGTATGAACAAAACCTTCATAGGCAAAAAGGAAAAGTAGGACTTGGATACAAAGAGGAAGGTGAATCCTCCAAACAAGGTACTCAAAAGAATCAGAAACCTACTTGTAATCACTGTGGCAAAATTGGTCATACTTCAAACAAATGTTGGAGCAATGGAAAAGCAAAATTCAATGGAAAATGCTACAATTGCAATCAGCTTGGTCATAAAGCAAATGAATGCAAGGAGAAACCAAGATTTGAAGGCAAATGTCACAAATGTAGCAAAAAAGGTCATAAGGCATTAGAATGCATAACTAAAACACCCAATCTAGCGGAACAAATTATTAAAGAAATGTTTGGTTGGGATTACAACACTTGGTGTAGATGTCATTACTGTGGAGAATATGGACACATTGGCATGAATTGTGTAAGGCACCACTTGAGAAAAAGGGATTCTACCATAAGATGTTATAATTGCACTAAGCTTGGTCACATAGCTAAAAACTGCATGAATTTAGCCAAAGTTGAAGATGAAAAGAAAGCAAAAGCAAATAGCATTAGGAAGCAGATGAGACAGCAGTGGATTCCTAAACCTACCGAGAAAACCAGTCTAAGTAATGTAGTCACTCATGAAGGGAGTGGCTCTATGAACTCTAACTAGTCTCCAACAAAGCACTGGAACTGTATCTTCATAGACATATTCCAAAACAATTCCTGAACTGAAAGGAAGATAGATCCAAATCAGTATGTAAGATACAATAGGATCACAATAAGGTTGGTATCAGTTACTACCGAGCAAGGTCGAGAGTAACCTAACTTCATTTGGTTACCGAGTAAGGTCAGAGAAGTATGAATTCTTATATTCTCCAAGTTGTGGAATCTTCACCGAGCATTTAATGCATAGTGGATGACAGTCTGTCAAATTCAATACCCTAATTCCTATGGAGCATTAATGACAAATTTTTAACAAAAATCATGAAATCAATTTCATTCTTCACCACGAATATCAACATTTTGGACAGAGAAATTTCTAGTGCAATCAAGCGATTCGAAGCAAAATTTTTAAGCAAAAATTTTTCTACCATGCTACCATGGCTTCATCGAGCACCAAAGTAAAGAAAGGTTTGAAAATGTTAGTTCATGGAGAATGGAAAGCGTCAGATTTCAAACTCATGCCGGCGATTGCAGAAACCCTAGATCTGAGTGGAGCTCAGTCTCAAATTCCTCTAAAGGTACTTCTTGTAAATGACATTCGTAGTCATTTTAAAGGTACAATTCAAGAACTTGGAACCCTCAAGATAGATGTTGCTCGTGATGAACTGTGTTGATGGTGTTCTCAAACTGGGACATAAACATTTGGAAGAAAAGGGTTTAACACATACCACCCACTTGCCTCGGGGTTTCCAGATAAAAGGCCGAGTACATGAAGGTAAAATTTGGCTTGAGCAACCAGTGGAAATAACAAAGAAGATGATTCACCAAATCACTGGTCTTCCCATGCTTGCCTAGGCTAAATCTACAAAAACCCTAGGTCGGGTAGAGCTGGAAAAGAAAACCCTAGCCAAATGGGATGGTAGAGGTATGAAAATTAACTGTATTACCGATGTAGAACTAAAATTTGGCACATAACACAAGATATACAGTTCAAGTTGGCTGAATAGTGTTCCGTGTGAAGCAGTTGACCTAGCCTATAAAATTGTGAAGAACAATCTGTCATTTGACCTAGTAGATCTTTTGTTGAAATAGTTCAACAAGAACATGGAGAGCATCCAAACCTCAAAGAACAATCCATGTAAGTTTGGATCACTATTGGTTTGTTTATTTTTCTATGCTCAAAAGTTTTTCCCATCAAAAGGCACAGTTAAATGGAGAAAGGATGTACCTATTCTTTATTAGATAAATGAGTATATTGCAGAAATGGGTGAGAATTTTACAAGCATAATGGATAACTATTTTGAATCTTTTAAGGAGAAGATGAATAACAGGTTCTGAATTCCACTAAAATTGGTGGAAGATTATAAAGATGATATTTGTTTCATGGTTGATTGTGATAGAGTATACATTTAGGCAGTAAGGCCCAGGATTGTATGGGTGAAACCTCTTCCTTATGAGGTAGACATTGATGAAACAAAGGATATAATTGAAGTCCTAGTAAATCAACCTGTTGATCCAAAGGCTCCATACTTTGGAACATATGATGAAGCTAAGATAAGAATTGAGCTAAGCATAAAACTTCCATAGGTGGTTAACAAAGGCAGAAAAAGGATGGCTAAGATGCAATCTAGCACACCTCTAATGTTAACCGAGGGCATAGGAGAAGATATTGTTGAAGAAGAAGAAAAGGATGAGAATAAAGAAGAACAAGTGCCTGTAAAGAATAAAGGAAAGGTAACTATCACCAAGAAACCCGAGCAATCCACTACAGTATTCACAAGGAGAAGATCAAGGGGCAAGGAAGGTAAAATCAATGATGATATAGTACTCAAAAGGCCTCCTCCCTCATTTGAACAAAAGATTAAGGATTTGAGAGAAGGATTTGGAATTGCAAATTTCAAATTTCTCAAATATGAAATTAAGTCAAAGACAGAGCAGCAGGAAATAGAAGATGTTGTCATTGAGAAAATGGGAAAATGGAAGTACTCACCTGATGATATGGCTTCTCAAATTCCAAGTGTTCTATTGGATAAAGTAAAGTTGAGATGGTCCAATGCAAGACAAACTGTCAAGGACATATATGCTCAAACCTTAAGACAGTTAATGCCAAGTTTGAAAGATGATGAAATAAATAAGGCATTGATAGAAAATGAGAGCAAGATGAAACTAAAATTCAACAGTTGTTTAGTTTTGATCAAAGATATAGAGTCGGTTGTGAAGAGTGAAAATTCTACTTGGAAAAACATCTATCATCTTCACAAACCAAGTATTGAAACTGTGATAATCAAAGATATTGAAGATGACAGTGAAGAAGAAGAAGAAGAAGAAATAGTTCAGATTGATAATGTTGTGACAGAGGAAGCAAGGACAGAAGCTACCGAGGAAGCTGAGGAGAATGTCAAGGAAGATGATCCAGTTTAGATAGCTGCAGAGGTAATTGCCTCACTTCCCCACTCTCCAGTAAAAATTGCTACATCTAGCTCAGAGAAAACTTCAAGTGTGATTGTAACAACTCCCTCAGATACATCAAATGTACAATCATCACTAGCATAGCTCAATGTATCAATGATAAAAGTGGCTACCACTTCATCTATCGAGCTTCAGCCTCCTTCTTCCATCGAGTTGTAGCCTTCTGTACCTTCTTCAAATTTGAGTTTTTTAGCAGTAAGTACTTCAGATTCTATAGTTGTAAATACTTCAGTTTTGATTTATCAAGTATTCCAGTTAGCATCCCATCAGTCGGAAGTTTATCAGTTTTCACTACTATTCCTACTATGTCTACAATAATTTCTACTACAAAGGAAATAAGTATAAAGACTCAACCGAGTACAAAATTTCTGAGTAAGAGTGTAGTAGAAGGTATAGATCTAGATGAGGAGATACAAATTCCCCAGCTAGATTTTGCAAACCTCACTGCAGATCAAATGCAAATAGTTGGTGAACTCCTCCAGAAGAAAGCAAAGCAGAAGAAACTAAAAGAAGAAAGAGATAAGGAATATAAGATCATTGAGGATGCCAAAAACATTTTGACAAAAGCTATAGGTGTTAAAGTTGATTCCTCTCAACACATTTTGTTGCAGTTGGTAGAAGCAATTAACAGGTTTAATGATGATTCCTCTGGAACAGACAAGTTGCTTGAAAAGGCTGAGAAAAAGTTTGAAAATGAAGTGCTTGAGCACATTTCTCAACAAATAACTATCAATCAGGCAGGATTATCTTCAGTTTTGACTAGCATTGAGTCCTCCTATTCCAAGGTAACATCTCTTTTTGTCAAAATATGTAATGTTGCCAACTTCTCATAGGAAATTAAAGACAAAATAAATAAGATTGATGAGGATCTAAAGATCAGTGCACAAAAGTTGAAACTTGAACCTAGTTCAAGTTCTACACATCAGATGATAGTCAGATTCCTATCTGATAAGCAGTTAGAGTTATTGAAAGAAGATGCAAGGATCAGATCAACATTAATAGATATTCTGAACAAGATCCTTCCCATCATGGATACAATGTAGAAGCACATTGCATACTCAAAAACATTGATCCATGACAATCAGTTTTCATTTTTAGATCACATGATTGAACTCTCTGTAGAAGTCCAAGTTGCACTCCATACATGCAAGATTCTGCAAGAGAATTGGGATAGAACTCTAGCACTAATTGGAAAGGTGCATTCTGATTTTCTCTCACATTTTGGTATCTCCGTGTAAAATATTTGTATATACACCTTTGGCATTATTGTCAAAAAGGGGGAGAAAGTATATGAGATATGAAAGGGGGAGAAAATATAAATATAAAATATGAGTATGAGGTGAAATAAGATATTTGTATATATACTGTATAAGGGAAACATGAAATGTATATATAAAACCAGTGTCAGGATGATTGTGTATATAAGTTTTGAGCAATAAGTGTTTTTTCACTAATGCCAAAGGGGGAGATTGTTGGCATTAAGTATGATTGTCATCAATGACAACACTTATTCAGACTTTGCATGCTTACCAAGCATAACAGTGCTTACCAAGAAGAATAGTGCTTACCGAGTAGGATAGTGCTTACCGAGCAAGATAGTGTTTATCAAGTGACACTATATCTACCGAGTCTCCAGTATATACCATGTTCAAAACTACAACTGAGTGGTTAGTATGGACCGTGCCTCCACTTCTACCAAGTGCATGACGATGCCGAGTAATGCAGTGGATGCTGAGTATCAGAAAGTCACCGAGTTAGTTTGCAGTAGCCGAGTCACTATACTTGGGCCGACTTAGTAATATTTGTGTTAGCTTGTTTAAGAGTTGACTTTTTAATTATGTTGTAATTGTTTTAGATTGATATATAAACAATGTTTTATATCATATCCAAGAGAAGAAAAATAGGGAAGTATGAAAAAGAGAGAAAGGCAGAGATAAGCGAATTACAAAGGGCTACAACAGTATAAGAAGCAACAAAGATCTATCCATCATAGAAGGTGATCAGTACATTAGAGAATCTCAATCAGCAAGTACAGTTACAAGTAAGAGATCTACTATTTCATCCTAACAGGTGAATCAGCTTGAAATCCTTTAACTAGGTAGACTTAACAGTCTTTGTAAAATCTCTTAACTGAGTGCATACTTCATTGTATGTTTGTAAATCCTCTAACAAGGTGGACCTAGTAGTCCTTATTGCTCCTAATAGGGAAGATCATCAGAAGTGATCATTGTAAGCCTTAACCGGCAAACTTTATACTGCAGTATTAAAGTTTTGTGGGTATCATCCCCACCCCAGTTTTACTTTCTACTCGAAAGGTTTCTGGGTCACCAAATCTCTGTGTTCAAAGTGTTATGAATGTTTTATTCTTTCTATTACTCATGCATGTAGTCAGATTATCAATCTAATATTATTAAGATCTGAATCTGTTAAAAGTTTTGAAGTTACTGATTCACCCCTCCCCTCTCAGTAACCTAGATAGTCTTGAATATTTCCAACAGGATTATCAAATAAGTTCTTAGTAATATTTTAAAAAATGAAATTAGTTACTTTTCTTGTATTTTAGACATGTTCCTTATGGGTTCCCTGGCGGGGACATTACATTTATTCTCCTTGATTAAAGGTCAACTAGATTCCTATACTTATGTTGTATCATTCTTCCAAGATGCCTTCCATCGCCAATGGAAGAGCTAAGGAGGGTGTTCAAGATTCTTCCTTTTCATCTCGACAAGAAAGTTCCCATGAGGAATTTGAGGGATAACAAAATTAGAGTAATGACTCTAAGGGGTCTCAAATGAGACAACTTTGACAATATATTATGCAAAGGCTAGACACCATAAAAAACAAAGTGAATCCTAAGGAAGAAAACCATTCTTACCATAATGATAGGGATAGAGATATAAGCCCTGGGCTATCACACTGAGAACCTTGGAACTCATACTTGGCCTATTCATAATACTTGAATATATTGTGTTTCTTCTTTTGATGTTTTCCTTATGCTAACAAACTTGAATACTAAACATAAAAGATATGTTTTTTATATTTCCAGTATATTATTTTACAAGAGTACACCTTTCTTCAAGAAATGATTGCCTAAATAGATTACTTATGTCTTGTATTGTAAGATCTAGGTGGTTTAAATAGATGTATTTTAAAATAGATATGAATTCCTGATACTTGGGTGTTGTCTTATTATTGTAATCCTAGTTCTAGAATATCTCAAGGAATTGTAAGGTAAGTTGTTTTGTAGTTGATCTTATCTCCTGATTGTATCATGCTATCATAAATATTACCAAAATAGTTTCCAAGTTTATTTTAAAAGTTATGTGTTTTACTTTCCTATAAATGTTGGTTACCTTCATGATTTGTCTGATTATTTAAGCTAGTTAATGTGAAATTTCAAGGTAGATTTGAAACTTTTTATACTTATAGCAGGAAGTACGACATGATTATATGGATACTCATGTTCCTAGGACTGAAGGGACTATAGTGTTGCATGATTATAAAACATGTTTAGTAGGTTCATATAAGAGTTTGAAATCTTTTATTCCTTCCTCAAGAGCTTAGGAATTTATAAATTTATATTGTCTTTGAAAATAAAATAACATGTTGAAATTAGGTAACTTTTGATATTTCATATATATGGTAGGATTAAAAAAATACCACCCTCTCATATACCTTCTTAAAGTAAGAAATTGAAAAGAAAAGAGAAAATCTATTGTTGATAATCAAATATGTCTCTCCCTTTTTTTATTTTTTTTCTCTCAAGTAATACGTTTAAAAGACTAAATTTCCTTATGCATCATGGAGATAAATGTGCTTAATTAGAGGAGACCCTTGGGTAAAGGACCTATGTCCCCAAGGTTTGGTAATAAATAGATTGTAACACACATTTTGTTGAACGTAGAAGTGTTTTATTTATATGGTAAGAATTTTGAATTATAAGTGATCTATGTTAGTAATTTAAGTTAAACTAATATAAATCATCAATTATAAGGGAAGAGTATGATGCTAAATAAATAAATTATTGTATAAGTATAAAAGAAAGGAAAATTGACTACTTTTCTTAATTAAAGTAATGTTTTCCTTAAATGATTATTGGTAAGTGTACCTTTTTGATAGATACCTAGTAAAGGAATTAGGATCTTACATGAGTATTGTAAAAATAATTTTTTGTAGTAATTAGATACTTCATTGGCATTTTGTGTGTAAAATGTGAGTTGAAACTAACAATATTATTACTAGTATAAAGACATGATGAGTCATTATAAAATGAATAGCTATATGTTTATTAGAGTAGATTTAAGTTAAAATTTAGATCTTTCTCAGAAAGGAAGTATTAGAAGAACATGTATACTTATGTTATATGAGTCATATTGATAAGGTGTATAAAGATAATAATACATGTGGTTACTCCTCAAAGAGCCCCTATTAAGATAACTATGAAATTCATGTGCATAAGGATAGTAGGTCGAAGGTGTTAATGAAAGATTAGATTGAATAAAAGGGTAGTCATAGGACTCATCTCTCTCTCTCTCTCTCTCTCTCTCTCTCTCAATGAATCTATGAATCTCTTTGAAAAATATTAAATTCAAACAAACTTTTCATATCAATGTTAGAATTATTATGAATTTCAGAGATATGAAAGTACCTATGTAGCTAGTTAATAAGTAAAACTTCAGATGAAACTCTAACTTAAATATTTATTGTCAAATTTCTCAGAATTTCTCTAAGAGTATGGATATTGTTTGATGAATAGAATACTAATAATTATAGCGATATGATTATAAGAGATGTCTTAGATTACATTCTTTAAAGAAGGTGTGTATTAAGTCTTGCATGTAAGCTTTATGTTGGATATTCTCCTATAATATACAATAGAACTTTAAGGGTTAAAAGGAAGCCTTGTTTCATAAAAGAGATCTATTTTTAATCTCGCGTGAAAGATTACTCATAGAACTATGTGCTAATGTATGTGGCCAGTTTTGAATATTATAAATTTTTAGTTTTGAATGTTTCCAAAGGAGAGCTGTAATAGTAGTATCTTATGTACTCCCATTGAGAAAGAAATAACCCCCATATCAATTTTGTATTTATTTTTGAGAATCAATTTTGGACCCAAAATTATTAATTTCATTTGGGAATCTTAAAATATATCTTGTTATTGGAAGAACTCCTAACTCTTGAAGTGAAAATTTTATCTAATATGTCGATGTTAGACCAAAGTAGAAATATTTTCAATATCGTTACTATTATGAATGATGAATAACTTATTAACCACCAAATTCCAAGAGTAAGTTGAACCTTAGGGGGGGAGGATGTAATGCCCCTCCAACCCTAGCATGTCTTTATTATACACATTGGAAGTTAGGGAGTGTTATAGAGGATTATATGGCTGTTTTTATGATGATATGATCCTTCTTGAGGTGCTTGCATAACCAAATTTCCTTTTCAATCACAACAAATTCACATTTTAATTTGGGAAATGATAAATATTTTAGAGGTATGTTCCTTAATATCTTC
The DNA here is from genome assembly GCA_027943335.1 of Chamaecyparis obtusa. Classification (NCBI taxonomy): domain Eukaryota; kingdom Viridiplantae; phylum Streptophyta; class Pinopsida; order Cupressales; family Cupressaceae; genus Chamaecyparis; species Chamaecyparis obtusa. The sequence continues at coordinate 432,139 of BSBK01003646.1, forward strand.
TTATGTGTTCATGGTATTTTAGGACCTTGATGGGATCACCTGATAGATCCATATATTTCTTTGTGAGATGCTCATATAAATGTTTATGATTATCTTTGGTTAATTTGTTATAATCACTTAAGGGTTAAATGTCTTACCCACTCTGATGATGCTACTTGTTATACTTGACAATAAACATGATTACGACATTGAGTATCAAGAATTCTATGATTTTTTTTATTTTGATTAGATAATGAGACATAATGAGTACATGTTTGATGATAAAACTAGTTTATGAAAGGTAGTAAATGATTTACATTTACATGATTATATTATGAGTCATTCTTGTTTTACATTATGGAGTTATGATTATTTTGGAGCTAACCATACTAACCCATTTATGCTCTGATATCGATACTATATGATGTGCTTGTGGGATGAGAAGAGGCAGTCCTATTCACTCCTATGGGAGATCCATGCATGATGTCACACTCTCCCTCTTTGTCTACCACTATGTTGTATATAGATGTTGGTATATATGTTTTCTAAATTTGACCCCTTTTAAAGGATATTTCCAAGATACTCTCAAGGATTCCCTATTGGCATAGGTTCCTATTTAGGAGGTCACCTTAGCTTGGGGAGGGGGGGTTGATCAGTATTATGAATTTCTTGATTTTGGAGATTTATGTTTTAGAGTATGTTTTCTTTATTTATTTATGTATTTTAAAGTATTATGCTTCTCTGTCTTATATATATATATATATATATATATATATATATATATATATATATATATATATATATATATATATATATATATATATATATATATATATATATATATATATATATATATATATATATATATATATATATATATATATATATATATATATATATATATATATATGGATGTATTGTATTATTTGGTTTAATTTATTATATATGTGTATGTATATATGGGTGCACACATATATACTTACATGTATATAAATATATTTATATAGTTATGTGTTTTTTTTGTATGCATGAATGTATCTTATGATAATAGAGTAAATAATGTATTATAGAATAAAAATAAAATGATTATAAATAATTATCTCTTTTTGAGTAAAACTAGCTTGCCTAGGGGTTTTGAACTTGAGACCTCCTAGGAGTTAGGCTAGTTAGCTTCCAATTGGGTTGTTTGAGTTATTTGGTAATCTTATTTATCTTTATTATATTAATGATTCTTTTGTAAAGTAAAATAAGTTAATAAAAATATTTAAAAAATTATTTAATGCTTACGAGAGTTGTTTAATATTGGAAACCAACTATAGTAGTTGGAGAAGATGCTTCCCGTAAAGAAAATTCTCCAACCATATGGTTGGATATGAATATTTGGAGGAGGGAGAATTTTTTTGGAAAAAGGAAAAATAATATCAGGGAGATTTGGTTATAGAGATTCTAAGAATATGTATTTTAATTTGAAAATGGTTTTATTCATCAAGAGTTGAGGAAGATAACAGTGTTTTATTTTTTTGATAAAATGGAGAAATAATTGTTAAAAGAAAAATATAGTCCTGATGAAAAAGATATATCTCTCTAACCAACCATTGGATATTGCCAAGTTTTTAATATGTTGGTAAGAAGCCAATTGCATCACTACTCACTGGAGCAATCGAAGAAATATAATGTGGTTCAAAAGTTATAGATCTCTGTGCGTGGGTCTATCCAAGAGGATAGAAAGGAGGAAGTTGGAAACGATTTGGGTTTTCTAGAAGAAACTTGGTCTCAGAGAAGAGATGATGGATTTAAAAGATTTAATTAAAATTGGATAATATGAGATAGGAAAAAGGTATTAAGTTTCATAAGAATTTAGAAATTTTCCCAAAAAGACAACAATTAATCTTGAAGCTTGGAAGAAGATGTTGGCTATTACAAGAGTTGTGATTACTCAACTTTGGAAGGGATTCTCCATAGGACTCCAAGTAGGACCTGGAACCAAGAAGAATCACCCTCTTGCCTGTATGATTGTTATGTGTATGTGTATATAATATATGTAATATTTAATATGGTTTTTTGAACTCTATGGTTGTATGAATTATTAAAGCTATTAATTGGCTGTAAAAGTATATTATTCATAGGAAGTTATAATACACGTGTTTGCAATATTTCTTGGTCAAATATCTTCCTCGAGAGTTTATCATTGTTTATATGATTGTATTTAATGTTCTTATAGTCTGCAGAGTTTCTATTTCTATTGATGTATTGATTTGCTTTTGAAGTTGGAGATGTGTAGAGTTTTTCAAGAAGAATGTTGTATTAAATGATAATTTATCTCTTCCAAATTTCTTCCTGGGAGGGTTATGGTTATATATTTGGTCATTTTTGGGCTTGGATTTTGGCTAGTGACACCTTTAATTTTGCTCATGAGTTTGGTCTACATTATTTCACCCCTGAGAATGTTAAATTAATGCATGAGGTGAGTTAACATGTTGTATTTAATTTTTCTTGTGTTTGACAACCTTTCTATGATTCCTATTATGCCTATGGATAAGGTTAGGACTCATTGTGGGGGCCGAAGTGTGTAGGAGAGTTTCCTAAACCTATGAATCAGATCATTTAAAGTGTATTATTGTTCTTTGGCTTGTGTTGGAGTAGGGGACTAGGTACCCTAGGTGAGTGGCTCACCATAGGTGTTTGAACCCTATGTGGTTTCAAGATGATCCTATGGGTGAGTTTGTAATCAAGTGATAACCTCAAAAATTAACTTGGGAAGGGGAGATTTCAAAAGATAATGAAAGAAAATATAATAAGGCCACATATACCTATTAGAGTAGTGGGACCATAGGTAACTTCCAGGATGGATCCTTATTCATAAAGGGGAGAGCGGGGTTACATGGTTTCCACAAAGGATCCCATTACACAGGTTGTGTGATGACACTCACTTAGGTGGTATCCTAGAACCTTAACCTCTGTGTTATAGTATGGTGATTTTTTATATGCTTTACTCTTTCTCTTTTGAGTTTTGGTTTCTTTATGTATTTGGGCCTTAGATTTCCTTAGAGTCTTGAGAGTACCTTGGTTCTATCTCCAAGCATAGGGGGTGTAACTTCACAAGTTTCACATGGTTGGGTGGAAAATCTCTTTCGATGTATTGTTTATGGTTCGTGTCTTGGATTGGATTCAAATTTATTCTATGGTGAAGATATCTTTATTGTATCATGTATCTCTATCTTTTGTATTCAATATGTAAGATGTATTGTAAGCCCTTGGGAAAATTGATGTAATTATCTCTTTGTATGCTTTCGGGCCATGTGAAGTAATTGTAATTGTAATTTGGAAATTGTAAGAAAGAAGTTATGTATTTGGTAAGGGTAGTTTCAAGATTTTCAAAAGGGATTGTTTATTGGTAAATCAATAAAGGATTTTATTTGGGTAATTTCTATCCTATCTCTTTTGTGAGTCTTGGAATGTAATTTAATCTAAGGATTTCTAAAATACATTTTTACTTATGTTTTTCACTTGAAGTACTGATTCTATGCAAACCTTTGTGATTCAAAGTAGTGATAGATGAAAACTTCTAAAGGGAAACTTGATTTAATATATGGTTTGGTGAAAATCCATGTTAAGGGTAGAAGGGTATCTCCAAGTGAAAATAAAAGGGAAAGAAACATGTAGTATGACTGGAAATAGTATAAAGATGTAGTTTCATTCCTAATGCTCTTAAATGTATTTTCCTAAGCGTATGATGATAGTTTAATAAAAATAGATTCAAATCTCAATCCTTAACTAGATGCATACAATGCCTAGATGATAATTTTGTGGTAGTTAGACTTGGGATAGAAATGATTTAGTGGATGGTTTATGATTATACATAATTAAAGTTTAAAGACTTTTCCCTATCGGGGTTTCACTCATTGAAATGAAAAGTGGAAAGAAAGGGTTTTAAATTGAAATATTCTTTGTGTTTTGTAAGTACAAATGAATTATGTGTAGATAAGGTTAATGGAAAAATAAATGAAAGAGGAAAGAATAAATGTATTTATCTTATGAAATGAGTGATGGGTTATTTGTTTCTATCTCATTTCTAAAAGTTGAATGTTATGTAAAGTTGGTAAGGAAATGGATTCATAAAGATAGTTACTGGTATTAATGATTCTAATGTTGGTAACAATCATTAAGGGAACCTTTAAGGACATGTTCACATGTAGGATTATCAAATAAGCTCTTAGTAATGTTTAAAAAAAAGATTTTTTTTCTTTTACTTTAGACCTATTCCTTATGGGTTCACTGGCATGAACATCACACCCCTGATCCCTTACAATGACATAATGTGAATGTTACTAAAGATGGATATTGGTGCATGGTATGTCAATCCCCTCATGTTATTGAATATTGTGAAATTGCCCAATCTATTGCTTCATCTCAGAATGAGAGTTCCGATGGAGTTTGTTGATCCCTAAGATTTGTTGTCTATTATTGTCTTACACTTAGTCATTTTCTAGGTAATGTTGGTTGGTCATCACTGTGACCGAGTCATCATGTATAGGCAAAGTCATGTGTAGACTTGTATATTGTAAATTGACCGAGCAGTAGTTACTACCAAGCAAGTCAGAGGTCCTTGAGTACTTCAGTATCAACTGAGCAAGTTTATGCTGAGTTGTGTAGACATGTCAGTACCTGTATTAGTAAAAGAAGAATAGTCAATGCCAAGTGCCAGAGATTTCAAATGCCAAGTAATCTAGATTTGATATATGTGTTTTTAATGGCACAAACACTTAGGTAAATCATTTTGGACGACATCTACACTACATTTTATGATTGCTAAGGAAATCACATAGATGATTATGCTTTAGATTTGAAATCATTGATCCCTATGAAATCTATGTAACCAATCAAAATTAGGGAATTATTAAGTGGCATAAGTAGACAATCTAGATTATTTATTTTGATCTACAGAGTCAATAATTTTTCTATATAAGATGAGATCTGAACCCTAAAACATAGTATGTGAGAAGATTATGAAGGGGATCTCATACATGCAGAATAGAAAAGTGTTTTTATTATTAGAGACATAGATCAATGACCGAACTAAGAAGTGAAGGACAAAACTGAGACATATTTGATAGAGGAGATCAAATATACATTGAAAGGAGAATATATGTTATCAACATTACAATGCAAACCAAAGGATCAGGTATTGAATCATTCTAACAGGTGAATCAGGGAGAATCTCTTTATAGAGTGGTCCTAATAGGCCTAAGTAAATCTCTTAACTAAGTTCTTACACTGTTGTAACTTCAAATCCTTTTTTCAAGGTAGATTGTATAAGTCTTAAAGCTCTTAATAGGGAAAACCCCTCACAAGGTAGATCATCAGTTTATGATCAAACATTTTAGCCCTGAGAGGAAAACTTTAATACTACAGTAGTGAAGATTTGTGGGTGTCATCCCCACCCTAGTTTTACCTTACAAGGATTTTAGGGTAACCAAATTCTCTGTGTTGTATTTTATTTTCATGGATGAAGATTATATTGTTAGATCTATCTCAGTATTAAATTTGATTTTTATGTTATGCAAGTGAATTTATGTCAAAAGGTGAAAATAGTAGATATCTTATTCACCCCCCTCTCAATATATCACTTTCCCATAATAGATTTCCAACAATTGGTATTAGAGCTAAGCCTCTTGAAGAAGTCTAATCACTTGTGAGTTAAGATCTTGGAGATGGAGGTTTATAAGTTGGCAAAGATCATAGAGAATCAAAAGATTGACATTCAACTTGCACTACATCAACTTGAAGCAACCAGAGGTGAATTGAAGAAATCCTTAAGTAGAAGAAGATAGTTGGCAGTACAATAGAATGAGGTTCAATATCAAGAAGAAGAAACTAGAGGTCTATTTGACAATGGTAATTCATCTAAAAGTAACAAAGCCATAATAAATCTATTGGAGATGAACAACATATTGAATGAAGACATCAGAAATTTGAAGAGAGAACATGAAATACAATCAGTAAGACTTTGTGAAGTTGTTGAACGGAAAATAAAGTTGAAGAAGAAAAGACAATAGTTGAAGAAGAGAAAAGAAAAATATCTATGAGACTTGATGAAAGGACATGTGACATACAAAGATTGAAAAAAAATCAATTGGACATGGTGAATCATCTATTACTTTCTAATCAAGAGTTGGGTAGGAAAGATGTGGAAATCACAAATCTGAGGTTAGAAAATAGTCAATTGAAGAATAAACTAAGATCTGAAAAGGAAATCAATGAGAGGATGAACAAGCCTAATGAACCTATGAAATACTTTCAAGAACTATTGAGGTCACCTAGAAGATCTAGTGATACTTCTGGATTTGGACATGATGAGCACCTGTCATCCACTGAAGAAGGAGAATCATTAAAGAGTGGAGAATGGAGGAATGCAAAGCCAAATAACAATAAATCTACATGCCATCATTGTGGAAAGCTAAGACACAAAGCTAACATCTGCAAAAGAAAAAATGGTAAGTCCAATCCTAAATGAAAATTCAATGGAAATTGTTTTAATTGCAAGAAACATGGACATTAGGCACATGAATGTAGGAAAAAGGTTAGTAATATGGTCGTAGAGAAAAAGAGAACAAGAGAACAAGAGTGTAGATCCAAAGCTAAGTGGACATCCAATAAATAGACTAAAGCACCTAGAAAAGGTAATACATACAATTGGGACTACAATACATGGTATAGTTGTCATTATTGTGGAAAATATGGTCATATTGGAGAAAACCATTTTAAAAACATTTCAGAAGAAAATCCAAGAGTTGGATGAGTGGAAGTCTAGTCTATTAAAAATGCAATAAGATTGGTCACTTAAAGAGAGACTGTAGAGAACATATACCAAGTAATGAACAAGTCAAGAATGAAGAAACTGTTGATCAAATGAGAAACCAGATGAACAAGACATAGAAAAAAAAACTCCTTTTCATGTTATTCCTGGACCTCTTCATTATAAACTTCTTTTGGGTAGACCTTGGTTGTATGAGATGCATGTTGTTCCTTCCACCGTTCACCATAAAGTCAATTTTATTCATAACAACATGATGTGTACACTTCATGTGAATGATGCGCCAAATCCTTGTTTGAATATTCAAACCTACACTACTCCTACTCCTAATAGTAATACTTCTTCCTCTAATGCTCTTCCTGGTGAAGATTTGGGAACCTTGGTTTTTAATCCTACCTTTATTGGAGAGTATAAGGTTTCTGATCTTGATTTTATGAAGCAACAAAGAGAGTTTGAACAATGAGGATTTTCTTCTACTTCTAATACCCTTTGTAATAACTTTATCATTGCTTCTACCCACAATGAATTTTTCAAGCCTATTAATGATGACATAGTGACTACTGAAGTTCCATTGACTCCTTCTGATATGGTTTCTCATTATGGTCCTGGTTATCATTTCCTAGTTAAACAAGATTCAATGGTCAAGGATATGGTAAGCATAAATAGGGAATTCAAATTCCCTTATAGAATAGGGGCATGAGCATTCTTATGGATTGGGATTTAATCCTCAACAAAAAATCAATGTTAACAACATCACATATATCACTTCAAAACATGATGAACCTATGAAGGAATTTGACCAAGAAGTTCTTTTGCCTAAAATCCTTCATGCTAAGATGATTACTAGACCTAAATGCAAAAAGAAACATAGTCCACACTTGAAGACTCTTCCTTTTTGTTTGTATCATAGATTTCATGATCACTCTACTTATGAATGTCAAGCTTTACATTATAAGATTAGGCAGCTCATTGATAGTAAGGTTATTTATATATCATGTGGCAATGAGTTGTATTTCAATCCTATTTTCTCTAAATAAAATTTATGTTCCTATTATGGAGCTCCACATTATGTAAATAATGTTAGCCTAATCCTTGGGGGCTTGTTGTTGTGTATAGTGTTGTGAGAAATATAATAGGTCCCCTTCCATCCTTTTTCCTACACTTGGGGTGAAATGATACCATCTCCTTCTTTTCTATCTTTTTGGGATCCACTTTTTCCCTTGGTTAAGTAGTATCTATCGATTATATGTGATATCCAATCATACATGAAAATTTTGGTTTGCATTGAGGATCTCTGTCCTTGATCATAACATATTTTTTTGTTTGACATTGGGTTTCCATGGTTGATAAATCTCTCACCTTGAAAGATGAATAGTGTGCTATCCCTCACAAGGGTTAAATTTTCCCTTCTTGCAAGATATCTTTTTGCATTCTTCCCTTCCATGGCCTCATAGGAGCTGTGACCTTCTTGGCTTGGACTGGGTGTTGTCTATGGATATTGTCTTGATGTTGAATAAGGCTTTATCCTTGTTCTTTTATTTCCTTAACATGTCAAAATAGTATGTATTTTTCAATCTTAAGGAGGGGGGCATATATACAGCCTCCCTCATTCTATATTATGCATTTTTGTTGTAACCTTTTGTTTTGCAGCATGCTAAATCCTTAGAAGGTAACACACATAAGTTGCTAAATCCTGAAGAGATACACATTTTCAATTTCAAATATGCTAAATCTTTCAAAGGTAACGCACATAAGTTGCTAAATCATGAAGAGATACACATTTTACAAATGTATTCTATGGTGATACGAGTATATGGATCCATGGGTACTTCATAAAAGTTGTCAGAAGATGCACTACATACATGTACATAGCTACAAGAAGGTGTACAACTTTATGGAGTGACTATCAAGTGCTTTCTTGGTGGGCCATCCTATCATTTTTGTGTCTCACAGTGAGATACACATCTTACTGGGTGAGCTAGCCACTCCTCTCTCCTATTTTCTCTTTTTTTGCTAGAGATGTCTCTCTTATTGTAATCTTGGAGTTGATGAAGGACTTGAGTCCCTGTGGGCTTGAGGATTCCTTTTTCCCTTTGATTTCAATAAGATTTTCTTTGTCTTTGTGATCTCATTTACCAAGAGTTTGCATTGAGTCCATACTCTTGCTAAAGTGGGGGCTAAATGTATCATTAGAAAATGGAAGCACATCCATTTAGGACTGGTGTAGCCCTCTGAGTAAGTGGTTTTGGGGTCATGTCAAGTGCCTTGAATGGGTCTCTGACTTGGATTTGGCTTTTTCCCCTGTTCAGCCCCATTTTCCACTTCTTTTCTACATAATTCTAGCATCTTGAATTAAAATTCTAAGATTCTTGACTTTTGGGTCAAGGTCGACCTTGACCTTGACCTGGGGTCCAAATTTCAAAATCCTAAATTTTTCAAGTGTCGGGTTTCGAAAAGATTTATTTTCTTGCTTTTGGGTCGGTTGTTTCAGGCTTCAAAATGGTAAACTATTAAATTATATTTAATTTAGGTCCATTTCTAGGGGTAAAGGCTTAAATGGGAATTTATTTCCCCTATGTCGGTCTCTCTAGAAGTTTGTACCCTAGATCACTATGAAAGGAAGCTTTCCTCTCTCATTTCAATCCATCTTTACATCCCATCTCTCAAGTACTCAACCAAGAAAAATCAAGCAATCAAGAAGCAAGCAAGAAGGAGAAAGAAATCATTCAAGCATTCATTCATCTTCAAGCATTCAAGCATTCAAGATCCAATTCATCAAGGAGATCCATTGGTATCCATTGAAGGATTCAATCTCTATGGAGCCCTCTTGTTGAAAATTTCTCCATCCACATTTATTCAAGCTTCTTCTCATTCCAAGATCTGTTCAAGATTGGTGTTGAAGATCTAAAGACAATTGATTTGTGACATCCTATATCCAATTATACATTCATTTGGAGCATCCATACTTGTGGATTCAAGGATTCAAATCCTCCACAAGGGTTTCAACATAAGAAAGATGAATTGTTCCATTTACTTTGTTTATTACTATAATTTCAATTCAATTTCAAGGATAATTGATAAATTGGAGTTTGACTAAGGCAAACCCCTCCCCCCCAACAAACAAAATCATTTTTCTTGCAAGAATAGGTGTGGAATAGTGAATTACAATGCAGATATGGATACCCTTTTTGGAAAACTTTTGAGATCCGCAAACATATTTTTTGTCTGAACAAAGCAGGTCAAGGTCGACATAAATTGGCATGATTGTGCCCTGGGGTAAGATTGTGCCCCCATGTTTGGGTCAAGGTTTTCAGCAGATTCTTTTTCGGAGGTAAGTACCTTGTATTTATTCATTTCAATATTAGCCTTCTAGATCTACTTTCCATATCATTATAATTTCATGTATGTGTTAAATATTGGTTTAGGTTATCTTTTATGTGCAAAACCTCATTGTTATAGATCCCATACATATTTTCCACTATGCACAACTTAAGGAAGAAACCAAGAAGGAAGCTAATCTTGGAAAAGGATGATGATGATGAGGAAACTGATAGTGATGAGAACATAAAGAAGAAGGAACCATCTCAAAGGAAGAAATTGACTATGGATGAGATATGCCACAACATCAAGAGCACTACTGGATTAGCAAGTTTCAAACAAATCAAATTTGAGAAATTGAGCATTGAGGATAACGAGATAGTGGAGGAAGCTATGCTTGAGATGCTTTGTACATTCAAGATGACACCATTACAGATGGGGAACCTTATTCTTGAAGAATTATATAAGAGGATAGCTCAGAAATTGGAGTATGCCTTGATGATCGAGAAACAAATAAGGGAGAGCACTCTAGCTCAAGTCATGCTAGACTTATCCCCTAATTACATCAATCAATACATGGAGCAACATATAAAAATATTTGTTCCCAAGCTCTAAGCATACTCCATTCTACAACACAAGGTTGAAGAGGTTGTGCAGCAAAGCACAAGGTTGTGGAAAATTATTTTCGGACTTATAGTTGACAAGAGTTCACAACCGAGTCCAGGTACATCCAGTAAAGTGGAATTGGATAATAAGGAGGACATTTCCAAACCATTGAATGAAGAGAAGGAAGTTGATCAGAAGGATGAAACAAGATAATCATGAGTTGTGATCACAATTGTTGATATCACTAAGGATACTCTACTGAAAACAAATGTATTGACTGAGGAGGACATACAAAAACAAATACTTGCCTAGGAAGACTCAGATAAGTTTCTACCGAGCACCAATCCAGTACTAATCCAAGTACAAGATTATCCATAAATTGAGAGTACAATAATAGTTGACACTACACCAGTAAGCACACAAAAATTCATAGTTGAAATTTAGGCCTCACAAAGTACCAGTGCCGAGAAACAAGACAAGTCGACACTCACAACCGAGATCACATCTACCAAGGAAGGTAAGAAAGAACAAGATGAGAAGAATACTATAGAGAAAGCATAAAATTCTGCATTATTTTTAATAAGTCCTCATGTGGAGGACAAAGGAAAGACTGAAGAAGAAAAGGAAAAACTAGATCCTAAGGAGCAAGAGGCTATAAAAGCTCTTATATAGATGCCAAGTGGAAACACACCAAGGAAGAAATCACTAAAAAAGAAGGAGAAGTCTCCTACAACATAGGTGACACTCAGTGAAGTTATAGTGATTCCTAAGTGGGACACTGATAACTTGATATATGAGAAAATGTAGATACTACAAGATCTTTTGAAGAAGAAGAGTAAACAAGAAGAGTTGAGAAGAGAACATCACTAGAAATAGGTATTGCATGAGATAATGGGTATTTTTATTGATGCTTTTGAAATGGATGATGTGAATGAATCTGTACCTATCTTGGAACAACTTGTATATATATTTAAGAAGGTGAACAGTGATGAAAGTGAGGAAAATGATAAGCTTTTACAGTGGTCTGAGAGAAAGTTTGAGACCAAGATGCTAGAAAAGGTTTCAACTAACATTGGAGTTAAGAAGGTAGAAATTTTTGCCTTAGTAAAAAACTTAGAAGAAGTTGTACATAATTCTCATGCTCTATACAAAAATCTATGCAATGTTGAAGAGTTCACCAAGGACAATCAGGACTTGATAGACAAATTATAGTTAGACTTAAAGTCTACGGGACATTCACTAAGCATGGATGCAAGTTCCAACTCCATCCACTTCACAAGACTCCTACATGCACAAGGTAGATTAGCTCAGATGATGACTAATGATGAAAAAATAAGGGCAAGGATAATTTCCATCCAAATCATGATGACACCTCATCTTGAGGTTATGCAAAAGAAGTTAGCCACAATAAAGGAATTAGTGCAGAGAGACCCTCATCTCTCTATTGCTAAGAGCCTAGTCAATATAGCTGCTTAGCTAGAAATTAAGATACATGTTTTGGAGTATGTAAGGTTAGGATGGGACAATGCATTAGCTATGATAATGCAGCTCCACAAACCTTTTCTGGATAAATTTTTCAAAACCCCTACACCCCAGGAACTTCAAGTGACAAAAATAATGGGGAAATGACATGACATAATACAAAAGGGGGAATGATAAGGGAAAAATGAAAAAGTTCAAAGTTTAAAGAAGAAATAGGGGATTGACACAGTGGAACAAATAATATGACATACTATTTTTGTAAATATATATATTGAGTTTAATGTCAAAAGACTCTTATGTACATATATGTGTAGAATCTTTTGTAGTCTGATTCAAAGTCTTAGGGGGAGTATACATATAGAAGTTTTTCATATTACTAATTACTTATGTAAATTTAAAGTAGATTTCATAACAATGTGTTTTTTCCACTAATGTCAAAGGGGGAGATTGTCGATCCCTAATCTTTGTTGTGTATTAGTGTCTTACACTTAGTCATTTTCTAGGCAATGTTGGTCGGTCATCACTGCAACCAAGTAATCATGTATAGGCCGAGTCATGTGTATACTTGTATATTGTATATTTATCAAGTAGTAGTTACTTCTGATCAAGTTAGAGGTCACCGAGTACTTTAGTATTATCCGAGCAAGTTTATGCCAAGTTGTATAGATATGTTAGTGCCGAGCACCAACAAAAGAAGAACAGTCAATGCTGAGTGCCAGCGATTTCAAATGCTGAGTAAGCTATATTTGATATATATGTTTGTAATGGAACAAACACTTAGGTAAACCATTTTGGCCGACATCTACACTACATTTTATGGTTGTTGAGGAAATCATAGAGATGATTATGCTTTAGATTTGAAATCATTGATCCCTAGGAAATCTATGTAATCAATTAGAATTAGGGAATGTTTGAGAGACATAAGTGGACAATCTAGATTGTTGATTTTGACCTATGGAGTAAATTTTTTTTCTATATAAGATGAGATCCAAACCCTAAAATTTAGTATGTGAGAAGAGAATAAAGGGGATCTCATACATGCATAACATAGAAGTGTTTTGATTATCAGAGATAGAGATCAGTGACCGAGCTAAGCAGTAAAGGATAGAACTAAGACATATTTGATAGAGGAAATCAAATCTACATTAAAAGGAGAAGATTTTTTATCAGCATTACAGTGCAAACTGAAGGATTAGGTATTGAATCATTCTAATAGGTGAATCAAGGAGAACCTCTTTACAGAGTGGTCCTAACAGGTCTAATTAAATCTCTTAACCGAGTGCTTAATTTGTTGTAAGTTCAAATCCTTTTTACAAGGTAGATTGTATAAGGCTTAAAGCTATTAATAGGGCAGACCCCTCATAGGGTAGATCATTAGTTTATGATCAGTAGTGAAGATTTGTGGGTGTCATCCTCACCCTAGTTTTACCTTTCAAGGGTTTCTGGGTAACCCAAATCTCCATGTTATGTTTTATTTTCATGGATAAAGATTAGATTGTTAGATCTATCTCAGTATTAAATTTAATGTTTATGTTATGCAAGAAAATTTATGTCAAAAGGTGATAATAGTAGATATTTGATTCACCCCCCTCTTAGTATATCACTTTCCCATAATAGATTTCCAAAAAAGTTAACCAGGAGGATTCTGATGATGGTGTTGGATGCAACATGGATATTTATTTTGTGGATAATAATGATGAGTCAGACTGAGAGGAATTTGAAGTTGATGTGGATTCACAGAGATATAGGGATGAGGCTTTTTATTAGCAATTTTTTTTAATGAAGAGGATAGGGATGATTCAACATGCAATATTATGTTTGGGTCAAAATTGATGGAATTAAGAAATCCTTCACAAAAAGAAATTGAGAGGGTCATAACAAACTATTGGCAAAATGGTCAGTGCTACCCTCGGGATTCATGACATGGCTTAACCACCTCTTGTATCTTCTATAAGTCTAGTGGTTGTATCGGGCATTAAAAGGTCAATCTTTTGGTGCAACAAAAACTACTAATTGTAACAAGTGGTATTAGAGCTTGGTCACAGGTTCAAATCCCCTCAGGAAGCACTAAGGGGGAGATGTAACGCCCTGCCAAAGAACCCAAGATAATTTAACCTAACATGCTACTAAGTTTGGTGAACAAATTTTTTTTTCTAAAGTTAACAAACAAGATAAACCACAGTGCAAAAGCAATTACCATTTACTCACATTGAAACAACATCCAATACAAATTACAAGACTCAAGGGTTCCATGATGTAGAATTACGTAAGAATAAAGACACAACTAGAACTAACATTAACAAAAGATTCCATAACTTATAAATTACAATTACATGATACAACAATAATACAATCCTCATGGACATCCATGACATATACATAACTAACATCCACTGCACATGTCATAGGGTATGTAGTAATAAATCTATCTATGATAATACAATGTCTAGATTAGGTATCACATGCGATACACTAATACAGGATTACAAATAATGAAGATAAGCAAGAAACATCAATGAAGAGGCATCAAAGGAATCCATTCGTGAAATCTCCATCAAGCACTGGCACTAGGATGTCAAATCTCAAATGGTAAAGAACCACTACCACCCATCCATGTAGGACCACAAAGGCCTACCCCATCGTGCTGAGGAGATAACCACAAACCCCAATCAGATAACCAATACAAAACAAGGATAGAACTCTAAGAAGAAGGATCCTAAAAAGCACTCTAACTCAAGATACGATAAAGATAAAGGTACAACTCACTAATCCAGAGGCAACCGACACATGTAGAATAATCAGACTATGCATAGGAAGGTGTCATCATGTACGTCTAACCCTTGAGTTTTGTCCTGGTAATCTCTCTGGATGCCGGCACCCAAGTGACCTTACACGGTATCAATGACCTCTCGTACTGATGAAGTCATCAACTATGCCAACTCATCCCTTAAAAGGGGGCTAGTCATCTTCTCAACTCCACCTTAGTCTGTACTAGCACTCAAGCATGGGCGAGGACTCTTATCTTATTAGGTTCAATTAAATACCCCTTAATTATATTAGGTTATCACTTGATTACTAAAACTTTACAATAAGTGATCTTGGCAGCCAGTGGTGGGCCTTGACGCTTATTGCAAGCCACCTCCTACTACATGTCCAGGTAAACTACCCTAGGCTCATAGATCTCTCCTAGATCTAATCAGGTATACAACTATGTAACCTCATATCCATTTTCACACAAAAGAACTAGATATGGTTACAGAGATACCATAAATAGAATACAATATATCATGAGCCCAATGGTCAAACAGGAGTGATAATCATTTAAAGTACACTCACACCAAACATAATTGATAACATGAACATCTGACTCAAATCCCAGCCTCTGTATTCCTCTAGGTCATCTAGAACCTGACAACCCATAATGTAAAAGAAGACACGAAGAATACAACACTCATGCCATTTCTAACTAAAATAAAACTATAATCAAATACGTTCCATAATTATCACAACTGAATTCAAATATAAGGTCCACTAGGAAATTTTGAAAATTAATCATTCGAGTAACATAATAAGCAAAACAAATTTCCTAAAAAGTACCTTAGAATCCAACATAATGAAAAATGTCCAATTTCAGTATAAAAAGGTGCATTTACAATTATAGGACAACTTGTACGTTTAATATTAAATAGAAGCCCAAACATTCATACAATGGCTAACACAATTTACAATTCATACCCAAGGCAAATCAAATAAATATTCCAATTCCAGATCAATACTATTTAGACCTAATTTATTTGACAACCTGATTAAATTATCTTAAATTAAATAAGATTTACTAAAGCATTTAGCAAACAAGATTTACTAAATCTTACTAGAAAATAATAGAAAATTTTTATCAAAAAAGCTAATAGCCACATCATACATATTAAGCAATATTTGAATAAAACAAATATACCAAAATAATTAAAAACTAATATTAACATTTATTATAATTAAATAATAAATACTATTTAACATTACTAAACACTAAATAGAATCTATTAATAATGAGAAAATATTATAAATAACACAATAACTATTAATAAAATTATTATTATAAAATAATAATTTTTAATAAAATATTAATAAATAAAAATTATAATTAATAAACAAAACACTTTACCAATTAAAGGTTTTTATAAAATAAAATAAAATATCAAAAAAAAAATTGAAAACTTTTTATAGTGGGGGGGACCCCTTGTGGCCCCCACGCCACTTGGCACCCGCAGGGCCGTGTCGTGGACGTCCTACAGGACCGTGCTTTGCATGACCTACAGGGTCGTGCACGCCCTGCTCTGCAGAGCCGTGCTCTACGTGGCATGGGGGGGGTTAGGGGTACGGTGGTCCCCGCCCCCTCAACCAATATAAACAAATTTTAAAATTAAATTTTTTTACAAAAATTTTCAAATTAACTTTTAATTTATATAAAATTTTATATCATATTTCATTTTCGAAAACCCCAATAACAACTTTCCATGATATTAAATTTGTTTTATTTTATTTTTAACAAAGGAATCTAATATATTTGTTTTTTATAAAATTTGCAACATAATTACGAAAACCAAGGAATTCACAACAAAGCACAAGTTCTAACTTTAATAATAAAAATATATTTTGAAGGCTCTATTTCCAAAAATGGATTTTCCAGTGAATTTTCCAGAATTGGAAAATTCTAAATTTTTTTACACATGAATGTTTCCTTTGTCTTTTCTTTATTTTGTTTTTCACCAATGTTTTATTTTGTTTGCAACCACATACAATTTACTAATAAATTAAATAGTAAACTAAAGATTTTACTGTGTAATTTTTCTTTTGACAGTCATTTTTGACAGAGAGTTGTATTTTTCACCCAGAATGATAAATTTCCACTTAAATTGATTTTTTGAAGACAACCCAATTATTTAATTCATTCATACTATGGAACTAACTATAGAGAAATTAATTTTTCATTTTCAAAGAGTTATAGGATGAATTTTAAATCCAAAATCGGGCAACATAACCCTACTATGCCAAGTTAATATAAAAATATGAAATAACATTCTAATGAGTTTTCTAACCCTCAAATTTAAAGCATAAATAGAAAACATATTTTAATTTATAAACTGAAACAAACATAGAGAAATTGCAGAAAGAACTACTGATGAATTCACAAGAAAACTCCACAAATCTATACCTCAATTCCAATGCTAAATACTGAATAAGAAGGCCTGTAGAATGTTGAAACCCTCATATTTGACAACAAAAAAGCTCCACCTGCAAATCTGAATCACAGTGCATACAATCCCAAATCCAAGTGCAAGCAACCTTCACCCAGAATTCAAGCACACACACCAAAAGCTCAAGAACACTAGAAAGCACAAAAACTCCAAAAGCTCTTTCTCTGATTGAATGCAAATGAATGCTATTTCCCCCTATTAGGGATTCAACTCCACTAAACATGCAAAACTCTAAATGACTCACACAAAGAACTCATAATCAAACTCTCCCACTTTTGTTGAGAGAAATTACTAATTAATAATTAAAAAAAATAAATCTAATTGTGCACAACTCAACTTAGTCTCCTAAAGACAAGTTGTCACATTTTCAAACAAATCACTTTCAACTCAATAAAGCACATGTTAATAATAAAATCTATTATTAAATAAATTAAATACTTAATGCATCATGAATTCATGCAATTAATTATTTAATCATTTAATAATACTCACAAACATAATAAAATCTAATTCTCAATAAAATACTCAATTAAATCCAAATAATCAATTATTTGATTTTAATTAAATTTCATCATAATAAACCTAGGACATAATCAATATTAATTTCCAATACTAAAATAATTAACTTTAATTTAATTTCCTTAATTAAATCCTAGAAGCATAATTAATCATTAAATTCAACTATGCACCTAACATTGATATTCACATAAAATAATCTATATAAACATAATTAAACTATAATCAATAAATTAATAATCACCCACATTATCATAAATCAACTGAATAATGCATAGTAAAAATCAAACACAACAAATCAAGCAAACATAGGAGAAGGGATTCATGAATTCATGCCAACCAGATGAATTCGGGTAGGGTAGTCAAACCAACACTTGTCCAATCCTAGGACAATAAGGCTTAGGTTAGGGTTTGGCTCTGTGTATTATCTCCCCTCTTTACCATTAAGATGAATGTTTGTGGGCATGCTCACTCCTACCAATTCAGGGAAGACGATGCCCTGTACCTACAAACCTGTCATCATAAAAAAAAAAGCATGTACATATAATAATATATGACAAACAATGATAGGGTACGGTCGATCGTGTGGATCTTGACTATGCGAGTAACTATGCCTCCATCCTCTACCAAACAAACACATCAAACAAATGCAAACACATAACAACCATACACATGCCAGTATGGGATCAGTACCATAATCAACATAAAACATAAACATAACATCGAATGATATCAACATCTAATCTAGGCAACAACCTGATACACATTCAATGAACAAAAATCCATAATCATCATTTATTAACATAATAATCTATCACATCAAAAGTGACCTAAAAGAATTTGATCAAACACTGAAACATAAAGAATCCTAAAAGTGAACTACGGGTGGGGTACTATAGGAGATTATTGGAAAAATGGTCAGCACTCCCCTAGGGATTCATGACATGGCTTAACCACCTCTTGTGTCTTCTATAAGTCTAGTGGTTGTATTAGGCATTAAAAGGTCAATATTTTGGTGCAACAACAACTACTACTTGTAACACAAACATGATTTCCCAATTTAGGAGTAATTATCATTTGAGAAATAGAATAGTGAATGAAGATTGTGGGAATCTTGCTACCATATTCATTAAGAAGAAAAATAGAAATACCTTGATTGAGGGAAATCCCAAGGATAGTCTTACTATCAAGACTAAAGAAATAAAAGGAAAGATATGGGATCCCAAAAGAGTAGAGGTAAAAAATGCAGAAGGAACAAAAATTATTGATAGAAGGATGAAGACTATTGAACCAATCATTCCTATGGTTGGAATTGACATGCACAAGGATGGTGCCCAATTTGTTCAGTTGGAAATAAATACAAAGGAAAAAGGTATGGATGTTTCTATATCTTCTTATGCTCCAATTGATACAATTTCTTTGCTATCACAAATCATTGTTAAGGTGCCTTTGTTAGAATTGATGAGAATAGAAGAACATAAGAAAAAGGCTTTAGAATGGGTAGGGGGTGTAAATATTTCTGATACCCTCAAAAATAAGACTCATGTTATGAATTTGGAGAAAGAAAAAGGGATAAAAGAAGTAGAAGGAATAAATTCAAAAATTCCACAAATTTATTCAGATAGTGAACTACTACTGCTTATTTTAATAATATTGATCCATTTTTCCTTAGTGTTATAGTAAATGACAAAATTATTAAAAATTGTATAATAGACTCAGGAGCATCAAATACTATAATGCCTTTTAAGGTCACAGAGTCATTAGGACTAAAAGTTGATACAACACAGGGTAGATGTTGTGCCATGGATTCAAGAGAGGTTCCTATAATTGGAACTATTAAGGATTTTCATTACAATAATATCTATTCATGTAATCCTAATTTGGACTTCTCCTAATGATCCTTGTATTAACATTATGAACTTATGAGTAAATATTTAGCATTTTAATTGATCCTTGATCAAATCCCAGGATTAAAACATACATATGAAGTATATGCACTGGAAATTGAATAAGAACTTTGAATTATTTAATTCATAACTCATAAAACCAACATAGAGGAGAGCACCAATTTGGACTATATTTCATTAACTCAACAATTACTACTGTCATTCACTAAGTTTCTCATTCAAAATAAAGCTCAATAGACTTAAGACGCCAATACCAAACTTCTTATTTTCTTTGTAAATGTTATAAAAGACTCACAAAATCTACTAAACTTGACTGAAACTCTAAAGGTTTCACTATCAAAACTCTCATCCCTTGCTAACTAATCATGGAAATCCTTTTTAAGAAAAAGGAATGTAGCAAGCTATCGATTATAAAATAACTTTCATCAAGCAAGTGGACTACCAGAAACAAGAAAACCAAAAAAAATAATACCCCAACATCCCTAACCATGTCTTCCAACCCACTCTAAATGGAAAGAGTGTAATAGTGTAACAACTAGACCTCACACCACAGTTGTCATTGGCCAATATTGCATTAACCACCCTAAATAATAAACCTTGTATCTGCAAAATATTGATAAAATCCATCTTAGTTCTGAAAGATTGTCTTTCTTTTGGCTGATCAACATCTCACACTTCTATCTTTAATTTTCCTACGACTACCACTTCATCTTTTTCATGTTACATTATGCAATTCCACCTTTTGAAGTAATTTCATTTGATTCTCCTTTAAAAATGGCCCCAACACCTACACATATATTGCAAAAAGCCTTTATTTATCCATGCCCTTCAAATTATTTTCAGTGAGCATTACTTCATTTTCTTTAGTTTAAAAATAAGTTGTAGATCTTTATCAAATCAACATCATCAGATGATTATGGGAAGTACCAACTCATTTGATTG
Source organism: Chamaecyparis obtusa (assembly GCA_027943335.1). Taxonomy (NCBI): domain Eukaryota; kingdom Viridiplantae; phylum Streptophyta; class Pinopsida; order Cupressales; family Cupressaceae; genus Chamaecyparis; species Chamaecyparis obtusa. Next base: position 452,958 of record BSBK01003646.1, read on the forward strand.
CCAACTATCCAAATAGGCCTGGAAACTATCCAATATAAATGCACCATGACATAAAGAGCACCAAGAGAGTACCCTGTCTCACCATCTCTTATCCACTGATGACTAAAGACATGTGTCTCAATCTCATGATCCCACATAAAATAAAAATCAAGCATCTTCCATCATAGGATCACTTGGACTATTGATTTATACAATAGCTTAACCATCAAATAACGATAGGGGACCATTAACCTTTTATCACCTTTTCACTTAAAAAAAACATATTCATTGATTTTTCCCATGTGCTGAAAGATTAGAACTTTAGTTGTAAATATTTTAATCTTCAATATAATCGACAACTATATCATAAAAATCTTTGTTTGCAAAACCAACCAATCAATTTCTACCACTTGCCACACATCTTAGGCCCACTTCAGAATCTCTCACTAGTCGAGGACATCCAACATCATCCCACAATCCTGCACTAAATAATCTTCAAACAAGTTTTGATCATGGGATCATGAGATCCGTATATCTTTGATGAATTTTATTATCTCAACAAGTGCAACATAGAATATCCTTTGAGCACCTTTTATAACATAACAAAAGATCTTCATTGAAAATTAACATTTGCTAAAAGATAAGTCATTGGTAGTATGAAGTTTATCCTGAATATAAATCAACAACATAAAAGTGAAGAATATACAGCCAACCATCATTTTCCACATGTAAATCTCCTTAGTGCCACTTCATAATTGCTCAGTGGCCTAGGACGCGTGGAACATCTCGCAATGCTTGGAATAATAGTAGTCGATCACTTTGGGCCATGGGATCATGGAATCATGACTTCTGTCATCTCTAGGCCTGCCATTCAGTTTATGATCCTACGATTAGCCTCGCCACATGGAAACATCTCACAATTCTATGAAGAATAATAATTGATCACTTTGAAACCGCGGCATCACAAGAACCATTGATTACATCAGAGATTTTATCACTAGGAAATGTAGAGGTGGCATAACCATCGAGAAACCTTCCTGAGATATTAAAATATCTCCCAAATTCATTTTCACCATGTGCAAAAAGATCAAGGCTATAGTAATTTGAAACTTAAACAAGTTGGATGCAAGATTATAATATAAGGTTTTAAGCAACGACATTGAACAACAATAAAAGGACATATGGTGGGATATCATCATCCCACTATCAAACTATGACATAAGATGACATTGTTGAAAGATCACAAAAACTTGACATGTGGCTCCTAAGTTGAAAAGGTGAAATGTTCCCACTTAAGTAATAGAATGAATCAACCAACCTAGAGAAAAAAAGAGACATGGTTAGAAGAATAAGAAGAGTCTTGACTTAAGAAGATAAACTACTAGAATTTCAAAGAAAAACCCCTCTTCAAAGATCCAACGACACATGACATAAGTCACAAGGAACAAACCCTTCAAAGAAGGAACAAGGAAACCTAGGACAAGGAAGATCACTAAAACTCAGGGAAAAACCTAGACTGCAAAAAAACACTTCAAAAGTGGCTTTTTTGGGGATCTAGGCCTCTTGTAGGCATAGAAAGATCTCATAATCTCTTGGTGAGGAAGTTCAATCCAACACTTACATAGCACAGAAACTCTAAACCTATGTAAGACTAGAAAATGGCATTAGAAAGCATAAATGAGAGAACCAAAAATCTCATACAATAAATGCAAACCAATCTAATCTACCATAAAATCCACTTGAAATATAAAGGAAATTAAACAAACAAAACCCCCTTTCAAGTGTAGCTCCTATGTTCTCCTTTCTTCTCCATTGAATTTGATTGATGTATCTCTATGATCTTGAAACAATCTGCACTATAATTGAAAGAAAGATGATAACATGAGAATACTAGGAGTGTGGTTGAAAATAGAATGATGAGAAGAGAATACTAGGAATGTGGTTGATAGAATGAGAATAATAGGATTGTGGTTGAAAATAAAATGATGAAAAGATAATATTAGGAATGTGGTTGAGCAAAAATGAGAGAAATGATCTCAATTTATAGAATTTGAAGACCAAATCTCAAAATTAGCAAATTGATGTGCAAAATGGAAAATGTCATAAATTATGGAAATTGCCAATATTTGAAAGAGGAAATTTATCATTAATTATGACAATTTATGACAAATTAAATGCACAATTAGAAATTAGTGAGTTAAAAAGGGGAAATTTGTCATAAACTATGACAAATATGACAAAAGGAAAAAAGGAAAGTGTCATAAACTATGTCAATTTATGACAAAAGGGAAAAAGGAAAATTGTCATAAACTATGACAATTTATGACAAAAGGAAAAGGGAAGGTGGAGGCTTAAAAAGAGGAAGTGGTGGCTAGAAAAGTGGGTGAAGCAAAAACTAAGGGATAAAATCCCATTTGGCAAAAGGAGGGAATTATTAAATTTAAAAATCAATTTACTCCCACAAAATGGAAATTAGGATTTACGAATTATTTAAATTCCATAAATCAATAATTAGCCAATTAATTAATGTCAAATTAATTAATTGTGAAACTTTGAGAAAATGGGATAAATAAATGTAATTTATTTATCAAGGCCAAGACTGAGTGATAAATTATGGGTTATTTACCCCTAAAGAAGACAAATTAAATGATTTGACCAAATTGATGATTTTGATGAGGAAAAGAATCAATTTTGATGGTTTTGATGACTTTGATAATGACTTGCATTGATTTCAAAAGTTATTTATTAGGTCAAAAATGAGGAAAAATATTAGTAAATCAAGGATAAAAATTAGACATTGAAGACATGTTAGAAAAAAGGGGGCACATAGGTGTGAACCATTTTTAGGTGTCCACAACCTAAAAAACACATTCAAACAAAAACAAAAAAAACCTACCTACTTCTCATGGATATGATTCATTATTTTAAGAGAAATAATGCTTCAGAAATTGTCGATGATATGGAAATTCTAGAGTATCTACAACCATGTCTTTTAGTAGATATGAATCTTCACCCCATTTTTTTTTGATAATGTATCGGCCTAACCAAATAGGATCAAATTTTCCATGTCTACACTTTCTTCCAGTCTATCATTCTACATGAGGACAATGTCATTCACTTGAAACTTTCTGATAGTGGTCTTCCTATCATGTAAAACCTTAACCTACAACTATATAACTTTTCATTTCTTGCATTTTCTTCTCTTCTTGTCTCATCTATCTACATTAGGTCATTTATCCTCATCCTCATTTCATCATCTAAATCATCATCAAATACTTGCTAGTTCTCAATATTATGAGGAATTGAGGGCCTGGTTTGCACTTCAACCCTTGAAATTCTTGCAAATGTGATATCATTTAGCTTGAGATAAATGTTAGATAGGATATATCCCATATTCTTTTGGCTTCTATCCATCTAGTCAATCCCAAAAGAATCAAAATTTTCAATTTCATCCCAAACAACATTCATGTATTGTTTTAATCTCTTATTCTTGGAAGCATATTTGAATCTAACTCAGGATATGACCAATTCTGAATCTCCAATTACACTGAGATTATTGATTCCATGTTTAGAAGCTAATCCCATACTAGTAAATAATTCTTCATACTTTACAACATTATTTGTACAAGAAATCAATAGAGTGAATGAAAACTTAAAAGTCTTACCACTAGGAGAAATTAGTAGAACACTTACACTTGAACCCTCTCTTGAGATAGCACCATAAAAGTACATAATCCAAAAATCATTCCCATTGGATAAATTCTCCTTATTTTCAGATAAAGAAAAATGCTTCTTTTTCTTATCTACTATCATATCTTCTACTTTGAATGTGTCCAATATGTTAGTGTTAAGGAAACATGTCATATTCCCATCTTGATTGACCTCAATCATATGTGGAACCCTTGACTCATGGTCAACCTTTACATTTTCACCAACAATATCAAAATTAGTAAAATAAATATCATATTGCAAACTACCTCCCATAGATACACTCCATTCTATAGATAATAGCATGCCATAATGAGGAGGAATATCTACAAAAAGAACACTCATTTTTAGATCCTTATTAGGGTATAATGAAACCAATTTATATGGTAGGGTCATGATAGTACCAATGAAAATAACTTATCTTGAATCCATAGCTTGACATCTCCCATGAGGAGTGTCAACATTCAACCCCATATACTACATAATTTTGATTGGAATTACTGTATTTGATGCCCTTGAGTCTATCATGCAGTTCTTAAGCATTTTTCCATTAATTATCACAATAAAAAATAAAGAGTCCACATTGCTTAGACAAGAATTCACAAAGCTATCTAAATACATTTGAGGAATTTGAGGAACTAATCCATCATGATTCTTTTATTTCTTTTCTCTTTTACTTTCCCGATCCTTTTCTATCTTATCTTCATCTAATTATTCAATTTTAACTAAGGATACACCCTTAACCCACGCTAGAGTTTTTTCTTTTTCTTCCTCTATCCTCATCATCTCAAGAAAAGGAACCTTGATTGTACTTTGGGAAAGTAATTGCAACATATCTATAGGGACATACTCAAGGACATAAATTTCTTTACCTAAAGTATCTTTAGCTTGAATTTATTGGCTGCATTCAGTCTTCCTTTTCTTCTTAATGTACTCTTGAATAGGAGCAACATTATTTTGAATAGCTTTTATTTTAATTCTATATGTAGAAGTAGCATCAATAGGTTTAGGGACCTCACCCTTTCTAGCCCAAACCTTGGTTTTCACTTCTTTGATCTTCACAACATCTTTATCCTTCTTTAGTATTTGTTTTTTCTTACCCTTCTGATCCCTAATGAACATACTAGAAGGATTACCATCCTCACCTCAAACAACTCTATTTCTCAAATGGTAATTACCCCTTGTTTGGGTAACTACATTTTCTATAATTTGTGCTATTTCTTCATTAGAAGTTCTTGTTAGTGAAAACAAAACATAACCATGTTCAACATTGCACTGGTTATCATCAAATTCTTCATCATCTTCAGAGAAGACTTTTTGTTGATACATCTCTTTCCTTCTCCTTGATTCCATGGAATCTTGATCTTCAAATTCATCAATAGAGTCAATTTCATCCCATAAATGTTATGATGTCATGAGATAATCTACCTCATCATAAGTTTCACTAACTTCCTCTTCATGCTCCCCACTAGCAGACATGTGTTGTGCAACAACACAATATTGAGGACTATGAGGTGATTATCATGTCATACACTAGGGAGAATATTCATTCACATTTATGGTATGTGTTTGTAAAGGATCGAGGGTTACTAAATCTTATTTTCCCTTTTGTGCTCATTGTGTGCAACTTCTTGTCCTTCCACTGAGTATTGTAAGGATAATTTTGCAATATGGGCTTCCTATTAAAATTATTATAACCAAGATTATCACCACTAGTAACCTTATCATTCTTGTTTCCACCAAATTTTAGGTCCTTTAATACATTAATAATATTATCCATTTTTATCATCCTCCCTAGGCTTTACACTAGGGGATTTATCACTATCTTTCTGGTTATATATATATAGAAAATTTAGGATCATCTCTTCTCCCCAATTTTCCAAAAACTCTTCTATTACTTTCAATATTTATAGCTAACTTAAATGATTCTCCAGTAGTTCTAGGATCTTTATCCCTAATTATATTAAGCCATCTTTGCATCATAAGAATGTAAGTAAGTATCCAAACATACCTTTTCATCCAACCTAATGACTTGGAGCAATTTGTGCATATATTTTTCAAACAGGTCTTATGTTAAATTGAATGACCTCTTCATTATGATTTTCTTGATATTATTAAACTCATTTAACATAAAACCTTCATTATTCTTATCACAATATTATTCTCTAAAGAAATTTTTAAATTCATCCCATGAACCTATACTATCATCAAGCAAGCCCCTAAACAATTCTTCAACATCCTCAACTAAAGATTGCACATATAAGTTAATTAGTAAATCTTCATGCTCAACCTCAAATTCATTCAACATATGAATAAAATCATTTAAATATTCCTCACAAGTAATAGCATTATTTCCTAAAAAATTAGTCAATTTATCCCTTATCTCACTTGAAACAGGGTTAGGGTAACTAAAAATGCCAATAAAGAATAGTTGTCTATACCTTTCAATGTTAATGGGTCTTCTTTGGAACTAGCATGTAGTAGCTTGGCCACTAGTAATAGCCCCCATTTTTTGTTCAATAATAAGAATCTTTAAAATGACATGTGGTCAGAAATTAGCTTGTTGGGAAGTAGATGATGTAAATGTAGAAGAGGAAGTACAAGTAGGGAAAGGTCCAACAAACTATTTCAAGAAATCAATCTTCTTCTTTATTTCTAAAGTGGTTTCTTCCATCTCTGCCTTCTATAATTATTTTGCAAGAATCAAACTTTCCTTTCTTGCTTTCTCCAACTCAATATCCAACTGAGATATACCACCATCAATATGGCCCTTACTAACATGCTCATTAATAACTATACCATTAACTTTCTACTTTCCTTTATCCTTATCACTCTCATTATTTTGAGGTATTGGTTTATTTTGAGTGGAAGAAATATTCTTAGGCTTTACAATGTTGTAAATATGGAAAACAATAGGAACCTCAACATTTTTCTTTGGTTCTTCATAATTTTTTTCTTTAAGGTCATCCGACTGCTTCATCAATCTAGTTTTTTCAACTAAGGCATCTCTAACTTCCTTTTCTCTCTCTTTGTTTTTTCTATTTCTTATGAAAATTTGCTCCTAAATTTGCCTCCTCAGGGCATCAAGATCATCAAAGACTTCTTCTAAATCATGACAAGTAATTTTTGAATTAGAGGAGGTAGTTGGGTTCATTCTTTCTTCTTTATCTCTACCCAAGAAATGCCTAAAAGGAGAAAAGCGACTCATAGGAGATGCATCATTTGATCATCTATTCAGGGCATCTCTACTTTTTCAAGTCTTGATCTCCTATTTTTATTTTGATAAGTAGCATGAGTTAATTCATTTTTATGCTGCAGTTCTCCTTCTTTAGCAAAAGAAAAGACAATGAGTTCTCACATATTCCAAAACCTATAGGTTCAAAATCCTTAGGAAAAGTTTCACTATCCTCAAGAATAGTATTGAAAAAATTTCCTATACTTGCACCCCTACTTTTGGGTTTCTATGATTGGGGAGCATTACTTGTTCCTTGAATTATTTTGAAGCTCGCCCTCCCACTTTTAGTCAGGACATTGATTCATCCACGATCTTTTGAATTTCCTACGCATCTTGTATATTGTGGAAATGATTTTTTTTTTTACTCAACATTGGTGTAGACACTCGAGTTTCCACCCAATATAAATTGGAAATAGATTTTTTTTTAAAGCCAAAGTGGGAGGCCCACCATAATTATATTTATATAACTGATTCAATGAATCATCCGTGGAAGAATCAAGAAGAAACCCCAAAGTCATAGTCGTATACATGCTAGAAAATAGAAATAATTATAGTTGGTTTTATGCATGAAAACCACATAACCATACATGATGGTTGAAAATTACACAGACCCACTAAATGGGAAGATACAAAGCAGTTTCAAATTACAAGTCAAAAAACCCATACATTGCCATGAGCTGAAGCCTAGTGCTCATCCATTGGAGAGGAAGGACGGGGCACAAAATTCCAAACCTGCTCCCAACTTGTAGGTGGCCCAGTGGTAGTCACAACATCCCACCCATCCAGTGAAGGTTGAGCAGTAGGAAGGATAGTGGAAGATTGGACAGGAGACAGTGACACATTCAGGTCAGGTATTCTACTTGAAGAACCCGGATACTCCTTCGAAGCAGGGAATGTAGGCAGAGGCTGAACTAGAGGAAGTGGAGAGAGGAGAAGATCAAGAACATCATGAGCTATTCATTGAATTTTCTCTGTGAGGTCCTTCCCAAGAATCGGGGATACAATTTGCAAGTTGTTACAAACAATACAGTAACTCCTCTACTCCATTGCCCATTTGAAACAGTCACATGCCATGAAGTGCTCATGACTAGCCATAAGATCATAATGAGAGAACAATCCACCAACAAGTGCCTTACTTGACCAGAAATCATACTTATGGAGAGCAGCCATGAGCCAGGCATTTGCAATGTACTGAGGATGAACAACTTTGTTTGCAATGAGCATCACAAGGTGAATCAATTGCAACAAATCTACTAAGTTGGATAGGAAGATTGAAACAAGTTGCAAAGGGAAGACTGGTAATTTTGTCCTTGGAAGAAGCACCTATTCACCAATTACCTGATGAACCACCCAATAGTGGAGCATGGAGTTACAAATGAACACCTGCTCGAGTTCAAGACCATCAATCCTATGATGAAATGGAAGCTCAAAAGGAAGCAGCTGAATGAATACATGGTAGTTTCTAGGTAGGAGTTTCGCATGCAGACTACCACAAGTATCACAATAGGGGATCTCCATGTTCAAATACAGCTCAAAAATTGCCAAGGGAAAACACCAGCATTAATGTAAAGCACAGAGTCTCAACACAGAACTGTAGCATAGATACAACAAGCAGGGTAAGGCATGCCATGAATGAGCAAAAACACATAGGAAGAGAGTATTTGAAGGCAACTAAGGGGCATTCGAAAAATGGGCCAATAATAACAAATCTCCCATTACCTGTACATCAGGATATAGATGTACCAGATACATGAAGAGGTAGGTGCATGTCATTTTGGCCACACATATCTTTGATGAAAACCATGTAAATCTTAATAGGCCAATGTACTTAAACTGAAATGTGTATAAGCGCTTACAACATATGAAAGTAGTGAAATGCTGGCAAATGTACACCTCCAATAGTGCATTCATTAGCGCATCATCCAACCGCACAAAAAGCTGATACAACACTGATATCATATGCACAGGTGGTATGTTGTCCCTAGAATGATGAGATAACAAATTTAAATGATAGGGAAAACATTGAAAGCAGTCACATTCGCACAATTTGACACGAATCAACATTTAATGGCTTTTCCTTACTGAGAATGTCTTGAATTCTAGCATCTTTTTTGATGATATCATCCAGGTTCAAGGACATAACATTTTTTACATCACACCCTTTATTTGCTAGGTGATCGGCCAATACATTTCCTTCTCATAGAGTGTGTGAGATGTGGACAGTTTGGAATTAATCTAGTAATTTCCAGATCTGATGTAGAATATAGTTAAGCCTCCAATTGTGTGATATCCAATTAATACATGCTTTGATGATCACCAACGATTCACCTTCTATATGAATTTGCTGGAAATTGCCAATTTTAGCCAAAACTAAACCTTCAAAGAGTGCCTGGGCTTCTGCTATATTGTTTGTTCCAAAGGGGAGAGGGCAATATTTTAGTGCTAATAATGAGCCTAGATGGTCATGAATGCATATACCTACTCCTTAAATTCCTGGGTTTCCTCTTGATGAGCCATCAAAGTTAATTTTTACAATCTCTTTAGCTAGTGGTATCCATTTAACTGATGCTCGATTATTTACCTTAGTAGTTGTTGGTTGATGACACCAACCAAAAGGTACATGTATACTTTTCCATTCACGCAAAATAAAAGAATCCCAAGGGGTCATGCAAAGGTTAAACCTGAGCTTGCTATGGCTAGCATTTACTACTTTCGATATAGACCTTTCTAGTCCTACTATGACTTCTTGGATTGGCAAAAAAGTACTACGAAAGATTCTTTTAGTTCGCTCCCACCATATTGCCCATACAAAAAGTGCATGAATACACTTCCAAATAGCAGAAAAAAAGGATGAAGGATACAGATCTGGCTAGGATTCAAATAGATCCCATAATTTTCAAGGAAGTAGTGTGGAGTAATGAAGTTTGTTAATGACAAAGAGCTAGCAGTCTTGTGTATATTGGCAATTTAGAAATAAATGGTCTGAATCTTCCTATTGTTTATCACAAAATAGGCAATTAAAGGGCTGTGCTATGTTGAGTCTATGTAGCCAATCACTGGTTAGTGCCCTATTCTTCAATGCTATCCAAGCAAAGCATCTAGCTTTTGGGAGGGTAAGGTGATTCCAACAAAATGAGTAAGCACACAAAGGAGTAATGGTAGAGTCCCTCTTTTGGATATGTTTATAACCTTCTTTGATGGAGAAATTCCCTACTTTTCTAGGAGCCCAAATCAATTTATCCTCCAATGTTGATAGGTAGACTATTTTTTTCTGAAAATATGCTTTCCAACAGCTAAGCTCCTTGGGGGGATAATGATAGTTCATATGGATCTTTCCATATCACTTTTCTTGAAAATATGCATATTGCTAATACATAGTCACAAAGATAAAGACCCCATTCATTTTTCGTAGTGGAAATAATGTTTTCTAAATCATTTCTTTGAGCTAAAGGTGGTGCACCATTCCATGAATCGCTCCAAAATTTCATAGCCAATTTGTTATTGACCTCCCAGGTTATAAATTTACATATAATTTCTCTAGATGATATCATGAAATTCCAAATGACTGAACCTTTTGGGGGGTCTAAAACCGTGAGAATTCTAGCTAGATTGGGCTCATCCAAGTACTTTTTTTGCATAATTTGGCACCAGGTGTTATGGGGTTTGGTATACATTTGCCAGATTAGTTTCCCCCCAAAAGCTTGATTTCTCTTTTGAAGATCATGAATCCCTACTCCACCCAACTGCTTAATCAGAGACATATTTTCAAGGGATATCAAAGGTATTTTATTCTCACCATTCATGTTTCCTATCCAAAGAAACTCTCTAATCAATTTTTGTATGATCTGAATGATCGATGGAGGTGCTTTAAGAACTAAGAGGTAATAGTTTGGGATAGTTGAAAGAACTATTTTGATTAATAAAATTCTGCCTGAAAGAGACAACCATCAAGCTTTCCATGACACTACTATAGCTTTAATCCTATCAATAATGGGTGTCCAATAACTAGCTTTGTTTGCCCCCATGAAAAAAGGAATACCAAGGTAGACGGATGGTAAGAAGTCAACTGAAAAACCAAGTAGTTTAACAATTTTATTGGATATAATCTGATTAGTGTTAAATAGATATATTTTGGACTTAAGAGGGTTAACTTTCTAATTCAAAGCTGCTAAATAAAGGTCCAATGCCTATTTAATCTATCTAGCCTCTAACATGCTAGACACCCCGAAAAGTAAAGTGTCATCTGTAAAAAGGGAATGTGTCACTGAGATATCAGTTTGACCAATCTAGACTTCTTTCCAACACCCTAATGCATGTTTATTCTAGATCATCGTACTAATTGATTCTTCCATAAGAATAAATAACACTAGTGATAAAGGATCTCCCTGCCTGATACCTTGTGTGGAAGAGAAGAAACCTGCCAGTACCCTATTTATCAATACAAAGAATCCAGCACCTGAAATGCATGCCTTGATCCATTTGCACCAACCTTTTGAAAACCCAAATTTCTATAGAACTTTAATCAGGAATGCCCAATTAACCCTTTCATACGCCTTCATCATATCCAATTTGATGACAAAGTGTGATGCTTTATTAATATTAATAGAATGGAGAGCTTCATGTGCCACTAAAGCTCCTTCCATAGTTTCTCTACCTAGTACAAATCCTCCTTGCGGTTATGAGACAAGGTGGGGAATGTGGTACTACATTCTGAGATATATAGCCTTTGTAATGATCTTATAAATTGTGTTACAAAGGGAAATTGGCTGAAAATCTGCAAAAGATTTGGGTGTTTTGACCTTGGGGATAATGGCAATATTTGTGGTATTGAAGCTTTTTAACATAAATTTTCTTGTTTTAGATTCTTCTATTACTCCCAGCAGGTCCCAGCCAATCCATTCCCAACATGATTGGTAAAACAATGCTGTAAATCCATATGGTCTAGGTGCTTTGTCTGGAGGCAAGGAGAAGACCATAGTTTTAAGTTCTTGGATTGTGAATGGAGCCATAAGTTTGAGGTTATCTGCTGCTAAAACTATCATGAGGATAGTTTCTAACAATTCCACCATTGGTGGGGTTACTAAATCTGGAGTCTGGGGGGGCCTAAAAGGGACTTAAAGAATCTGATGCCTTCATCTTGAATGCTTTGAGGATCAGATAAAGAGATACCCAATTCAACATTATTAATAGCAAAAATACGATTAACTACTGCTTTTTGTTTAGTTGAAGCATGAAAGTATTTCGTATTTCTGTCCCCCTCCCTTGACCATAATTCTCTTGATTTTTGCCGCTCGTACTCCTCTTCTCTACAACAAATTTCCTCCCATTCCTACATGAGAACTTTCTGGGAATTGTATGGGGTGAACCCACAATAGTGGGTTACACTTTTTTGCCTAAACGGACACTGAAGTCTACATTTTGAAAAAAAATTTCAGATTTAGATGCATATTGTTGTTAAACCGTTTGAAATTAGAAGATGAAGTAAATTAGAGTCTTTTAAGATTTTCTATCTAGATTCTAAATATATTTTTTATTTTTATTTTTGAATTTATTTGAATAGATTTTTCTTTCTCCCAAAAAAACTGGTATGTTGTTGAAAATGTCATTTTCAAAGAGTTACATTGTTTTCATAGAGCATAACTTTTTTTCTAAAATAGATATCAATGTGATTCTTTTGAAATTAGTTTTGTAAAATCCATACAGAGGGCATGCAATTGGTTTTATGACATTATCATGATTATTTCTTATTTTATTAACGTTTTAAGTTGACTAAACTGTAATTTTGACATACCTTGACTACATAGCTGATAACTTGTCGTGTATTTGTCCAATTTCACTTTTATTTTTTCTTATAGAAAGATAACTTAAATACCTAGGGCATAGATATTTTTTAGAATTTTTTTTCTCTCATTTACTATTTTTCCATAAGCGTCAAACATAGAGGTAGACATACGGTGAAATATCTATGTTTAGTAAAACTAAAAATACAAAGTCATAATAAACTTAATATATATTAACATTATAATCATTGGAAAGATTTTTCTTAGTAGTACCTTACTACATAGATAGGTTTGTCAAATTGATTCATTTGATTTTCCAAAAGATAAAGTCAAAGTGATTTTTTGACAACATTCTAATATGTGCGAAGGAGACTCCATTGCAAGTATGAATGAGGAGTATAGATGTTATATCAATGTTTTTTTTTATCTAAGAGGCTTTGAGCTAACCATTTATAATTAATTCCTTCAATTGGAACCTCTCGGGGCTTAAATAATCATATTTTATTAAAAATGTGTTATTTCAGCAAAAATCAGCATGTCTAAAAAAGTGTATTAACCCACTATTGTGGGGTCACCCTATGAGTCTTTATCCATGCCTTGCTTAATAATAATATTATATATAGCTTCCAAATTTTGTTTTACCTCTTCTTTTTCCTTGAAGATATTCTTAAAGACCTCTTCATTCCATTTTTTGATCATCTTTTTCATATGCTTCATCTTGTGAGAAAACTTATACATACTAGTTCCCTCCGTAATTAGCGTGATAGCCCACCATTGCCTAAGTAAGGGGAGGAAGGATGGATGTCATAGCCACATTCTTTCAAATTTGAAAGATGGTCTCTAGAGAGGTCCTTGAGATGGTATTGCCACATTCATTAACAAGCTAATAGGAAAGTGATCAAACCCTGACTAAGGCATGCTTGCTGATTGACATGTGACATTTGTTAGTTTCCAATTCTATGATAATAGAAATCTATACAATCTAATAGCAATCTGTGAAAAATTAGCTCTTTTATTAGTCCATGTGAATGTCCCATTGGATGGTTCTATATCCATAAAGCAATTATTTTCAACAAAGCTTGAGAAATCTTGAATGGTTCTGAGTGGAGGAGAAATGCCACCAATTTTTTCTGACATTTTAAGGATAGCATTAAAGTCTCCACCCATTATGACATGAGGGTCTATTTGTTGTTGGATCACATCAGTAAGTTCCTTCCACAATCTCTATTTGTCCAATGTTGATGTGGGGCCATATACATTGAAGAGGAGGATGTTTATGCCAAAGCAGACTATCTTGATTGCTTGCCAATTTTCTTTCAGATGAAAAATCTTCCCTTGAATTGATTTTGGATCCCATAGGATAGCAAGCCCTCCTAAAGCACCAGTTGCTGGACTATGGATAGATTTCCAGTTTGACCAAGTACCAATTGATTTGTCAAAGGTGTGTGAAAACATCTTGGTTTCTTGAAGGAATATAATATCCAGCTTTAAAGAATCCAGCTCTTGCTTGATTCTCTTTCTTTTGTCAGGGGCATTTAAGCCCCTGACATTCCAAGAGACTATCTTCATTGTTGAACCTTTAGTTCTCCTCGTCAATCTTTTAGAGGGTGTGAATTTTCCATCTAGTGTTGACTTAATGCCAGCTGTAATTTCTTGTTTGACCAGATTACTCTTTGGTTTTCTACCTCTCTTTTTCGGGGTTACCTTAGCCTATAAACATTGTAGAGGTGTCTGCTCAATTGAGAGGATGAGGTTATGATCATAAGACCTCTGGAGAGGCTTTTGCTCCAATACAGTTGTTTCCAATTCCAGTATGTTGTCCTGAATAATTACATCTTGGCTGTCTTCTGGGTCAATAAATGTGTTATTATGTATCCATTCATGAATTTGGGAGGAGACATTGTCTTCCAAAATAGCAGAAGAGTCCATAGAACTGATATAAGAGATGCCCTTCTTCCCTTGCTAAAAGTCCAATAGTTCATGGCCAAGAACTGAAACTGCCTTTGTCTACTCTGCTGATAGATGAAAATTGCTTATGTCATTTGAATCAAAGTTAACTCTTCTTGCTATGGTAGGACGCTAAGCATCTTGCAGTTTCCCATCCATCATATCAGATGAAACACAATTTTTGACATCATCTCCCACCACCTGGTGATCAACTATGCTCTGACCAGCTATGTGCATCAAAAAGCCCTCTTCTTCTGCTATCTCATATATGATTTTAGTGGCTAACTCTGTTAATAACTAATCTGATAGATTCTTGAGATGATGATTAACTAAAGCTTCTTTGTCAAGAACATCATGAATAGCTGGTGTTTGAAGTGGGGATTCATGGAACGTAAGCTGGTGGACTAGGCAATCCATTTCTATATTCTGTGAAGTTACCTGCTTCCAGCCAAGAAGAGGGATCTTGTTGGAATTGTAGAAGCATAGAAGTATGTATCTAACCACAAAGTAGAAGAAAATGGATGTCTCAAAAGGTTGGAGAGATGGAGGAGTAGTTTGGGTAAGATTGATTATTGGAACTAGAGCTTCCTTGTGCCTAGAACTGTGTAGGGCTGAATGTACTGAACACTGTTGGGGGTTTGTGCAATGATCCTCACATACTATCAACTATGGGGTAGCTTGAGAATTGCAATGCAAAGTGAAGTGCCCTAGCTGATGCTAGAATAACATAATGGTATTCTCATCCTGAATGACAATTTCTTGCTCCTAGTGACCCCATTTTGATTTTAGGGAAATGGATTTTGGTAAACCTTTTTCCAAGTCAAGGAGGATGCACACTCTGACCTCTCGCTGCGGTTGCTCAAAGGGGATTAGATCATGTTTGACAAATATTCCAAGCCTATTTGCAATGATCTTAATTATATCCAAATCTCTATATTTTAGAGGTAGTTGCAGTAATGCAATCCATATTGGGAAAAATAAAGGGGATCTTCCCTCAAAGCTTACATTGGGAGTCCATATCAAAGTAAAAAGCCCAATCCTTTACAGAACTAGCATTTGTTTTTATGAATAACATCCCTCATTTTAGAAGTTTCAAATTTAGCAAGAAAATAACCCAATTCAACATTCAGCCAAAAAATATTTGACAAACCAGGCTAGCTTTGAAAGGCCCAAGACTTTATAACATCAATAGTAAGTTCAGATCTCAAAAACTTACCTATTAAAGCTTTGTCACGAAAGAGGTGCACTTGATCTTGTAGCAGGTGATCCAGAAGTATAATAGTTGACGAAGCACGAGGATCTCTATCCTAATAACAAATCACTGGTTCTGAAGGAATCTGCAACTTTTTGGCTTGCCAAACTTGTGAAGAATTCTTTGGTTTGAAGGGTGCTCTAAAATTTTCCGGATAGGCCTTATTTGTCTCAACATGAGAGAAACTATGAATAGGAGAATAGTGGATCATCACAAGAGATCCAGGCGGCGTGCCTTCACAAATATCAAATATTGGTTGCTTGTTCTTATGGTTGGGATTACCTAGTTTTTGATGATTGAAAAATTTGCATGATCTATTGAATTGGAATTGGGGCTGATTTGAAAATTTTTCCCACTCATTTCCTTTTAAAAAAAAACCCTCATCTGAAGAAGTGAGGACCTGTTTGAAGGTTGCCGCATGTCTTCTAGCTGCCTGTTTCGTCGATTCCCCAATCTCAAAAGTAGAAGTGCCATTAAGTGTGGAGTGACTAATCAACTTCTCCTGCAAACAAATCTTACCAGTTATAGACATATCATGTTCCCTCTGTTGTTGAACCCCTCTTGGTTTATGTGCAAGTTCTTTGACATGGTATCTAGGGTTAACAAAGAAGGGTTTCATTGGTTGGATAGAAATTTTCCCTCTGAAAATCTTCATGAAGTCGTCCCTTTCAGCTTGGGGCATATTATCTATTATAGGAAAATTGTTTTGGGCAAAGGGAACTGACTTAAACCCAAATGAGAGATAGCACTCAGGATCAAGATGTTCATATCTCTGACTGTGATCTTGAAATATTCACCTTATCACGGGCCCTTATTTATTTCGGGAATGAATACCCTGCTCCAAATAGAACTTGTTAAAAAGTTGACTCTGTGATTTCAGAGGCTATCTTCTGCCATTCATTTTCTAGATCTAACCACCATTCTACCTATTTCTCTGCCCTCTGAATGTGTCTAAATAACCCAATCACTCTGCCCTCTGGTCTCATCCGTACCCCATCGCTCCGTCATTCTTTTTTTTTATTTTTATGAAAAATTATAAGAAAACTCTTACAATATTTCAACTTACAATACAAACCTGACTCCTCATAAGATATCAACATTGGATGACAAAAAAATATATCTCACACACAAAAAAATATCCTTCTACCCCAAATAATGAAAATACAATATTATCTCTATGCAATCTCAATGGACATACTAACTAGTTTGAAATCCACAAGGCAAGGAGCAAGCTCAACTATCAGCCTCATCAATTTATACAATAACTACACTGCTCCATAATAGAGTTTCCATTTTCTTGGCTCCCAAAATGGTTTTATGCTTCAACAGCTACCGGTACACTCACTTACAAATTCTAAAGAGCTACCAAGTCCAATTATACAACTCCCATGAATGAGAGGACCAACTAACATGGATAAAACTCTCCCTAAACTTCTCACTCTACAAAACCAAGGCGAGTGCAGCTAAATTCAGTAAAATAATACCCTTATTACACACATCCATAAATTTGATAAACAAATTTATCTCACAAAAGGCTCAACAATAACAATAAAATACTGAGAAATGGCTAATTACTCATTGGTTCTCAATTTTTATGGAGCATGAGATATATGTACCACTGATAAAAGTGGAAGATAAAATGAATTTAATCAAGATGGTTTAACCAAACAATATGGACCAATAAAATAATAGTTACAACATATTTAGATCAATACCTTATCATTAGACAATACTCTCAATTTACAAATCAATATATGAATGACATAAAAATGGTAATGATCCAAGACTAAGATTATTATTGCATTACAACAATATCTATTCATGTAACCCTAATTTGGACTTCTTTTAATGATCCTTATATTAACCTTATGAACTTATGAGTAAATATTTAGCATTTTAATTGATCCATAATCAAATCTTAGGATTAAAACATACACATATGAAATATATGCAATAAATTGATTAAGAAATTTGAATTATTTAATTCACAACTCATAAAACCAACATAGAGGAGAGCACCAAATCTAGACTATATTTAATTAACCTCATAATCACTGTCTTCATACATTAACTTTCTCATTCAAAATAAATCTCAATAGACTTAAGAATCCAATACTAAACTTCTTATTTTCTTTGTAAATGTTACAAAAGACTCATGAAATATGCTAAACCTAATTGAGACTCAAAATGTTTCACTATCAAAACTCTCATGCCTTGCTAACTGATCATGGAAACCCTTTTATAGAAAAGGGAATGCAACAAGCTACCGATCAGAAAATAACTATCATCAAGCAAGTGGACAACAAGACATAGGAAAAACAAAAATAATAACACCCTAACATCCCTATCCATGTATGCCAACCTTCTCTAAAAAGAAAGAGTGCAACAACACAACAACTGCACCTCACACCATCGTTGCCATTGGCCAATGCTGCCTTAACCACCCTAAAGTAATAAACCTCTTATCTGTAAAAGCTAAATACAAAATCCACCTTTTTCTAAAAGATTTTCTTTCTTCTGGCTGATCAACATCTCACACTTCTATCTTTAGTTTTCCCATAACTATCACTTCATATTTATCTTTACAATACATAATGGCACCTTTTGAAGTAATTTTAACTGATTCTCTTTCAAAACTGACCCCAACACCTACAAATATGTCACAGAAAGCCTTTGTTTATCCATTCCATTCAAATTATTTTTTGGTGCGCATTACTTCATTTTATTCAGTTTGAAAATCAATTGTAGATCTTTACCCAATCAGTACCATCAGACGATTGGGGGAAGACCAAACTCATTTGACCACCAAGTGTCCAAACGGGCCCAACAATTATCCAATAGAAATGTACCATGACATAAAGAGCACAAGGAGAGCACCTTGTCCCACTATCTCTTATGCATAGATGATTGAAGACATGTGTCTCAATCCCATGATCCCACATAAAAGAAACCTCGAGAAAGTTCCATCACGAGATCATGCAGACCATTGATTTCTGCAATAGCTTAACCATCAGACAACCAAAGGGGACCATTAACCATCGATCACCTTTTCACTTAAAATAAAATATCTCCGTTGATTTTACCTATGTGCTATAAGATTATCACTTTAGTTTCAAATATTTTGATCTTCAATATAATCAGAAACTAAATCATGAAACTCTCTATTTGCAAAACCAACCAATCATTTTTTGCCACTTACTATACACCTTCGTCCCACTTCACAATCACTCGTTGGTCTAGGACACGTCATCATTCTACAATCATGTGCGCTAAATAATCTTCAAACAACTTTTGGCCATGGAATCACAAGAGTCATATAGATCTTTGGTGAATTTTATTCTCTAAACAAGTGCGACACAAAATATCCTTCAAGAACCTTTTATGATAGAACAAAGATCTTTGTTAAAATTAACATGTGCTGAAAGATAAGCCATTAATAGCATGAATTTTATCCTTAATATAAATCAATAGAAAAAAAGTGAAGAATACACAACCAATCATCATTTGCCACCTATAAACCTCCCCAATCCCACTTTAAAATCATCCATTGGCTCAGGATGCATGGAAACATCTCGCAATTCTGGGAAGAATAATAGTCGATCACTTTGGATCACAAGATCATAGGGTCATCCCATCTGTCATCTCTGGGCACACCATCTAGTTTATCCTCCTACAATCGGCCTCGCCACATGGCAACATCTCTTAATCTCATGAAAAATAACAATTGATCACTTTGAAACCGTATGATGCTGAGGTGAGATAATTGTTGAGAAACCTTCCTAACATATTAAAAGATCTTTGTTCATTTTCACCATGTGTAATAAGATTGGGGCTATAGTAATTCAAATCTTAACCATGTTGGATGAAATATTATAATATAAGGTATTAAGCAACAATGCCGACCAATAAGAAAAGGACATATGGTGGGACTTCACCATCCCAGTATCCAACTATGACATAAGACGACATCAACACAGGATCATGAAAACTTGGCATGTAGCTCCTGAATTGAAAAGGTAAAATGGTCCCACTTAAGTCATAGAACAAATCGACCAACCTAGGAAAAATGAGTGACATGGTTAAAAAAATAAGAAGGGTCTCAAATTAAAAAGATAAACCACTAGGATTTCAAAGAAAAACCCCTCTTCAATGATCAAATGACCCATGACGTAAGTCACAAAAGGTAACAAAGAAAAAGAAACCGACCAAAGAGAAAAAGGGGTTGTAAGGATTTTACAAGGAAAACAACTGAAAACCTGTCAAAGTAGGAACAAGGAAACCTAGGACAAGGAAGATCACTGAAACTCAAGGTGAAACCTAGACTACAAAAAAAACCCTTTCGACAATTAGTTCTTTTGATTTTTCAAAGAAAATAATGATAAAATTAAAATTTATAAAAAATTACTTTGAAATGAGTTCCATAATCATTTGTTTTAAAAATTTTATATACTCTCTAACTATTCTTGATTAGCTTATGATACCCATTTCTTAGGTAAATAATACTTCCATTGATTGAAAATCTTAAAGTTGTAAGCTCTTGAATTCTCCTCTCAATATCTTCAAACTCATTAGTTTCATCTTGTCATGACCTTTATAAACACTCTAAAGAATCTATGCTATTTGTTTCAACTACTACAACCAACAAAAAAGGAGGTATCCATTGTGATTTGTATAGAATACAATGTTTTGGTATATTTCATTCTTTTAATGAATCATTTTGCATTTAAGTTAAACCATTATGATCAACAATATCTATATATCCATTCTCTATAAGCATCCAAACATCATGCTAGAAAAATATTCATCTTAATGCTCTAATGATCATAGATTTTTTATTAGAAAAGGGTATTTGTGGCTAGAAATTACTATTGCTAGTGATTGCTCAGTCCCTTCAAGAAAATATCTCTTTGCTTGAAATTTGTTAATACTCAACTCTCAATTTTAATTTTGAATCATCCAAATAAAAAAATATTTAATAATCAAACCTCCCTAAATAAGCTTGTCAAATTACCCTTATCAATTTAAAGGAATTTATATATGCATACTCTATTTTTAACGTATACTATATTTCAACTAAAGATTGAATCTTGCTAAAATCATTTTGAAACATATTAATATTCTGAATATAAAAATACATAGATACAAAATAAATACACACTCTATTATGAATTTCATATAAAACCTTCCAATAAAATAAAAATATATTAAATATAAATATATTATTACAATTCTTCAATGATCTTCTTCCATTCTTCTAATGACAGCTACAACTAATCATATATATATATATATACAACATTGCTCCTAAATTTCAAGCAAGTTCTAGAAGCCCCTTTCTATAGTCGAAACCAAATATATGATTAGAACTGTCTATAATGTTTTACAAAATTCAATAGCTTCTAAAGACATCTAAAGACTTTGTAGATCGGTCTTTATGCTTTTCTAATCAAATTTAAGATTCCAACACTTTTTTTCTTATTGTCACAACAACAAAGTGAGAAAAGAAAGTTGGCATTAGGATTTCCCACAAGGACACCCTTAGAAAAGAAAGAGGTCTACGTCCTTCTGCTATATGGAGTATAACTGAGCTGTATTTCAGAGGACCTTTGGACTCATTTTAAAATCTCGTTAAAAGCTAACTATGAACTATATTACAGTGTTTCCAGAGCACCGGCTCCTCAATAAATTGAGAGAAGGCCAGGCAGAGATAATCCAAATAAACCCAATATGGTTAATGTACATATAATCAACAAGCCACAGAAGAATGAGGATATGAAGAATAGAAATGTGATTTTTGCAGAGAAGTAAAAGGTGTAACTTTATCAGATTTTTCAACTCTTTGACAGGAAGGACACACTGTTAGTGTTGCTGAAGGTGATTGCATTTGCATGTACAGTGGAGATGACGTTGCTGCAAGTTTTAGAGATCTCAGTTCTATTAACTCTTCCTGCAGTCTTCTATTTTCCTCTGTTAACGACTCATAACATCTCTTTAGGAATTCACAGTCCACTTCGGTTTGCTTAAACTTGGTCCTGCAATGGTGGTGAAATAAATTCAGTTTTAGTGGTATCAGAATTCTACAATCTATTTGAATTCATTTAGTAGTTTGTAACTTTTAGATTTGATTTTATATTTATCTTTATCATCGATATTTTAGATTACATTTTGTGATCTATTATCAGATGTCACATCTTAATATAAATTACAGAATACGATTCAAAATATTGATTTTAAAAATAAACTCACATTCAAACCATTCAAATAATAAATAAATCCTAATTTTTACCAATTGATCATTAATGTTTTATGCTGTCAAATCAACTGTTAGCCTTCAAACTAAGGAGGACATGAGGGGAAGGATTGTTACCTAGCCCTCCTATTTTGGAACCAAACTTCAACTTGTCGAGGACTTAGATTGAGATGCTTGGCCAAGGCTTGCTTTTGCTTCTGCAATGTTTAATAAAAATGTATTAGATATTCACAAAAGAGAACTCCACTTCTGACAGCATGTAAGCAGACAACTTTCTTTTCAACAAAACAAAAAAAATAGAAAGGTGTCTTGTTTTTATTTTAAACTAAGATATCCTTCGCAAGCTAAAATAAGAGCTAAATTCTAAGAATTTCAACGTTAATTCTTTTCAACAATCATTCACAACTTAAAATCACACGATAACAACAATTTTCTTAAAAGCACGCCCATTCAAAAAGGTGGTATCCTCACAAATTTGGTATAAAGTTCTGGGAAGAGAAACAGTTCAAACTTCTATTGAATTGTTTTCAAAATTAAACTAATTTTGGAAAAGATTTTATTATTCAATAGTAAACAATTTATAATAATTATATATCTCATTAACATTAATTTTTTTTTAACTAAACAAGAGTTAATCGACACTAATATAATAATATTTAAAATTAACAAAATAAAATCCATAAACACAACTATTAGAACACTAGTTGATACCACTCTAGAGTAAAGCTCCATGCACTAAAATATAGCTCCATACAAGTGTCCAAAAAACTAGATAGAGTGACTGAAACCCTTCAGCTGTGACTTGCACATCAAAAGGCGTGTAAACTCACTCACAGTCACAAATACATAGATAAAAAGTTCCTTTCAAATATCTGGTGGGTTTGTTGAGACTTAAGGACTACTTACACTTTCCCTTAGAGAAATTTGGTTATTTGAATTGGGTATGTTGAGATTAAGGACTACTTACACTCTCCCTTATAGAATTGGTTATTTGAATTGGATGTTTTTGTAATGGAGAAGTCAATATCTAATAAGATCTGGAAAACAAATCTTAATAAAAATCAATATAATCTTCATTTGAATTGGGTGTTTATTAATGAAAGAATCAATATATCATAGAATCCTCAAAACAAAATCCTTAACATGCACCATTATAATATTCATTTGAATCAGATCTTACAATAAAATGATAGATATGAAGCACATAAACTCGCCCGATGCTTAAAGAACTTGAGAAGTAAAGCAAACTTACGGTATTGAGAGTGCTGTTTTCTTTGAAGGTTTCTTCTAAAGTAGCAGATTGTTTCTTTGACAGTCTGAGCTTCTTCCTTGTACCACCGCCTTCCTCATCCTCATCACTAACCCTACAATAAGCCTTATCTCCCTCAAAATCCTCTGTAACACTCTCCCGCTCTCTTTTTATGCTTACTTCATGGCTGCTTTCCTGGTTGATGAAGTTAGAACCCACATGGAAAGACGACATGGTGGTCATATGGAAGGAACCCATATTATCATTGTGGGTATCGCCATGTTGCTTACAATAGCTGGCACCAGAAGCCAATCCATTCACACCCATCACATTTTGCCTTGGAATCCCCGGAGCTTGATCTAAAATAACACCCCACATCTTAGATCACCATCAAACAAAACAAAATAAAATTCCTATGTAGAAAATTTATCTATTATTTTGATGATGATTTCGATGATGGATTATTAGTATTTAAAACAAAAATCTTATACAATTGAATCTACAAACAACATGTAAATATAATCTATTGATAGATTATGAAGTACGATCTAAAATATTGATGCACAACAAAAATCTTACACAATCGAATCATGTTGATAAAACAAAATCTGAGATGCAAATGTAATCTAACTAGGCACTATTCTAATGATGGATTATGGAGTGTGATCCAAAATATTGATGCAAAACAAAAAAAATTATACAATTGAATTCAGATATGGCATGCAAATATAATCTAAATTCTGATAATAGATTGTCAAGTGTGATGGAAAACATTGATTCACAAATGAATTTTGAAACCACAACTAAATGTAATCGAACTATCAATTATTCTAATGATAGATTATGAGTGTGATCCAAAACATTGATACAAAATAAATCTGAGATAATTGAATTTAGAAACAACATGAAAATATAATCTTACCATCTATGATGCTGGATAGAATGTTCTAATGCAATCAAATCTTACAACAATTGAATCCAAAAACGATATCCAAATATAATCCAACTATCTAATACTTTGACAATAGATTATAAAATATGATCTATAAAAAACAAATCTTACAAAATTGAGGAGGAGCCAAAGGCAGCAGATCCAACTGAACAGGAGTGGAAGGCCGAATTCTCATTCCAAGACCCAGCTCTGTATTGCATTCCTCATCATCCACACCCATTTGAATCTGTTTTTATCTGTCCAACTCCAAAGGAAAAATGAACTCCAAACCTGTTTTTGAAGCAATTAGAAGCCCTCGGAAGGGTCAGTGATTATCAGACGACAAGAACAATGATGAGTGACGAAGAGGGCCAAGAAACAATACGGCAAAGATCCAGAGTTTAAACAGAAGCGCCACGAATGATACTAGAATTTATATAATTTTTTATACATCTCCTCACATGGTTTAGATCGAAATTAGGAGGGGATCTTTGAGCCGGGCAAACTAAATGCCCATTTTTACGTGGGGATGGGAATATTTGATTTATCTTTTTATCTACGGAAGAGACAGAGAGACTGAAACAGCTCATGGGCGGTGCCACGTTACGAATTTCAACAAGGCTTTCATTTATCCCACGCAAGTGCCCATGTTAGGCTGCCTTCTTCATGGGCGACAAAACACACTCCTCTTAATCACTAATCATTTGCATTGCTTATCATCCCCTTTTTTCTTTTCATTCCTTCTTCCCCACTGTTATGTCTCAGGCCATTGATTACAGTTTTAGGGTTTCCAATTGATTAGAGTTTTAGGGTTTCTAATTGAAGAAATATGGGTGGGGAATGATTTGTTGATTTGGGTGATGCCCACGTGTGGCGTATCAATTAGTGAGCCCCACGTGGGTTTGAGTCAAGGGGAGACCGGAGCCCGGGCGGCAATATTCTATATTATTTGTTCATTGTATTATGTGAGCCGCCCACATGATGAGGCTTTGGAAACAAAGTAAGCTTTGGAATAGGCCTGATGTGGTTGCAAGTATGGGGGATGGGAAAAGTGGTGGTGCATTGGTAGAACGTGCTACCCATTACTTAACTCCCATAACTATGTGATGTGGGGGCTTACGAAGGAAAGCTATTTTTTTTTATTAGATTAGATGTATTTTGGTTTGATGTGAAGTGTTTTATATTATATTTGTTCTGATAAGGTATAGTGGGGGAGGGTTTCAATTTGAAGCAAAGTAGTAAAAGGCGAGAGCAATGAGTCTTGTTTTATTATTGTTGATGGAGATATGAGCTTAAGACCTCTCTAACGGGAGGCTCGTAGCTTACCACTATGTTGTGGGGTCATCCTTTAGAGCGACGAGTCTTACAATTAGAATTAAGATTTGTAAGGAGTGTGACTCAAAAGATGATAACAATGAGTCTTAAAAGAATTACGATTCATAAGGACTGACACTGATTTGAAGCTTTTGATAGGTTATTTGTGGATGTGTGCTTATTTTTAATTATATGATGCATGATCTTATATAATTATGTGTTATACTTATTTAAAAAGTAAAGTTTTTATGCAAAAATCTATTGGAATAATATTCCCAACTTTGAACTATGTGGTGGTTTAGAGGTAGAACGTGCCACCTATTACCTAACGCTCACAACTATGTGATGTGGGGCTTACAAAGGAAAGCTCTTTGATTAGATATATTTTGGTTTGATGTGAAGGGTTTTGTATTATGTATGTTTTGATAAGGTAGGGTGGGGGAGGGTTTGAATCTGAAGCAATGAGTCTCACAATAACTAAGATTTGTATGGAGTGAGATTTAAAAGGCGAGAGTAATGAATTTCACAAGGTTTAAGATTCATGAGGAATGACATTAATTGATTAAAAGCTCTTGATGAGTTATTTGTTGGTGTATTTAAATGGATATATTAAAAAAACTAAACTAGTTAAAAAGTAATTTTTTAATTTGAATATTTTCAAATTGGTCATTGTTTATTTTCAATAGTATGATGCATGATCTTACATAATTATGTTTTATACTTACATAAAAAGTAAATGGTTTTAAGAAAAGATGTGTTGGTATGCTATTTACAATTTTAAATTATGTGGTGATGCATAGGTAGAATGTGCCACCTATTACCTAATGCCCATAACCATGTGATGTGGGATTTACAAAGGAAAGCTCTTTGATTAGATGTATCTTGGTTTAATGGAAATGGTTTATATGAAATTTGTTTTGATTAAGTAAAGTAGGAGAGGGTTCAAACTCGTTACATAATATTCATTAGGAGAAAAAATAAAAACCACAAAAAGTGAAGTAGTCAAAAGGCAAGAAGAACAAGTCTCACAAGGAGTGAGACTAATTTAGTAGAAACAAAGACATTCTCACTTGATGTTGTCATAAAAAAACCTTTCAACAAGTTGAAACATTCCTCACCTCATGCATGAAATAATATTAACTCTAATATTTTTGTTAAAAGGTTGTCAAAGTATTGTCTTGAGATCAAGAATCCAATAGCTTCAACTACTATATATTTGTCAACATCTTCATTGCACTTCCTTTAACACAAGTGATAGTCCAAATAAAGTTAAAATAAGTGGACATTTGTTTTATAATATGATGTATAATCTTATATAATTATATTTTATAACTATGTAAAAGTAAGGTTTCTACATAAGATTTGTTAGTTTGATATTTAAAAAAAAATTATTAGTTAAATAATCTTAAGATAATTAGTTGTTTGTTTATCTTCATCTTTAAGAAACCAAACTTCCTTTTAAATTGTTTTGGATAATGGCACTCAATCCATTGATTGAAGACTATGTATAAATTTTAATGAAGATTGTAGTATTTGCTTTGTTCCAATCCTAAGCATGATCTTTTTGTTACTAAATTGTCTAAAATTATATGTTAAGTCTTTCTTTATTAGGTATTAATGATATGAGGCATAGTTTTATATAATTATGTTTTATACTTGTTGTATTGTCGAAAAATGGAAGCACTTCCCTTTAGGATAGGTTTAGCCCTCCGAGTAAGTGGTCTGGGGTCATGTCAGGCACCTTGAATGGGTCCTTGATTGAATCTGGCTTTCCCCCCTGTTCTGTTTCTCTCTCCACCTGTTTCCAACCTTTTTCTGGCACCTGGTCCTGAGAAACTGAGATTCTTGACCTCAGGGTCAAGATTGACCTTTTGGGTCAAGGTCAACCTCAACCCTAACCTAGCTCAAGGTAAACCTTGAATTTGACCTAGGTCAGAGTTGATGTCAACCCTCACCCTGGGTCCAAATTTCAAGTTCTGGAGGTTTCGGGATATCAGGCTTTGGAAAGTTTTATTTCCCGCTTCTAGGTTGGTTGTTTCCGATTTCAGAACGGTAAACTCTTAAATTGTATTTAATATAGGTCCATTTCTAGGGGTTAAGGTTTAAATGGGAATTTAATTCTCACATGTCAGCCTCTCTAGAAGTTTGTGCCCTAGACTAGTATAAAAGGAATCCTTCCTCTTTCATTTTCACATCCACTTTTCATGATCAAGCATCCACCTTCCATTGAGTTCAAACATAAGTGCAATCAAGTGATCAAGAAAGCAAGAAGGAGAAGGGAAGCATTCAAGAATTCATTCATCCTCAAGCATTCAAGAATTCAAGCATTCATGATCCAATACATCAAGGAGATCCATTGATAGCCATTGAAGGATTCAATCTCTTTGGAGCCCTCTTGTTGAATATTTTTCCATCCACATTCATTCAAGATTCTTCCTATTCCAAGATTGATTCAAGATTGGTGTTGAAGATCTAATGCAATTGATTTGAGACATCTTACATAAAATTTTACATTCATTTCGAGCATCCATACTTGTGGATTCAAAGATTCAAATCCTCCAAAAGGATTTCAACATAAGCTAAATCAAACATCAAATTAGACATCAAATAGGCATCAGGACATCAAACATTGAACATTCTTTGAACAAAGGAACTTCACAACTTGATTCATAGAGGGGCATTTGTATACACCTAAAATTAGTCAATACATGTCAAAGTGGTTAAATCAAGTCAAAATCATAGATAATTATCAAAATATTTGATCAATTAAATTTGAGCCAATTGGATTAACTAAATTCAAAAATAAAATAATTAATTAAATTCAAAAATCAAATAGCTATATGTAATTAATTTAATCAATTAATTATATAGATCAATCAAATAATTAGATCCAACCCTTCTAATTTGTATACATGGCTAAAGTATTTAATTGTTTGAATTAAATAAATCCTAATTTCTCTCAACAACCACATGGAGACAAAAATTGATTCAACCAATGGGGAAGGATGATTTGGAGCACAAGGATTCATAAGAGGCTTTTCTATCCTAGCCCTTTATTTTTCCTTTTCTATCCTAGCCCTTCATTTGATAATCTTGTCTTTTCATTTGAAACATAACACAACCTTATCTCTAACCTTGGGTTAACTCAACTCACATCAAACTCACCCTCCTAACTTTGGAAAATCCTATAAATAGGAGGCATCATAAGAGAAAATCATCCATTAGCACTTAAATCACTACTATAGTCATATTGCATTATCATTTACAATAATTTAGTTCATTTTGAGTTTCATACTTTAGAATTGCATCGTAATAATGGACAATTGTGATCAAATTGAGCATTTAGATTAGGGCATTTGGCTTAATTTTCATTATAGTTTCATCTTATATTAGCTTTCATTCATCCTTTGCACTCTCTTTCTAAGAATTATCACTTTAGGATTGCTTTCATAGCTAAGAGCATGAATTTAGTCTTTTTAGTTAGAGATCCATAGGATGCTTATTTATCTTCTCAATTCAAAGTAGTTAATTACTATAGATATTTGTATTTGGAATTGATATTGATATTGATCAAACTAATCCTATGAAGGTATTTTTGATACACGACTACATAATGAGCATTCATACTATATGATAGACATGTAATCCATATGAATAGATGACCAATTTATTGTGGGAAATATATTTTCATCAAAAGATAAACATGTTGACATCAATGACAACATGTCCAACTTGCCAACGTTATTAAATTTTGTTTTTTAATTATGTAAAAATAAGTCATTTTTAATTTGTAATAATATAATGTATAATCTTATATAATTATGTATTGTAACTATATAAAAAGTAAAGGGTTTGTACAAAATAAGTTTGTGTAATATTTACAATTTTGAACTAGTTACATTTTAATCTTATTACTTAAATAATGTTTTGATTATAGGGGAAAATGAGTTTTGAATGGGCCAGAAACCTTATACAAATAGATTTTGAGGGAGATCTGAAACCCTAAAAGAAACAGTTGCAAAATATTCCACACTACATAATAGTAGTGAATAATCAACAATGAAACAACAACCAATTAGAAGGACATACAAAGCACAGGCTATAGCATCACTAGACTAAACCCTTACAAAACACACCACATGGTTTTACAAGGCTCCCTAAACCTTAAGCAAGAGAATCCTTGGGTTTTACCAGGAACCCAAAACTTGACCTTGGAGTTTTAACAAGCTCCCCAAACCATCATATGGGTTTTAACAAGGCTCCCATAACCTTTACTTCACCAACCTCTAGATATCAAAATAAACAGTTATTGGAATTAAAAATTAATAACATTTTCAAATGGTTTTGTAAGGATCCCTTAACCTCAATAAAAAGGTTTTAGCAGGCTCTCCAAACCTTCACATGGGTTTTAACCAAGTTCCCATAACCTTTACTTTCTCCAGCCTCCAAATAGGAGCATAAACATTCACTAGAATCACAAACTAAGAGAAATTTTAAAGGGTTTTGGAAGGCTCCCCTTACCTTATTATTTAAATAATGTTAAAATAAGTGGATATGTGTTTTTAATAGTCTAATGCATAAAAATATATAATTATTCTTTGTAGTTATTCAAAAGAGAACAAACTTTCTTTTAAAAATATTTTGGATAATGTTACCTAATTCATTGATTGAAGAATATATAATTTTTAATGATGATTGTTTGTCTCAATTGTAAAAGTGTGATCTTTTATCAATGAATTGTCCAAAAATTTATTTTATGTCTTTTCTTTGTTAGGTGTTAATAATATGGTGCATAATATAATATAATTATTTTTTTTAGTAAATGTAAAAAATAAAGGGTTTTACACAAGATTTTTGGTTAAATATTTAAAATTTTAAACTAAAAAATTATTTTTATTTTTTAAATTGTGTGTTTCTTTTTTATAAAGGCATGCATAAACTTGTGTAATTATGCTTTATATTTGTGTTGCAAATGAGAACAAACTTTCTTCTAATATTTTTTAAGTAAATTAAATAAGTATAATTTTATTTAGATTAATTATATATTTATAGTTTGAATTGATGAATTAGATTGTTTTAATATCTATTCTAAAAAATTATACATGATTTTTATAATTAAAAGAAGCAAAACAAGGGTTCTATCCCTTACAACAATCTTATGGAAAAAATAAAAATAACTAAATACAACAAGGTCTAGAATACACCATTAATATCCAAATAGAAAAACAACAAACTTAACCTGCATCATGAAAACAACTCCCTTGAATCATGGGGGAAAACGAGGGACTATCAGGTGACTTTTCCTTTTCCAATGGAAAATTATACAAGTGATACTTTCAGTAGGGTTCCCACCACTTGGGGGAGGTGGTGGAAACCCCTTCTCAAGACAAACAACACCAAGAATAGTGTTTACACTGTTGTGCATCCGCAACCAAAGGTTGGAGAAGATCAGCAGCAACTACAAGAGGAAGGTTTTCATAGCTAGTGGAGACCACACTAGAAATAATAGGTGGAATCAGGTCCACGAAGTTTCCCAACATAGTAAGAGCATCACCTTTGGGAGTCATCATCATCCTATGAAGAATAATCAAATGAATAATCATGGGATAGGATAGTCAAATGATCATAATTCACATCCTTCCACCAATTGGCAGTATTTTTACAATGCAAGAGAGAAAAATTAGTAGCTAAATGACCAATGCAGAAGTATTTCCAAGATCAAAAGGGGAGACCCTCATATTCCATTGATTTATTCCAAGGCCAACCCCCAACTGTGAGAACCACATCCCCCAGATGGGGTGTGTAAATGTTAATGTCCACCAGAATGCGAGTGAAGGTAGAGATGCCCATAGTTTTTGTAGCCTCCTCTACCTTTAAGAAATGACCAATAGAGTTTCTAATCACTTTAAGGAAATAATTCTCCCAAAAATGAAGGGGAATACTTGGGAGATGAACCTACATTGGATGTACTTTGAGCAGTTAAATAAGAGGGTTAAAGGAGAGTGTCTAAGGTTTGTCTAAGAGAGAATAATTCCCCCAGCCCCATAACTTACTTAGCACCAAATAAAAATCTTCAGTAGAAATAAGATAAAAATAAAAAACCCTTTGCACAAGGGAAAATGTCAATGTTACTATAGACTAAGGATCTTCAAGAACCAGAGACTTGACAATGCAAATTCAAAAGAGAAGGCTAGAAACTAGCGATTATATAGACCAACCTATAGCTTTGATAGAAATCCACATTCTCCACCACATCCATACCACACACCACCATGGGAGATGTCTTGGCATAGGAAATATTTTGATATTTCTCCTTTGAAGGAAGAGCTACAGTAGATTTTAGTTCATTGTTTAAAATATAGATTTTTTAACCAATATTCTATGATTTCTTTTTTTTCACTCCTAAAAGTGTGATCTTTCTATTAATTAATTTCTTAGAATTCTATTTTTAATAATTTCATGGTTATGTATATTTTATTATAGAATCATCCTAACAATAGCACATCAACAGAGGTTCTTGCAATTATAGCATAAGGCCATGAAATGAATGTGAACAAAAAAGTAACTAGTCCTCCTCAAAAGGATCACTTGAAGAAAAATAGGCTAGAAAAGGCCACTTCTAATGTAAAGGCCAACTGAAGCTACTAACATCACCATACTAGCAACCCATTGAGTGGGCCACATTGGAAACCAAAAAATTGTCCCAAATCATTCTGTAGAAAAAGATAGTGCTTCCCCATCTAAAAATCCACTTCCCCTCTACAAGACTCCTTTCCACCTAAATATAAAAGGATCCCACCTCTTTAGTATCAGAAAAGGAAGTGATTGGCCAAAAGGAAATAAGACCACAAATCCAATCCATGTCTAACCAATCACAAAAATAAAAACCCTACATAAAGTTTTGAACCTCCTTTCTCATGAAACAAATCTCCACCTCTATAGGAGAAATTTTCACCTCCATATGACCCATGAAATAAGAAGATGAGAAAAAAAATGCCAATTTTCATAATGGCCAATAGAACAGCCCCAAGCCTAACTACAAACATTAATAAAAATGATAGACTATAATTGTTGGATTAATTATGGAAAGTTAAGTACTGAGAGGGGAGGGGTGAATTAGTACTTCACAAACTTTTATCTATTTTACTAACGATTCACCCAATAGAAATATTTGCATATAACAACACAAAAACATATAAATCAAAATCATGAAACACAAATTACAAAACCATGATTTTGGTATCACATAAATCCTTGGTTAGAGGGAAAAAATGCAGTGGGGATAACACCCACAAAACTTTACTGCAGCAGTAAAAATCTTTCTCAGTTAGAGCTACAATATTTAGTTATTAATGATAGCTTAACCAGTTAAGAGTATTTACCCTGCTAAGAGTATAAAGAATAATTAAGTCTACCTTGCTAAAGGATTTTACAAATCTAATCTAACAGATGTACCATGTTAAAGGATTTACAATTTAAGACTGTTAGTTGTCCTACTTGGTTAAGAGCTTTTACAATTCTGATTAGATAATTAATCATTACATAAACTGTCTATAATCCTTGCATCAACATATTATTATTAGACTCATTATGTTTAATAACAATTTACCTCAAACTATGTTCCACTCACAATTTCACTTATGTACTTGGTAACTTTAACTATGAATCACATTCATACTTCTTCTCTAACTTCTCTACTCCCATCCATAGCCTATACAAGTACTAGTAGCATGGGAGATGCATCACTTAATATTTATTAATATGTGTATCCCCCCATTCCCAGTTCATTTATTTACCTTATCACTTGATTACAAAAGTCACAATGGGTTATCCTAGCAAGCCACTTTGGGGCCCTCACCCCCACTTGTGAGCCACTCACCTAGTGTACCTAGGTTCTCTACCCACAAAGTAAAACATTTTAAGGCATCAAGTAATAAGATCAAATCATAAATTATGCCATAATAACAAGATATTACCATTTGATTAAGTCTAGGTGATAATTGGTTGCCCCTAGTCCACCAAACAATCCTAAACCTTAATCTAGCATTCAAAACACTTCAAAATGCATAAGGAGGCATAAAAATACATCATTGAAGATATAAAAACCATATGAAAAGTATTCATGGATCAACTGAGTCAAAAATAATACCCTAAAATCCTTTGGTTGCTAATAGGACCCCTAAACACCAAATTAACTCTAAAACCTTGCATTTTGGAAGACTTGCACACTTGGAACTCTATCCTATGCACTTGGCACTAGGTATTTCATAATTGGGGATTATTATTGCACACTTGGTCATGGGAATCATGCATTTAGGCCCCATAGTTGTGCAAGTTGTCATATACTATGTTTTTTTAAAGAAATACAAGCTAGATTGAGTTTACATCTAAAACTAGGCAAGGTGCGGGCCCTAGAAGCACAAATAGAGGAAGACCCATTTGATATCTCCATTTTTTCCTTCCATATAACTCACCAAACCAAGACCAAAATTAATTCAAACTAGAATTTCAACCAACCTATATTTCATAATGAAGAAAACAAAAGGATTAAGCAACAAAAACATATCAATATGAATCTAAGGATAAGTAGAAATATATATACAATGAAAAGGAATATCTAAGGTGAAAATGATCCACTTAAAAAATATAAAATCATTCTAATAATCCAACAAAAATAAAATAACAATTATCTAAATTACATTTATAATAATGATTGCATCTACATGACATCATATGAAATATGCAGATAGTATGAACATACAATTGAAACAAGTCATTTCAATCCAAGTAAAGGTTCATTTCATTTCTAAAACAACATTTAAATAAATAGAACATAATATTAACTCACATATAGATAGAAATAATTATGAAATAAATAGAGGATCTATTTCCAAGAGTAGACCATACCTAGGGTCCTGAGGAGAAACCTTTGATCAAGAGATCTAGAATAATCCAACCAAGTCACTAGATGGAAAACCTCCTCAAAATAAACTTCCATCTAAGAAAATCTCTAGAGACTAGATCCACTTATCCTACTCTCACTCACTTCTCACAGAATGATATACAAAACCATTCACAAATACAAATAAATCAAAAACTTCCCTCTTTCAAACAATATTGATATATCCTTATGTGTCTTCTTTCTTCCATGTTCAAATGATTGAAATAAGATTGTATTGATGACCTACAACTAATTGAATATCTTGATGAACTGAAGGAACAATGATTAGAGATCACTGAGCCATCAAAGTAATATGTAAGATGATTAAATCAGTCAATATGTTTTCATTGATGTCAACTAGTCTTGACTATACTCATCATGTTAGTTACAAACATCTAAACATCTGTAGATGGGAGAAATGGTGAAGAAATGAGACATCTACATAAGGAAAAGATGGATATGATAGATAAGGATAAGGTATACATTGTGTAACTTATTGATGATTCTATGGAATTATATTGTTGACTTGAGAATGTTACATTATTCTATTATGAAGAAGAGATCAGAATTGAACAAGTTAATGTGGTCGATAATTGAAGAAATCTATATACACTGAGTCAATCTTGTGTATACCAAGTGACAGTAATAATCGAGGTAGTTATCACCGACACATTCAGTTTTAATCAAGTATGGATGAAAAAATTAAATGTTATAACTGCATGTGTGAGTTTGTGACCTACAACACAACACTTCAATAGGATAATAACATCACGTGTTAGAGGAAAATGAAGATTCAATTGAAAATGCTAACAAGAAAAAGAATCCTATTTCTCTCTAATTAATGTGAGTATGAAATAGGGGTTAGTTGTTCTTAGAGTTAACCCTTATAACAGTGACAATCTACACCAAAATGAGAGATTCAAAGTGCATGTAAACAACCTAAATGAGAGCATGAAATCCTAATTCCTTCCATTAAAACCCAAATTGAAGTGTTTTCTAATTAATAAAAGCTTGAAATCATGGAAAACAACTATCAATCCAAGCATTAGTTCACAAATTCTCCAAAGCATGAGAGTTCATAATCATGGATCATGAAGCCTCAAATCCATGAGCAAATGAGAGTCTAAACATTAAAATTGGAAGCAAATAGAAATGTGTCAAAAGAAGCCTTTCAAAAACCTAAGGAGCTAGAAGAAGAAGGAAAGCCTTTGAAAGCTCTCTTTTATAAGATTTGGAAGAGAATCAGCGGTCGAGATGCATCCATGAGGAGTGGTTGAGATGTATCTTGGCTTGATCCTTGATCCATGTGCAAGCCTCCTTGTTTTAAGTTGTGTTTGTTGTGTTTGTTTGATTTAGGAGATATTTATGCATTTTCCATAATTAATAACTGTAGCCTTTGCTTTTGATGGGGTTTAAGTAATTAAATAGGCCTAGAGTTAATAACCTTGATTTTTACTTGAACTTTGGTGATAAATGCTTGATTTAGAAATTGATGGGGTTTAATGAATTTTTGAGAATTTTTACTAATAATCAGAGATCAAATTAGCATAATTAAGGTTACATACCAAATTAAGGGCAAATAGCACCCTAGGTTCTGTTAGCCCGGTTTTAGGTGATTACATTTGCCCCTCTTTGAATTGCTTTGCGAATAGAATAGGAATTCAAAGAAAATCTTATTCAAAGCTTGATTCAGGAGATTTATAGAGTAGTGAGAACTACTATGAAATTGAGAATTCTGAGCTTGATCAAACGAAATCCTACCTGGTTTCCAAAAAGTTGTCAATCCTGAACTTGATTGAACACAAACTGACAATACTGATTCTGAGCTTGATTGAACGAAAACTGATAAAAGAATTCTGAGCTTGATTGAACGAATTCTTGCTTGATTTAGAAACTATCAATTTTGAGCTTGATTGAATAGGAATTGATGATACCGACTCTGAGCTTGATTAAACGAAGGTCAATATGAGATTTGAAAAGAATTTTCAGTTGAAATTAACAGTCTCAGCTTGATTGAAGAGAACTGTCATGCCCCTGGTGTTTGAAAAATTTGATTCAAAGCATTAGATTTTGGTATGATTATGCCCCCTCAGGACTGAAAGTGGAACGAATTGGAATAAACTGATTAGCGTCAAGCATTATAGTGATTGAATTGACCTCAGGTCAAGCATAGATCGATTAGAAAGAATTTTCAAGCTGTTTAGATCGATTAAAGTGCTCTAGAAGCACTATTTGACAAAGAATTTGAGAAAATTAACCAAGCTTGACTTGTGTTGAAATGATATCCCAACATATAAATCTGATTTGCCTTGCCCACTGCATCAGTTTCGCACCATTTTGCCCCTGTTTGACCGTGCTGTGACCATTTTGACTTGTGCCCTTTTAGATATTAAATTTTCTCTGTAACTCTATTTTTATAGCATTGAGCTGATAACAATCACCTGTTTCAATTTTAGTCCTGAGATTAGGCCTCCGTGATGTCTAATGAAGAAAGTCTCTTAAGGCCCCGGGGCTCCCGGGAGGCTTAAATAGGCCAAAAATTAACTTTTTACTATTCATTTTCACTTTTACCCCTTAGAAATTCATGGAGCTCTGAGCAGACATGGTGCTCCCTATGGAGAAGCATTGATTTGAGAGGGCCAGATGACACGACCGCCTGAGGCA
The DNA here is from genome assembly GCA_027943335.1 of Chamaecyparis obtusa. Taxonomy (NCBI): domain Eukaryota; kingdom Viridiplantae; phylum Streptophyta; class Pinopsida; order Cupressales; family Cupressaceae; genus Chamaecyparis; species Chamaecyparis obtusa. The sequence continues at coordinate 490,208 of BSBK01003646.1, forward strand.
CCTATGAGTATTCAATAAATGAACCTTTTCAATTTGAAAATTTTTATTTCACGCATTTCTATGCATTTTATAGGCCAATTAGTGTTGTGTCGCATCCTGTATATGGGATTGCATCATGTCAAACCCATGTCACCTCCTGGATTTTGGATCGCATCCAGTATTTCTTGGATTGCACCCTAGCGGGGTCGCGTCTGGGAAAATTTGAACATTTTTTTGCCTAATTTTAGAACAGGTCCACATCTGGTATACCGGATTGCATCCTGTATTTCATGGATTGCACCCCATATTTCTTAGTTCACACTTAGTTTTAGGGTCACATACGGGGTTTCTTGAATCGCATACAAGATTTTAGCATCGCATCCGGTTTTTCTAATTTTTGAGTTCAGTTAACTTGTCCTTCTGATCTGTTTGAACATTTTTGCGTCAACTGCCATTGGTCTAACTCTGATATAGTGCCCCTATTTTCTATTATGTAGGTTGATTTCCCAGTTGTATCCTTTAGATCACCATGACTGGTCCAGGTGTTGGCTCTGTTGGATCAGTTGAGTGATGCTGAGCAGCAGATCGTACAACGTTGTAATTTATGGAGTTTAGTCGATTTACCTCAAATTTAGGTAAATTGAGGTCTGCTCATAGTGCTGGTGGAGTGATGGCATTTGGAGCACAATACCTTCCATTTATTGATTGGTGAGATGATGGTTACACCTGAGGACATGTGGAGGATTCTACATGTATACATGATGGGACACCACATTGATTATGAGGCTTCTGGACCTGCAACGATTGCTGATGCTAGGAGACTTTTTAGGGATGATACTATTGATAGCCATTATCTGAGTTGGGACCATATGGTCACCAACTATGCCCTCTTCCTGTATATCTAGCTGGTTTGATAGGAGGCATCATGATGCTAGATAGGGGCCAGCATGGTTTTATGTGTGGCTAGTCTCGTGTTATAGGGTAGATGATTCAGAGTCCTGGGAGGTATGCTTGGGGTAGCTACATACTAGCTCACTTGTATCATGAGTTACATGAGGTAGTTTATCAGTATTCCCACTCTATGACTATGGGGAGCATTGTATTACAGATTTGGGCATGGGAGCACATCCCTGTGACTCGCCCTATTGTTGATAGGCACCATGACAGTGGGTTGCCATATATTTACATGTATTCAAGATTCATTCAGCAGCCCCACCTAGGCAAGTTAGAGTACTAGCATCATCTATTGGATGATGTGACTAAGGTAGAGTGGTGACCATACCGTGATTATGAGGCTTGGCCCTCAGATGTCAGGCAGATGCCCTTTTTCTTTTAGAGTCAGTACCTGGTCGAGTGGACCCGCTATGTGATTGAGTAGTTTTTGGTTACTCAAGTCTACCATCAGTATGGACGTGTATAGGGCATGTCACAAGAGACTTACAAATATGCACGCATTAGGAGTGAGGAGGCTCAGTGGGGAGCCACATTAGTATATGAGACAGCCATTCACAAGATTTCACAGATGTGGGCTATAGCTTGGGATTATCAGGTTGGTGTCTGTGATGCTGGGGTGACAGATGAGTATCATACCCATTACATGAGGTATCCTTATCCTTGATTCACTGCTCTTGAGGATGTTGTTCCATGCAGTGAGGATGCTCTAGATTACGATCCTAAGGATGATGTTGTCAGGTGAGCTCGCGGTGGATGCGGTGGGAGAGATGCAAGCAGAGGTGCCAGCAGAGGGGGAGGAGATGGAGGTGGAGCCCGCAAAGGTAGAGGAGATGGAGGAGGTGGAGGAGATGGAGGATATGATAGAGGTGGTGGAGGTGGAGCAGTTGGTGGCAGCTGACGGTGGGCCTCAGGAGGTGACACTAGTCATTTTCAGCAGAGAGTACGGGTCACCCCTCCCCAGAGAGACATAGGACCACTCTTGCATAGGGATCAACATGCACAAAGACCTGCTAGAGGAGATCAGGATTAGCAATAGACACAGTAGGATCCTCCAGCAGGTGGTGATGGTGATAGACTTTCACAGTGTGAGCAGGAGAGAGCAACATTGAGGTTACAGGTGGTTACCCTCACGACACAGTTATGAGAGAGGGACTCACAGCTAGCACAAGTTCGAGCTGAGAGGGATACATAGATAGCCTAGCTGAGAGGTGACAAGGATACCCAGTTGGCATAGTTGAGAGCTGACAGGGATAGGTATGTGCATACAACCACCCATCAGGGACAATAGGCCACTTATTACTTCACCTTGTATTGTGTTGTGGTTCCTGTTGCACAAAGAGCTCCATTGTATTCGGTCATTGCTCAGCAATCAGAGGGGGCCATGCCACCACCACCACCACATCATAGAGTAAACGTACCCCCTCCTGATCCTCCTATAGAGGATGAGGGGGCCAGTGGGACATAGACTCCTTATGTTGTATTTCTGGACACCTTGTATATCATGATATATCCTTTATCTATACCATTGTTTGTATCATTTGTACTGTTATATCTGTTGGACTCTGTTTCATGCTTTGGATACTTTGTTTTATGCTTTGATATGTTGATACTCTGATTCATTGGTGACCTCTGATAGATACCCTTTCTCATGGATATTTTGATTATATACTGATGCTTGTACTGATTCTACCATTGGTATTCTTTATCTGATGTGTCTCATCTTTCATGCTTTCAATTTTTGCACATGTGATATATGATGTTTGTCTTATGCTTGAGATTTTTTATGCGATAGTCATGCTTGGTCTAGAGTAGATAAAGTGATGATAAAATGATGTCATAATACATTTCATTGATATATGGTCATGTTTTTGTTATTTTCAAAGCTTCATGAATGTATGGATGTATGGATGTATGAGATGTATTGTGATAGTATGTATGGACATCTCAATCTTATTTATGTATGGATCAATGTGGATGCAATATGCAAGTGGTTTTATGATATGAAATGATTTATGAATGCAAATGAATATCAATGATTTGTACTCCATCATTTTTTTAATTCCATTGCTTATGATTCCATGATGCACTTGGTCAAATGGTTAATATTTAAGTATTTTCAGATCATACCATGAATGCTTTAGATAGATGTTCAGCTTACATCATTGCTTTTAGAATAAATCTCAGTTGATAATATTGCTTCTAATAGTTGAATCCAAATTTTCAAGCTTATGCAAGACTAAAATGAATGTAGCTAAATTAAAATGAATGCAATTTAAAATGAACTTCAATGCAACTAAAGACAATGAAATGCATCTAAATGAATCCTAATGCAAATTAATATGACATGCAACTAAAATGAAATGCAATTAATATGACATGCACCTAGACACCTAGGACAGTCATTGTTTTATTCAAAGTGGGTTGTTTTCATCATAGAACCTTTGTGTTAGCAGGACCTCTAGAGGATAGTACAATTTTCACAAATAGATTTAGAAATTTTGAAAATATGAATACCTCCTCATCATTCGCCATGTTGAAAGACAACCTAAACATTAAAGCACCCAGCTATAAATGTTGTCAGTTACTTCCTGATGTATCTTTGCTAGTTTCTAAACAAGCAAGGAAATAGATCCAACCTCACTAAGGCTTTCATAGGAAATAGGTCAAGGTATACATGGTGTTCCACTACAAGGTGGAGGCACTTATAAGTAGACACCCATTCCCCATGATTGCCTTAGATCATTGGATTTATTACCACAAACAAAAAACAAAGAAAATTTCATGCCCCCAGTCCTCATTTCTCTTAGTCCAAAAACATCATCGAGTTACTCGTTGAAGCATAACTTAGCAACAATTGATAATAAGAAAAAGAAAGATTATTTATCCCTTAGCATGTTCATCGTATTTATAGAATATAAATAGGCAATTGTGATTATAGTGTTGAAAAACACTCTTGATTCATTTTTGCAAACACATGCTTTAAGAATTATTACCAACAATTTATGTCTTCATTGATAAGTGTCTCACCTATTGTAGTGCTTAGAAACATTGTTTTCATCATGACGTTGTGTTAAGAAACACATTTTGAGATCTAGCTGGTGGGTGTTGAGAAACACCGTTTATCATAGTTTATAGTCAGTTGCGGACAAGGGTGGTATTGAGAAATACTGGTGTTCATAGTTTATTGTCATTGCAGATGTATCATCGTGTCAGCAAATGTGATTGTGAATGTAATCCAATGCCCCCTAGAAAAATAGTTTACCTAGGACCCTAATGTGGATAGATTCTAGTCTTAGGAAGGTACAATTGTCTGAAAGTTCTTTTAGGACTTGGTGCATCACGAAAGTGACTGGAAAATATATACAAGCTGATATTTACATTGGCCAAATGTGCAAGCCTTGTCTTGATAGATAGAGCATTGATTACAAGTAGTGCCTATTTACCAGGTTTTCACTACTTGGCAAAAGTTTTATTCTATTTTTGCTATCATGGCACCTATTTACCAGGTTTTCACCAAGACACCTTTTTTTCTTTTTCATTTTTTTTTTGTTTTTGATTTTCAATCTTTTTTTTGGACTCACCAAGGTGCCTATTGCTAGGTTTTCACCAAGATAGTCATTTTTTAAAACTTTTTCCATTGTTTTTTATTTTTTTTAGGATCCATTTTCTCTGTATAGGGGCTTCCTTAAGAATGTTAGGCATAAAACCTTTTCAGATGCAAAGTATTTATAGGATCTAGCAACACATCTCCTTCAGGTGTAGCCAACTGATAGGCTCCTCATCCAAATGTTGCTATAATGACAAAGGGACCCAGCCAATTGGGTTCAAATTTTCCCTTTTGTTCTCTGTGTTGTTGGTTTTTTGGATTTTCTCTGAGAACTAGATCCCCAATCTGAAAGCTTCTAGGTTTCACTTTCTTGTTGTATCCTCTTGACATTCTTTTCTGGTAAGCTTTGAGATGATCAAACGCCTATTGTCTATGCTTATCCAGCAATTCAAGCTCTTGCAATCTAGAGATTCTATAGTCTTCGTTAGTGACTAAATGTTTCAGTGATACTCTTAGTGATGGAATCTCTACTTCAACTAGTAAGACTACTTCTGACCCATAAACTAGTGTGAATGGAGTTGCACTAGTTGGAGTTTTTATGCTCATTCTGTAAGCCCATAAGGATGGATTTATTTGTAAATGCCAATCCTTTCCTAATTTTTTTACTGTCATATGCAAGATTTTTAGAATGTTTTTATTGGATGCCTCAGCTTGCCCATTACCTTGAGGGTAATAGATTGAGGAGCAATGCTGAGTGATTTTAAATTGAAGACACATCTCATCTATGTCTTTGTTCTTGAATTGTCCCCCATTGTTAGTCACAATCGACGAGGGCACGCCATAATGACAAATGATGTAATTCAAGATGCACATTGAAACTTGTTTTCCTATTGCATTGGACAATGGGATAGCTTCCACCCATTTTGTGAAATATTCAGTTGTAGTGATGATGTATTTGTGTCTGCCTAATGAATTGTGATAGATCTGACCAACCAAATCAGAGGCCCATTGCTAAAAAGGCCAATGTGTTATAAAGGGAATCAGCTCTCTAGTTGGTGCATGTATGAGGTTACCATGAATTTGGCATTTCTTACAAGTTTTTGCAAAATGAATAGCATCCTTTTCCATGGTGGGCCAATAGTATCCAACCCTTAGGAGTTTCTTGGCTAATGAAAAACCATTTGAGTGTGATCCATACACACCTTCATGAACTTCTTTTAATACACAATTAGACTCTTCATGTTCTAAACACCTAAGAAGTGTGCCATCTAGACTATGTCTAAACAAGTCATTAGTGATGATCACATAGCGGGATGTTGCTCTTATAAGGGATCTTTTTTCATTTCTAGAATAGCCTTCGGGAATGATTTGGTCTGTGAGATAAGAATAGATAGAGGCATATCTAGACAACACTTGGGTTTCAAGGGCATAGACAATTTGACATGCAGGGGAATCATAAGCTAGAAAAGGGATTTCTTCCACCAAGAAGTCATAGCGAAATTGGTGTTATTCCAATTGTAACATAGATGCTAAAGTAGCCATCACATCAGCTGCTCTATTTTTTAACCTTGGGATTTGTTGAAAAGTGATGAAGACAAAGTACTTTTTCATATCATCCACCATTGTTTTGTAGGGCATAAGCTTTTCATCCTTAGTTTGATAATCACCATTTACTTGATTGATGATGAGCTGTGAATCCCTGTATATGTGTAATTCAATGATTTTGCACTCTATTGCAAGCTTGAGACCATTCACAAGAGCTTCATATTACACCATATTGTTGGTGCATGAAAATATCATCTTATAAGCTTTTGGGATCTTATACCCTTGTGGTGTAATGAATAAGCAACCAGCTCCTGATCCTTGTTGTGTGAAGGACCCATCAAAGTACATTTTCCAGGGATGTTCTGTTAGATGCATAATTGATTCATCTAGAAATTCTATTAGTAATGGCTTATTATTAGTCAATGGTGTCTCGGCAAGTTGATCAGCAATCACCTACCCTTTAATAGCCTTCCTGTCCACATATTCAATATGAAACTCACTTAGAATCAAAACCCACTTAGCCAATCTTCCTGTAAGCATTGCTTTATTCAATAAGTACTTGAGTGGATCAATTTTAGCCATTAGTTTCACCTTGTGTGCTAGCATATAGTGTCTCAGTTTCTGAGATGCAAACACTACCACTAAGCATGCCTTTTCTATCATTGAATAGTTTAGCTCATATGTGACCAATGTTCTATTGATGTAGTATATGTCTCATTCTTTCTTGGTCTCATCTTCTTGTGTGAGGAGCACACCTAGTGATGTGTTTGTGGATGATATGTATAGCAACAAAGGTTTTCCATAAATTGGCACAATTAGAATTGGAGGAGTCATCAAATAGTTCTTAACTTGGGTAAAATTCTCCTCACACTGTGCATCCCAAGTAAATGTGGTTCCTTTTCTCATCAACTTTGTGAAAGGTTGTGCTTTATCAGCCAACTAAGATATGAACTGTCTTATAGATTGTAGCTTGCCTTGTAAGGTTCTCATCTGACTAATATTCTTTGGCAGTTTCATGTCTAGGATTGCTTTCACCTTTGAAGGATCCATCTCAATTCCCTTAGCTGAAACTATAAATCCTAAGAGTTTTGTAGATGATACGCCAAATGCGCACTTCTTAGGATTAAGTCTTAATTGGAACTATTCCATTCGATCAAAGATTCTCCTCAGATCCTCTATGTGTGTAGACCTCATCCTTGATTTTGCCAAAGTATCATCAACATAGTCTTCCATATTCTTGTGCATCATGTCATGGAAGATTGTGGTCATTTCTCTTTGATACGTGACACCTGCATTTTTAAGACCAAACGGCATCACATTCCAGCAGTATGTACCCCATGCACAAGTGAATGTTTTTTTCTCTTGGTCTTCAGGAAAAATTTTGATCTGATTATATCCTAAAAATCCATCCATTAGGGAGTACATCTCATAACCTACTATTAAGTCCACAATCATGTCTATGTTTGGGAGTGGAAAATCATCTTTAGGACAAGCTTTGTTGAGATCCCTAAAATCTATGCACACTCTTATTGATTTGTCTACCTTTGAAACAAGAACTATATTGGAGATCCACTCTGCATAATCAATTGCTCTAATGAATCTAGCCTTCAATAGTTTCTCCAGTTCTGCCTTCACTAGTAATGCCACGTGTGGATTCATTTTTCTAAGTTTTTTCCTGATAGGTTTCACATCTAGTGAAATAGACAAATGGTGCATAATCAAATCTGTATCCAATCTAGGCATATTTGAGTAAGACCAGGCAAAGTTGATCTTCTTTTCTTTGAAGAAATTGGTGAATTGGATTTTCTCATCTTCTGTCAATGATTGAGCTATGTGAATTAACTGAGGATTTTTTGTTGTTCCCAAATTAATGGGTTGTGTTGGTTCAATCAAAATAGAGGACCTTTCTTGGAAATGATTTGGGAGGATATCAAGCATCCCATCCTTTGGTGCCCCAAGGGGGTTTTCACCATTGGATACGTCTTTTCCTTTTTCTCTTTTAGGATCTGATACTGCCACTAAGTGGTTTTCACCATCAGATCTCTTGTCCATTTTCTTTTTCTTTTTGAGATTGAGAAACTTGATATCCTCCTCAGTCATGATTTCACTCATTACACTAGTGGAAGAATGGAATGGTTCACAAGCATTAAGATAGCAGGCTATGGAATAGTCATTGTCAAAGGATAACAAGCTTATGTCTATGGATTCATCCCAGTCTATCAATTCAGGGTCTATTAAGGACAAAGATACAATAGGTTCAAGAGACAACACCACATTATTATCATCGCTTATAACTTGCAAAACATCATCTAGTAAGTTTTCTTCTAGAGAAGTGTTAGGATTATTAGAGTCAGATTCGTTATTATTAGAGTTTATGTTAATGATAAATGGATCTAACTCTAGTGATCTAACATTACAACTTTCTCCTTCTTCCATCAAGACTCTAGGAGAAAACTTGTGTATCACATCTATTTCTATGTCCATGGTTGCATCAGAAAGGACATCCCATTCATACTCATGTGAATCCACCTGGCTGTAATCTGAGACTCCCAAAAAGTTGGCAATAGTCATAGGCACCTCATTTTCCTCATCAGCATGATTCTCTTCTTCTTGCAATGGTTCTTGTGGATTCATTGCTTCAGGCTCTTCATCAAAGTGTGGTGCATCCATGATAAGAAATTCTCATTCTTGTTCTTCATCAGACTCATCTTCTTGTTCTCCTTTTGATTCTTGTCTAATACTTGAACCAAGGAATGTAACCTCTGGGTCTCCTTGTAAGAGTAAAAACCTTTCATAAGGAATGGGCTGTCCTACTACTTCTTCTTCATCTTCTGAATCTCCTGATGTATCAAATATTGGACCTTTTCCTGTTGTAGGGTGAAATCTAGCTTCTCTAAAGCCTATTCCAGTCTTGTCTTTAGGATTTCAAAAATCCATGTGTAGGGGTTCCACTAGTCCTTGGTTATTTTGTCCCAATGGTCCTTTTCCTTTGTACCCCATTTGTTTCATAAGGTCATATCCTTTCCCATATTTGTTTGAAGATATCTCAACATGTTTCACATTCCCATCTGCTTCGGGTTCTTTGTAAAGCCATTGCAAGACAACCTTTTCTTCATTCTCTTCTTCTAAGGATATTTTTGCTTTTACCATTCCAGTTCCTTCATGTATAGTTAAAGCATTGCCATTTGAGGGTGGAGATATAGATGAGGGCATTCCTTGTGTCCTAGGAGATATAGGTAGATCTGTCAAAGATGCTGCAGGATCTATTTTGTACTCTCCCATGCTAGTTTCTTGGATATTGATCTTCTGAGAAAAGCTTCTCAAGACCATGTCCTTAGATGTTTCTACCTTGGGGGACCCTTCCTTGTTATGGGGAACCATGCTTTCAGTTTGTTTGAGGTTATTACAAGTATGTGTGGTATCTGCTGGAATAGTCACCTCCACTCCATTATGAGGAAACTTTAGGCATTGATGATATGTAGAAGGCACTACCTGCATTGAATGTATCCACAGTCTTCCAAGAAGAATGTTGTAAGCAAGGGGTAAATCAAGAACTTGACAAAGAACATCTTTCTCTATAGGCCCTACTCTGATGGGTAAGACAACCAATCCTTTGGAGGATCTCTCTTCCTCATCATCTACCTTGATCGTTATCTTTCTCCTAGGATCAATTGTGTGCTCGGAGAAACCCATTTGTTGTACCAAGTTGTAAGTATAGATGTTCAAACCAGTGCCTCCATCTATCAAGACATGCTTGAATTGGTGTTTATGAATAAGAACTTCTAAATGAAGGGGTTTATTATGTGGTTGATTTTTCAACTTGTCATCCTCTTCTGAAAAAGATAGGTAATGTGGTGAACTCATGTGGCCAACCATGGCCTAGAATCTATCCACATCTAAATCTTTTGGTACATGTGTGCTTAATAAGGCATGATCAAGAATCTCCCTATGACTAGGGGAAATTTTCAACAATTCTAGGATAGATATCTGTGCAGGTGTCTTTTGCAATTGTTCCACAAGATTGAATTTTGGAGAGGGAACCACTTGTTTAGAAGTTGTTACTGTTGTAGGTGGTGTGTTAGATACTGAGATGCCTTTAAGAGTAAGTTTTTCTTGGCTTCATGTTACAGCATTGGTAGATTCAGTTTTGCTTTTCACCCCTTTAAGAGTGATCATGTTGATGGAATAGTCACATGGTTCCATCATGTTGATTACATTGTCACTATTAGTGTACGTGTAGTGAATGTTATTGTTTTTAGAAGTTTCTCCTTTTTCATAGTTTGGTAGTGGGGTTTGAAATGCCTTGTGATCATTATTCATGTGATGTCCATCTACCTTAACTTTCCCTTCTTCAATAAGATCCTGAATAACATGTCTTAGTTTTAAACAATTATTAGCGGTGTGTCCTTTATTATGATGGTAATCGCAATAGTCATTATCATTCCACCACTTAGGTTTATCTTCTGGATCCCAAGGCTTACCTGGTTCTGGGATTGTAATAATGTTATTGTCCACGAGTGATTTCATAATCACTTCCAAGGTATCTCCCAATGGAGTAAATTTTCTCCTAGGCCATGGTGCCCAAGGTTCTCTTCGAGATTTTCTGAAAGTATTGTTCATCTTTGGAGTCTCGGTAGGAGTCAGACTCTTGTTTTCTTGAAGACTTGTGGTTAGATTAAAAGCCTCTAGTTTGGGTTTTGAATTAGGAGCATCAACCACTCCATCATTAACCACATTTTTGTTCTTGTTTGCATATTTGTACTTGTCTTTAGTGGTATAAGACTTATCTCTATGTTCCTTGTGAATGGTAATTTCACCTTTCTTGATTAGAACTTCCTCTATCTTGAGAGCATTATCAATCATTTTGTCAAAGCTTGGTGGTCCTTGTAATTGAATTGGGAAGTTCATTTCTGGGACCAAATTGTTAACAAAAATGTCCATTTTTTCATTTTCAGGAATCTCTCTAGCATATCATGCAAATATCTTTCTCCATCATTGTAGGAAACTCAAGAATGACTCTCCCATTTTCTGTTTAGTATTGCACAAATCCAACATGGTGATGGTGTGCTGGATGTTGTAAGAGTAGTGTTGTATGAATTTTTTCACCAACTCATCAAATGTCTTGATTCCAATAGGCAATTTAGAAAGCCATTCTATAGATTGTCCACCTAGGCTTCATGGAAATAGCCTCATAAGGTATGTTTGTCCATGCATGAACTCCATACTAGTTGTACAAAATTCCCTCACATCATCTTGAGGGTCAGAAGCTCCCATGTACTTGTCATATTTTGGTATCGTAACATTCTTAGGAAATGGAATCATTGTGAGTCCTTTATCAAAAGGGAAAGGACATATGTGCTCCAAAGAATATTGTTGTTTTGGTTTATCCTTTGCATCCTTGAGTTCTTGAATTTCTTCTTTCATAGCAAGGAATTGTCTATTTAGGATTGACATAGGGCTTATATCCACCTTTTGTTTGAGTTGTTCCACATCATAGTCCTTGGGAAATTTCAAACCTCGGGAAGCAAGCTCTAAGAAGTATTTTTCTTTGTTTTCTTCCAAGGCTCTTTCAAGTATTTTGTGAAATCTTTTGCTACTCAAAGCTCTACTATATTCCTTTTCCATAGGGTCCACATCATCATTAGCCATATCATCCTCATCATCATCATCATCATATTGGGCTTTTTGTTTTTGTTCCTCATGTTCTGCTTCTTTGTTTTGTGCATGAAATTTTTCATCCCATTGGTATTCCTTTTGATCATCCATGTTTGTAGATTTGGGTATTGCTGTATGAGTGGTATTAGGTGTAGCACCATGTAATGGATTGGGTTTTGAAGTTTCTCCCATTTCCAATGTGAATTTAGATTTTCTTCCCAAGAATGGGTTTGTTTTCAAGTTGTAAGTCTTGTTTCTAGTAACAACCATGCAGTCTGGATTGAGTAACCAACGAGAGTCTTGTTTTTAAAAGGTGGGTCTAATAATTTTGCAATGTTTGATTGTGAATTCAAGGATGCAAATGTGGGTTTGAAATGTTTCTATGGATCCAATTTCAAATGAGGTTAGAATGCCCTGCTTATGAGTTGGGAACCAAAGTACAAGTGGATTTGAAAGTTTCAGTGTCAATAAGGTGTCAAAGTGCCCTGTTTATGAGCTGAGAACTTATTTGTGACTGATTGGGTTAACTGACTTCACAAGGAGACAATGCAGATTTAGACTATGTAAGGTAACAATATGCTCTCAAAGATAACTCATTCTAGACATCAGATGACTATGTTTTAGCAACAGGAACCTACTAATTGACCAAATAGGTATCTGGAAATGTGAAAAATTTTCTTCTGGGATGTACGAAAATGCTCCCTATCCCAGATGCAATCCTAAATAGTGACTGGCAAACAATTTGGAACACCGGATGCGATCCAAGATTTATGGTATATGACTCAAGAAATGTTGTGGTTACCAGATGTGACTCAGGAAATGGTGTAGATACCAGAAGTGACCCTATTTTGAATAGATACGATCCAGGCTATGGGGTGTGACGTAGGAATATCGGATGCGATCTTATGATGACCATGATTTTGCAATTTTAGTGTTTCTCAGAAATGTGTCATGTCTGTCAAATTCCAGTGAGTGTCAGGTGTTTGTAAGTGCTTGAAAAATGTTGTGTGCTTGTTCATTTGGGGGAAATTAACTGCATTTGTATTTAAGACACATCAAGCAATCATTTTTAGAGCAAACACACCTAACCTTCCTTATACTAGGTAGAGATTGAAACCACTTGTTCACTTACTTAGGAACACACCCAAAGACTCCTCAGAATATCCTAGTCCAATAACATGCAATGGATATTGGAGGCCATATTTTCCAAGTGTTAACATCAATGGGGGCTCGATATGGTGAATGTCTTGGGGCAATTACTATTTACCTCGCACAAGTGATAACAACCTTTCAGGGGTGATCCGAGTAGCATCTAACAAAAAGCTTTTAATGAAGGCATCTTTTCACAACCATCTCCCATAGTCCCACAAGAAGGATTGAGGCTGTTAACCCTATAGGAACCTAAAAGTGTGTAGTCTCGAGAAGTGAGATTAAAGCGGCTCCGCTCTACACCAAATCCAAGTCAGTCATTGGGATTGATCATCAATCTCCCAAGACAAGATGAATCATGTCTTTGAAGGCTTTAACCTCAAAGGAGCGTCAAATTTTATAGTGGGGTGGAAGAGTCGGTGAAAGACTTGTCCCCACTTGGGTCGTTCCTGGGAGATTTTTTCCTCAACCGGCAAGCCCTCTAAAGGTGTACAATAAAGAAAATAGGCAAGAGATAGTAAGCTCAGGATTTTTGGTTCTCCAAGAAGGAGAAGAACATAATCTCCTAACTTATATCACAAGTCCCAAACACATCATGCATAGTAAGAGTTCAATTACTCCAATTTGATGCCAAATGGCAAACCAATGTTTGAGTTTCTATTTTTCCCTCAAGGGGAAAAGAGCATAATCCTCTAGTCATTTTGCAACTTGATCTCAAATTGTTTTAAGTTCCTACAAAACAAGAATGAAATTCTTTTGTCGATTTTCTTTAGAGGCAACTTGCATAACAAGCATTAGTAGTCTTTTGTTTCCCTTCTTGGGTCTTGGACAAACGTCCTACAAAAACTTGTTAAGCTGTCAAAATCAATCAAGAACACCAAGATCACCCATTAGCTGATTAGAGGGTTAGAAAATTCAAAATCTAAAGATAATACTTGCAAGGAAAAATAATCATGCAAATTTGTTAGTCTTCATTTCTCAACTTAACCCCAAAATATAAGCCAATTTTTGAGTTTCTGATTTTCCCTCAAGGAGAAAAGAGCATAATCCTCTAATTGATTTACAAAATGAGATCAAATTGTCATTAGGTGTTTGAAAACAAAAGCACAATTGTTCATTTATCCTTTAAGCAAATCAAAGACAAAAGTTAGTATTTATGAACTTTCTATCATTTTAAACCTACAAAACCACAGTCAAGTTGCCAAAAACTAGAGACATCAATAATGCAATTAATCAAGTGTCAGAAAAACCAAAAATGCCACAAAATTCCCCAGATGCGATCCTAGATTTTCCCCCCAAGTTACCAGAAATGACCCTATTTACCACATACAATCCAATTTCCCAAAAGTGATTCGGATCTGCAAGATGCAATCTTGTATTTCAAACAGGTGCGACCTTGTAACCAGATGCGATCATGGAATACAGGATATGATCCAGGAAACCATATGCAGATGATCTTACCAAATGCGATCCTCTATCAAATTTAGTATGATGATAATTTGTCTAAAATGTCAAAAAAAAGAGAAAATCAGGGGCTCAGCCCCACAGTGGGCACTAGAAATGTGTGTGTGAGTTTGTGACCTACAACATAAAACTTCAATAGGATAATAACATCACTTGTTAGAGGAAAATGAAGATTCAATTGAAAATGCTAACAAGAAAAAGCATCCTATTGCTCTCTAATTAATGTGAGTATGAAATAGGGGTTAGTTGTTCTCAGATTTAACCCTTAAAATAGTGACAATCTACACTAAAATGAGAGATTCAAAGTGCATGTAAAAAACCTAAATGAGAGCATGAAATCCTAATTCCTTCCATTAAAACCCAAATTGAAGTGTTTTCTAATTAATAAAAGCTTGAAATCATGGAAAACAACTATCAATCCAAGTATTAGTTCACAAATTCTCCAAAGCATGAGAGTTCATAATCATGGATCATGAAGCCTCAAATCCATGAGCAAATGAGAATCTAAACATTAAAATTGGAAGCAAATAGAAATGTGTCAAAAGAAGCCTTTCAAAAACCTAAGGAGCTAGAAGAAGAAGGAAAGCCTTTGAAAGCTCTCTTTTATAAGATTTGGAAGAGAATCAACGGTCGAGATGCATCCATGAGGAGTGGTTGAGATGTATCTTGGCTTGATCCTTGATCCATGTGCAAGCCTCCTTGTTTTAAGTTATGTTTGTTGTGTTTGTTTGATTTAGGAGATATTTATGCATTTTCCATAATTAATAATTGTAGCCTTTGCTTTTGATGGGGTTTAAGTAATTAAATAGGCCTAGAGTTAATAACCTTGATTTTTACTTGAACTTTGGTGATAAATGCTTAATTTAAAAATTGATGGGGTTTAATGAATTTTTGAGAATTTTTACTAATAATCAGAGATCAAATTAGCATAATTAAGGTTACATACCAAATTATGGGCAAATAGGGCCCTAGGTTCTGTTAGCCTAGTTTTAGGTGATTACAATAACAACTGACATAAATTGATGAGCTAGAAATTGCTTATGATTCTAAGGTAACAGATGAAGTTTGTCATAAGATTCACAGCTGAAAAAATTCAAAGATGATCAAAGGGAAGATATTGAAATGTGTTATTGACACATCTGTCGAGGAATCTTGAACCAGAAAAATGGATGAAGAAGATTAAGAGGCAAAATCTAATGGCTGATATGAAAATGGTTTGTACATCTATTTAAGAGACATGAGATTCATAGTTGAATAATGACAGATGAATAGAGACGGCAAAAGATTTCACGTGAAGATATTTTTTTAGGCATTCTTGATCAAACTGGTTACAAACGGGACTGAGCTGAACTGCAGGCATAACTCAGTATCAAAGATATACACCGAGTCAAGTAAGTTGAATGATATGATGAAGTGAATTTATTATTCATCAGAAGAGTTTTTATGAGCTTAGCATAGATATGAATACTTGAAAATTGAGTCAAGTATTTGAATTAGATCATTACTGTATCAATTTAACCATTGTTACATCAAAATCTCTTAACCGAGTGGACATATTAGTTTTTTGTATCTCTATATGACATTCAAGGAATGCTAATTGTTATCTTGTTGACCTCATAGTGAATTCTAGTCAAAAGTTAACTTTTAGTGATAAATCCTTTACCAGGTCACACCCGACAGTGTGCATTGTAACCTTTAATAGGGTTGTCTCCTAACTGAGCTCACACCAGAAGAGTGAAATATTTTGGGTTACCGGTCCCAGGAGGTTTTTCCCTTAGCAAGGTTTCCACATTAAATCTTTGTGTTATGTATTATTTGTTATGATTGTTTTGCTATCATACTTTACATGTTGCATATTTGATTCATCAATAAAGAAAGTTTTGGAGATTATTGGTATTTGGCAAATGAACAAAAAGATAGTTATTTTATCTTATCGAGCTATTTGATTTGTTGAAAAAGTTTGAAAAAGTAAATCTGAGAATTTGGGACTATAGGATAATTGACTTAACTGATTCACTCTCCTCTCAATTATCTAATAATTGGTATTATAGAATATTGGTTTCTTGGAGGAAAGTTTCAAAGAATTGAGCAAAAGATCATGAGATGTATAAAATGAAAGTGCCTAAGCTAAACAAAGATAACTTCTCGACATGGAAAAGAAGGATGAGGTTGGACATATCTATAATTGGATAATCTTCTCTTCATCTCCTAGACAATGGCTACATACAACTGACTATTGGAACTTTGAAAGTTGATCAGGTGAGAGACAAACATGAACACAATGTAACTATGATAGAGATTGTTGCTGCTCTATCTGATGTAGAATTTGAAGATGTCAAAGCATGCACGACAACAAAAGAAATGTGGGACAAGCTTGCACTAGTTTATGGTGGAGATGTAAATGTAATGAAGGCCAGAGCTGAAAGCCTAAGAGCTAGATTTGATTATATGAAGATGAAATAAGGTGAAAACATCACACAATACTCTAACTGAATCAAAGAGGTGGTCAATGCTATCCGAGGAGAAGGAGGTATTATTTTTGAAGACACTATTGTAAGTAGAATATTGATAACCTTGCTTCCTATGTATGATATTAGAATCTCTTATATTCATTAAATGAGATCTACACCTGGTAGTACTCTTACTCTTGATAGTTTAATTGGTAAGCTGACTATTTTTGAGCTGAATAACTATGAAAATAGTGTTGTACCGACTATTGAGTCAGTTTTTATGTCATCCCTGAAGATTGGTAAGTCTAGTAGTAAGCATAACATAAATAATGAAAGTGGTAGTAACAGTGAAGATGAGCTTGATTAGCTTGAAGCACTTATGGCAAGGAGACTTCAGAAAGGTAAAGGAAGGTATAAAGGAAAGTTACCTTTAGCTTGGTTTAATTGTAAAGAGATTGGCCATATTGCTGCTAGATGTCCTAATAGGAAAGATGAAGATAACGACAATAACTGACCTGGTGATGGGAAGTTTAGCAGTAGAAATAACCAAGAACACAGAGGAAACCAACACTATGATAGAAGAAACAATCAAGACTATAGAGAAAAAGGCAAGAATGCATGTTACCTTTTTGGAGATGATGATAAAGATATAGACACCGACATAGATGAAGATTATGAGATGGTATTTTTTTACAATGAAAGATGATTCAGAAGAAGAAGAAAGGTATGTAGAAACAACATTTATATCTAAAGCTAGCAAGAATGATGCATGGATTATTGATAGTGGTTGTATACATCATATGACTGGTGATGAGGATAAATTTGAATACCTTGAACACTATAATTAAGGATCTATTAAAATAGGAAATGATACACCTTTTGTAGTGAAAGAAAAAGGATCTATCTTGTTAAATGATAAGATTAGATGTGAGAATGCATATTGGGTCAAAGGACTTAACTATAATCTATTAAGTGTAGTACAATTGAGTAATTTAGGTCACCAAGTTGCATTTGAGAGTGGGAAGGTGAAAATCTATGATGAAATCAAAAATTTGGTTGGTACTGGTGAATAATCCAAAGGTAATCTATTCTATCTTGACAATGCTGAAACTTCTTGTTTGTTGGCTATAAATGAAGATGTGTGGTTGTGGCATAAGAGATTGTGTCATGTGAATTTGGATAACATGGTTAAGATCAGTAAAAAGAGAAGATTTAGAGGTTTACTGAGTCTAATTAAACCTGACCATGTATCTGCAATCAATGTCAGAAAGGGAAAATGACTAAATCTAGTTTTAAAATCAAAGACTATTCTTCTAAAGGTATTTTGGAGTTGGTACATACCAACTTATGTGGTCCTATGAGAACTCGGAGTTATTATGGTGACAAATATTTCATTTTATTTTTTGATGACTACTCTAGGATGATGATAGTTATGTTTTTGAAAGAGAAACCTAAAGCTTTCAAATTATTTAAGTGGTATAAAGCTAAAGTTGAAAAGGAAACTGGGAAAGATATAAAATGCTTAAGATCTGATAGAGGAGGTGAGTTTATTTCTGATGAATTCACTAACTTTTGTAATGAGCATGGAATTAAAAGATAGGTTTCTACAATGAGGACACCACAATAGAATGGTATTGCAAAAAGAAGGAATCATTCTATAGTTGACTGTGCCAAAACATTGATGATTGAGAAATATGTTGCACAAATATACTGGAGATAAGTTGTTAGCACTATTGTATACACCTTGAATAGAGTTCAATTGAAGAAAGACACAAATAAGACACCTTTTCAGCTATAGTTTGGCTACACACTGAATGTAAGTTATTTCAAAAAATTTGGAAGTAGATGTTGCATTCTAAAATATGATAGAAATGGTAAATTTGATTCTAAGGGTGATAAAAGAATATTTCTAGGATAATCTACTAAGAGAAAAGCATACAAATGTTTGAACAAGGCTACTAACAAAATGATTGAAAGTGCTAATGTGAAAGTTGATGAGTTTGCTAAAAAGAATGATGAAGAAAGAAGGAAGGAACCGAAAGACTATGGTAGGTTTACATTTATTGAGCATCCAGACTATCCACCCAAGCCACAGGCTGAGTCTACCGAGCGATAGGAAAATGCTACTGACAATGAGCAAATACAAACTGAGAACTAGGAAGAAGCTACCAATGAAGAAAATGTACCTGAACTGAATGATGAGAAAAGAAGAGAGCAAGTACTGGCGAGATTTGTTAGAAGACACCATCCACAAAACTAAATTATTAGAGACAAGCAAGCTGGCATCACTAGTACATTTTGCACCATTTTTTGATGCATGATTGGTCAAATTTTCTACCCAATTTGGTTGAATAGTCGACCAGCTAGTTCGTCACTATTATTGGCATCGAAATATCGACCCATTGCTACAACTATAGAACGATCGATGCCAATATTGGTCAAAATCGAAGGCAATCTTGGTCGAAAATAACATTAGCAAGTGTTTGTATATTTATTGAATGATCGACCAATACAGATTAACATTGGTCAAACTATTTGGTCATTTCGACCAGGATGCCAAACTCAATGTGGTCACATTTTGACCAAATTTTGTCACACTTTAGACCAATCTTGGTCAAAATATTTGGTAGCTCTGACCAGGATGCCAAACTTGCGACGGTCATATTTTGAC
The DNA here is from genome assembly GCA_027943335.1 of Chamaecyparis obtusa. Lineage (NCBI taxonomy): Eukaryota > Viridiplantae > Streptophyta > Pinopsida > Cupressales > Cupressaceae > Chamaecyparis > Chamaecyparis obtusa. Next base: position 509,622 of record BSBK01003646.1, read on the forward strand.
CACATGTCATTGCACTTTAGACCAATATTGTTGAATTATTTAGCGGTTCCAACCAGGATGCCATACCCACAATGCCATATTTTGATGAACTATTGGTCAATTTCTAGACGAAACTAGCCACGATTTCAATGATGGAGAGTCAAAATTTCAACGAAATTCAGAATGTTTTTTAAAGAATTGAAGATAAATATCTAGACTAATCACCAATGACATCCTAATCAGTGATTAGTCTAGATATTTATCTTCAGGTGTCCACACTCATTTTGCTTCTTGTTGCCAGTAGGTCCCTGCTCATTCTATTTTCCAAACTACTTTGGGCTCTAGCAATCCATCTGCTCTGCTCTGTGTGAAACTGTGGGTTTTTTCATTTTGTTTGAACTATTTGAGAGATAGGCTTTGACTAGTGATCATTGAATTGGTAGAGCTTCCTCTTAGATTCCCACAACTCTTCAAATCTATTGGTGTGAAGGCCCCAAAGGGTATTAGCCTCCTGGTTTTGGGAAAACCTTAATTGCTAGGGCAGTGGAAAATGAAACCGGTGCCTTCTTTTTCTGTATCAATGGACCTGAGATCATGTCAAAGTTGGCTGGAGAAAGTGAAAGAAATCTCCGAAAGGCTTTTGAGGAGGCTGAGAAGAATGGCCCATCCATTATATTTATTGATGAGATATTACAGAGATTTGTCAGTGGGCTTGCAAGTATGCTAGTAGAGAAAATATTGAGAAGGTGATTTTCAATTGTGGTGGCTTTTACAAACTAGATTTGGTTATGAATTTCTTAATGGTTTTTTTTTTAACTGGTTTGTTAGAATTTTACATTTTTTGATTCAATTTTTCTCAACTTGTATCTTATTATTTCAATTTTTCATGTTCTCTTTCATCTGCACTTTTATAGGATATTGAACCTGAAAGAAAAATAAGTGAGAACCCTAAGGCAATGGATGAGGATGATAGTGATGAGTGTAACTCCCCGCCAAGGAACCCAAGATAATTTAATCTAAACATACTACTAAGTTTGGTGAACAATTTTTTTTTTCTAAAGTTAAGAAACAAGATAACAATAGTGTGGAAGCAATTACCATTTATTCACATTGATACAACAACTAAAATAGATTACAAGACTCAAAGGTTCCATGACGTAGAGTTACTTAAGAACAAACCAAACTAAAGAACTAACATCAACAAAAGATTCCATAACTTATAAATTACAATTACATGATATAACAATAAATACAATCCTCATGGACATCCATGACAACTAATAAACTGGCATCCACTACACATGTCGTAGGGTATGTAGTAATAAAACTAACATAAAAGTACAATATCTAGATTAGGTATCACATGTGATACTCTAATACAGAATTACAAATAATGAAGATAAGAAAGAACATCAAAGAAGAAGCATCATAAGGAATCCATCCGTGAAATCACCATCAAGCACTGGTGCTAGGATGTCGAATCTCAAATGGTAAAGAATCACTACCACCCATCCATGTGGAACCACAAAGGCCTACCCCACCATGCTGAGGAGATAACCACAAACCCCAATCAGATAACCAATACAAAAAAAAAGATAGAACTCTAAGTAGAAGGATCCTGAAAAGAACTCTAACTCAAGGTACACATGATAAAGATAAAGGTACAACTCACTAATCCAGAGGCAACCGACACATGTAGAATAACTAGACTATGCATAGGAAGGTGTCATCATGTACATCTAACCCTTGAGTTTTATCCTAGTAATCTCTCTAGATCCTGGCACCCAAGTGACCTTACACGGTATCAATGACTTCTTGTACTGACGAAGTCATCAACTATGCCAACTCATCCCTTAAAAGGGGGCTAGTCATCTTCTCAACTCCACCTTAGTCTATACTAGCACTCAAGCATGGGTGAGGACTCATATCTTATTAATTTCATTTAAATACCCCTTAATTATATTAGGTTATAACTTGATTACTGATACTTACAATAAGTGATCTTGGCAGCCACTTGTGGGCCTTGACGCTTATTGCAAGCCACCTCCTACTACATGTCAAGGTAAACTACCCTAGGCTCATAGATCTCTCCTAGATCAAAACTTAGATAAAATAGATAGTCACACATCCAGAATCATCACAGAAACCAGGATTGACTACATAAACATAATCATTGAATTCACATAATACAACAAGAGCCTATAAGGTCATCTGGAACATAAACATATCACACTCACACCAAACATGATAAACAGCATGAATAACAAACAATTCCCAAGCCTTTGTCTTTCCTAGGTCATCTAGTCCCCATAACATTGATAACCCCAACATATAGGAAAGATAAAATCATATTGAGCTAAATAGCCAATTTCAGTAGAAAATAATGCATGTACAGATGAAAAGATAATTCATACATTTTTAGCATTAAATAAAAGTCTAATTTGATCATAATTGCAACAAATAAAACTATTCACACTTAAGCTAGGTTAGATGAATGACCTAAATATAATCAATCAGTCTAACCCTATTCTATTGACCAAATTGGTTTAATAAAGCTTACTAACATGTTAAGTATACAGAATTTGCTAAACTTACAAAAGAAAACGATGGATAAGTATAAGTCAAAGTCCCAAAATACACCATCTATACTCTAAATAATATTGAATAAAAATTAACAATCTAATATTCTACCAATGTTAATTTAAGCCCACAACAATAATTATTATCATTAATAATAATTACCAAAATTAATTTCACTATAATTTTTTTAAAAAAACTATTAATAAAAATAATTATTCTCACTAATAATAAATATCAATAAAAGTAATTATTGAACCAAAACTTATTATTAAAATTATTATAAAATAATAATTTAACAATTAACATTATAAAGCTATTAATAAAATTTAAACTTTATTAATAACTACTATAACATAATATTCAAATATTACTTATTAATAAATAATTAACAATTAACAAAATCTAAAAAAATTTAAAAAAATTTAAAAAATGGTAATAATTAAAGATTTTAATTACAAACTGTGCATAGTAAAATGTACGCAAGTGGGGGGGCACATGGGCCCTCATCCCAATGTCCCCTCAGTGCTGGTGCGGCCCTATGAACAGGTGTCGTGCCAGTACCGCCTTGGAGAAGCACGCGGGGAGGTGGAGAAAACTAGTGGTCCCCACTCCCTTTTCAAACTTTTCATATTTTTTGTAACATTTTTTTTAATTGTTAAAAACATTTATAATTTCATTTGCATATTTTTTTTAAACAATCTTATGCAATCTTTGAAAACATATAAAGGGAATATATATTTTTTTTACATAACAAATATGATTTTAAGGCACTATTTCTGAAAATGGAAATGTACAGGCCTGATAATGTTTTTCCAAAAATGGAAATTTGACAAATTACAAATTTTGAGGAAGCATAATTTATTTTCCCCTAATCTGTCTTTTCCTCCCCCATTTGCAAACACATGACCATTTACTAATAATTTTATTGACCTTTACTAGTAATTTTTTTTTTATTATAGAATTATTTTTTTTAACTGTCATTTTTGACAGAGAATATTATTTTTACATAGAATAGTGAATTTTCACTAAAATTGGGTTTTTTGAAGACTACCCATTTATTTAATTCATTCATACTATAGAACTAACTATAGAGAGATTAATTTTTCATTTTCTAGGTGTTGTAGGATGAATTTTCTCCTGAAATTTTGACAACATAACCCTACTATGCCAAGTTTGTATAAAAATATGAAATGACAAACCTATGAGTTTTCTAATCCTCAATTTGAAAGCATAAACAAATAATAGATCTAAATCTATAAACCAATTCAAGCATAGAAAATTGTTGAAAGTATACAGACAAAAACATAGGAAAGTTCCTCAAAACCCTACCTCAATTCCAATGCTAGAAACTAAATAAGATTGCATGTAGAATGCTAAATCTCCCAGATCTGACAATAGGAAAGCTCAACCTGCAAATTCTGAATCACAGTGCATACAAATCCCAAATCCAAAAGCCAACAATCTTCACCTAGAATTCAAGCACAACTCCAAAAAACTCAAGAACACAAAGAAAGCACAAAATCTCCAAAAGCTCTCTCCAAAGTTCTCCAAAACCTGATTGATTACAAATGAATGCTAATTCCCCCTATTAGGGATTCAACTCCACTAAACAAGCAAAACCCTAGATGACTCACACAAAGAACTCCTAATCCAACTCTCCCTCTTTTGTTGAGAGAAAATATCAATTAATAAAATAAAATAAAATTAATTATGCACAACTCAACTTAGTCTCCTAAAGACAAGTTGTCACTTTTTCCAAACCAATCACTTTCACACTAAATAAAGCACATGTTAATAATAAAATCTATTATTAAATAATTTAAAATTCGTAACATCATTAAATCATGCTATAAATATTAATTTAATAACTAAAGGACAATTTCAAATATATTTTCACAAAATTAATTAATTAATATCAAATATCCTAATATTTGATTTTTAATTAACGATCATAAAGTAACATAGGAAATAAACTTATTATTATTTTCCAATATAATATTAAATTTATAACTATAGGAAAATCACACATACAAACAACAATAAATAAGGACCATCAAATAAACATACCAACACAAAGATGGAATCCACGAACTTTGTCACTTGACAAATTCGGGTAAGGTGGTCAACAGATACTTATCCAATAATTAGGATAATTGGGCTTAGATTTAGGGTTTTTGGGTCCATATGTTACCTCCCCTCTTTACCATTGAGATGAGTATATTTTTGGGTACGCTCACTCCTGCCAATTCAGGGAAGACGATGCCTTATACCTACAAACATGTCATCACAAATCAAAGCATGTACATACAACATATAACAAGTAATGGTAGGGTACGGTTAGTCATGTGGATCTCGACAAAGCAAGTAACTACGCCTCCACCCTCTATCATAAAGACACATAAAATAGATGCAAACACAAGATAACCATACACATGCCAGTATGGGATCAGTACCATAAATCAATATAAAACATAAACATAACATCAAATGATATCATCATCTAATCTAGGCAATAACCTAATACACATTCAATGAACATAAATCCATAATCATCATTTATTAATCATAATAATCGATCACATCAAAAGTGACCTAAAATAATTTGGTCAAACACTTAAACATAAAGAATCCTAAAAGAGAACTATGGGCGGGGTACAACATCCACCCCCCCTAGAATTAGGCTTACTCCTGGAAGCCTCGAACAAGTAGGGATGTAAGTCCCATAAACCTTGCTGCACTGAAAAGAAAACAAAAACAAAGATCACTGAGTAAGCCCCATTGGACCTTTTCCTGCCTTAGGGTTCAAATACTGAGGATCGTTCCCTATTGCAAAAGCCCTATGAGATCTACCTGCATCTCCCACTGTAGGCTTAGAAACCAACAGCCTCTGTCCTGAATGCTGAGCTTAAAACTGGGGACAATCATACAACTTATGACCCTATTGACCACAAGTGAAACAATCCCCCTTGAAGACTCTCCTTGCTACAAGAGTACTAGGCTACTGAAAATTACCCCCACCAAAATCCTGATGTGAATTCTGAGTGGGCTAATCATCCTGATTGTGCACACTATGCTACCAATTGCAATAGTTCTCTGATCGAGAAGCACCACCATAACCATGGGGAAAATCCTTATTCTGCTAGTTCTGATTACCTTTCAAAAAGGTAGGAGGATCCTAAAAATTCCTATTCCTCTGAGACCAATTCCCCTTGGAACCACTAGGCTAGACTCCTCTCTGACTACCATGACCTAAAGCAAGATTCGTCTCTGTAAGGGTGGCCTTAATGACTACCTCCTGAAGGGTCTTAGGCTCAAATAGTAGGACCTCTCCAATGATGTGTGCATTTAGTCCCCTCACAAAGTGTTGTACTAGGAGAGTTGTATCATGTCCAAATCCAGCATACTATTTGAGCTTGAAAAACTGATGCTCATACTCTCCTACCGATAGGGTCAACTGTCTCAGATCATGAAACTCATCTGCTCTCTATCACCTCCACTGATCTAATAGGAAGTGCTCTTAGAAGTGTTCCAGAAACAACTCCCAAGTGACAGTGTCTATCTGAAACCCTAACTTCTCCTCCTCTAATCTCCACCATATAGCTGCAAAATTTGTAAGTTGCATAATCACATACCTGGCTTTAGTATTGCTACTAAAGGGATGCATGGCGAAACTCCGCTCTAAGGCTATCAACCATGTCTCTGCCTCTAAACTAGTGCCTTTCCCATCAAAGGGAATGGGTCACCCACTCATCAAATCCCTCATGTGGTTAGCTACCACCACTGTAGGATCAACTACGAAGTCCCTCTTGGGAGGACTCCTAGACCTCTCTTTGGCCTGCTCTGCTCTGACTTGCTTAGGACCAAGACAATTAAGAATCATCTGTAAGAGCTATCTCATATCAGGGTCATCCTATTGATCCTCTCTCTGCTAACCCCTAGACTTCTACTGGTGACTCTCTTGACTAACACTAGTAGAAGGGCTAGGTTGTCTACCCCTTCCACGGTTACTAGCATGACCTATACCATGACCTCTAGCGGATCTAGTCACAGCCATAATTCCTACAACATACAAAGATCCAAGGGGGGGTGGATGTAGTACCTCCATATTTTTTCTTTCAGTTTTTCAGATGCCATACTCTTTTAGGCCACATTATTGTGTGTAGATTTTATTACGTCAGTAACTATTGATGATCTAGATTATGGTTTTGATTATGTCATATGATGCCATGTTTGGATATTGATATATTATGTTGAGATGTTTCATATTTTAGTTGGATTATGATGTACTTACCCCATACTGGCATGTGTATGGTGCTCATATGTATGTATCATGTTCTAGGTTAGTTTCTTTTGGGTTCCTTGGCAGGGCGTTACAATGAGGTAGCTAAAATAAAGGTTGCTCATTTTGAGGAGTCGATGAAATATGCCTGAAGAAGTGTCAGTGATGCTGATATTTGGAAGTATCAAGCCTTTGCACAAACACTACAACAATCTCAAGGCTTTGGTTTTGAATTTTAATTTTCTGGTGCTTCTGCTGGTGCTTCAAATGTATTTGCTACAACAAATAATAAAGATGAAGATGACTTATACAGTTAGGAAACTTAGTACACAATTATCATCTTAATGAAGTGATAAATGTGTCTATTCTAGCAGGGACCTTCCGCTGACAAATATCCAATGCTATTCAATTTGGCTCCGTCTTTACTTGTATGAGTTTTATCTATTCATATGTTTGAAAATTTATTTAGTTTATCAGCCCTTTAGCCGAGGACTTACTAACTTGTAAGTCTTTAGAGAAATATTAACTGTGGCAAGGAAATTTAGCTATGGAAAATTTTTCTTAAGTGGTAGATAATGCTATGAAAACCTCTCTTTTAAAAAAAAAATCCTGCTGGAAAATATTCTATACTAAATCAATTCTACAACAAAGAAATTCTAGCTCAACTGATATGTATGGTGTGCATCCATTTTATGGAGATCTACCAAGATGATTTCCCCCACCAAGATGAAGATAAATATCCAGACTAATCACCAATGACATCCTGATTGGTGATTAGTCTAGATATTTATCTTCAATTTTCCACACTCATTCTGTTGCGTGTTGCCAGCAGGTCCCTGCTCATTCTATTTTTTAGACTACTTTGGGATCTAGCAATCAATTTGTGTGATCTGTGAATTGGTAGAGCTTCCTCTTAGATGCCCACAACTCTTCAAAACTATTGGTGTGAAGCCCCCAAAGGGTATTATGCTCTATGGGCCTCCTGGTTCTGGGAAAACCTTAATTGCTAGGGCAGTGGCAAATGAAATCGGTGCCTTCTTTTTCTGTATCAATGGACCTGAGATCATGTCAAAGTTGGCTGGAGAAAGTGAAAGCAATCTCCGAAAGGCTTTTGAGGAGACTGAGAAGAATGCCCCGTCCATTATATTTATTGATGAGATATTACAAAGATTTTTCAGTGGGCTCTAGCAATCCATCTGCTCTGCTCTACGTGAAACTATGGGTTTTCTCATTTTGTTTGAACTATTTGAGAGATAGGCTCTAACTAGTGATGCATAATTGGTTTGCATGTTTGCAGCATGGAAGCAGTGTTGGGGATGTTGGTGGTACTACAGATAGAGTCCTTAACCAGTTGTTGACGGAGATGGAAGGTATGACAACCAAGAAAATAGTTTTCATTATACCTAATGGCATTGGCCCATTATACCCAAGGATTCAATGGAGCCGATATTACAAATATTTATCAGCGGGCTTGCAAGTATGCTATTAGAGAAAATATTGAGAAGGTGAGTTTCAATTGCATTAGCTTTTGCAAACTAGATTTGGTTATGAATTTCTTAATGGTTTTTTTTGAACTGGTTTGTTAGAATTTTACATTTTTTGATTCAATTTTCCTCAACGTGTATCTTATTATTTCAATTTAATGCTATGAAAACCTTGCTTTTAAAAAAAAAAAAATCCTGCTGGAAAATATTCTATACTAAATCAATTCTACAACAAAGAAAGTCTAGATCAACTAATAGGTATGGTGTGCATCCATTTTATGGAGATCAGTTCCTATTTGTGTTAAATCAAATGTTTCATTTGCACATACCCCATGTAAGCATCAACATGTTGAAAGCCCTCACTTGTCCCTGTGTAACAACATCCACATCTAATGCTTGCTTGTGGCCTAGAAAGAAAAATTATGTCTTAGCTCAAGAGTACTTAAATGAACCATTCTGAAATTATTTTACTTTCTTAAACTCTTTCTTGATTTTTTTCTTTTCCTTACTTAATTTCATGTTAAACTTATTTGTCATGCCAATTAAGTTGAATTATAGAAAAGAAATCTTGTATGACAAGAATATAAAAAAAAATTAAATGATTAGTGCTAACTTAGACCAGAAGCAAAAATGAAAGGCACATACCCTTGATAATAGAAAAAGTTGCATTCATAGCAATGAAAGGCACATTAGCACGATCCATTAAAGATTTAACCATGCCATTGCCTATGGCTGTAGGATAAAATAAAATATTACATGGTAAATCCAATATGGTAAAAAAAAAGAAAGAATTTTTCAACACACACCTTAAGAAATGGAATAATCCATCAGAGACTTTTAAAATATATTACAACAAATATAGTGCACAGGAGTTATTAATCATTAAAATGTTGTCAATAGGAACAAAGAGTTGGGGAACTACTTGCTATCTAAGATGTAGATAATATAAAATTTTATCATGCAAAACATAGATAAATGTAGTGATTCTTTCTTGCAAACAAACTTTGAACATGAAATCTCAAGACCTCTGTCAAAGATGACATGCTATGTCTGATTTTAATTGTTAGGAATTTGTTGTCATACAACCCCAAAACTATGTATTATTCTCAATCTAAGATGAAATGGCCATATTCATGCTGCACAATGAATAACTGAATTAAAGTAACTCTTCATAATATGTCATTGCAACTAGTCTATGAGACTAAATCCTTGGCTGTATATAGAATGGCCATATTATTCTTGACTCTTTTAAGCGTATTATGGCACAAATACCTATCATTTTATACACATCTAAAAGATTACTGGTAACAATAAAAAAAAAATTTAGAGAGTTTCCCTGATATTTCGGTGCTATTGTTTTAAGTATTCTAGATATTATTAAAAATTTGAATTAAATTCCAAATACCAAAGCTTTTAAAACATCTTTTATTTGTGCCTGAAAACACCTATTTAGTGAAAAAATTGTGAAGGCTTTAATAACCAAATGGTTTAACTGAAAAACATGTTTCTTACATAGTTGCAAGAAAAAATTCCAATTAGTAGCACTTATAGTTGGTTCAATTATTTTTATCATCCTCTATCCAGATAAGAGCATCGTACTCATATCAGAGCTGATATCTTGGCCTCAAAAACACCATTAATGGTTCATTTTGAAACACCCCTTTCAATGTTAATAGTAAGTTAAAATTTATATTCAAAGCAATAAGATATCCCTTGGAGGGACAAGACATGCCATAGATGGAAAAGGCCAAGACTTAAAAGAAAGGTTTGAATGCAATGAATGAAAGAGTTGTTTGAAAGGCTGAATATTATATTACAATAGGGAATTCTCTTTTCTATATATTAAGATTGTACCTCTAAGCTGGCAGTGGAGATTCAAGTTAAATTACAGGACTGGGGTTTGGGTTCACCATATGGAAACTTATTTTTCCTCACTATTATACATGCATTCATATATATATATGGATGGGTGTGTGTGTGTATATGTATATTGATATATAGACATATATAAATACACACACACACATATGCAGATGTAGATGTAGATGTAGAAGTAGATGTATACATACACACACTCTCTCTCATAATTTGCAACAAAGAGTCTACTTACCTTTGACAGATGAATGGCAGTTAGAAGTTCAAAAAAAAAGAGTCCACAAATCCAATAAAAAATAACAGGAAATGGCACTAGGTTCTTACGAGGGGTTGGAAGTGTTTCCCATAGACCCCCACCAAACTCATTTAATACATTTTGTAACTATATTTTGCATAAAATTTATGTTAATTTTTTAATTGAAATTGTTTTTAAGTTGTCAAGTTTTGCCAGATGTTTGCCAAGTTGGTAATTTTTTCCAAGTCGGTAATTTTATGGTGTGCAAACATTCAATGGACATAAATAGATTTACTAGAGAAAAAATGACTGATTTAACACAAATAGGAACTGATTTAACACTTCACCTACTCAAAAACAAAAACCAATGAAATAATCCACATTAGGCCAAGAGAGGTTGACACATTCAAAATGCACTTATGAGCAAAGACCTATAACGAATGAACGAATGAAATTGATTAAATGATGAAGGTATGTTAGTTTGAGCTTCACTTGGTTTTGAGAATACTTTAATATTCTCTACTTAACAAGGCCAACCACATGAAGGTGGAATCTCATTTGGCCTCACCCCCCCTCCCCCTAACATCAATCTAAATTCCCCATTAACATCTCATTACACACTTCATTCATCCATTTGTGAACTATAACATTCAATCAATACAATCACATAACATTCATTAATATGATATAACATTCATTAATACACTACACTAATCAAGAATTGATTAACACAACAATATTCATTAACATGACATATAATTCAATATTAATACACAACATTCATAGATAATTACTTAAAATAACATTCTTTCATTATCCAACAAAGTTAATCAAACAAGTTTTATCAAAGAGCATTTTTAAGAAATGATTTCTTTTTTGGGTTTTTCTTAGATTTCTTATTTAGGTAAAGGCTGAGAGGAGCATCAATATTATCTTCCTCCTCTTGTGGTTGTGATCTCAAATTATGATGCTTCCTCATGTCTCAAGGAGGATGACGCTGCTGCACTAAAGGGGGGTCTACTGTAATAACAAGTAAATGGGTTAAATTTGCATACTTTTTTTTACTATTACATGTATTTCATTAACCAGTAGAACATAACATGCATTTTTCTTTACCTAAAAATGCCACATCATCATGTACAATAACATTTTGATCTTCCACCACCTCAACATGCTCTAAAATATTCAAAAAAAGGTTACACGGCCAATTGCAATTAAAGATGTTAAATTCTATTAATAATTACATAATTTATTTCCAATAGAAAATTAATACCTCCAACACTATGATGCATGCCTAGGTTCATCACACCTAGGTTCTGTGATAGGATTTGAAGGCTGTAGTGAAATGTCATGCACATTGTTATCATGAAATAGTCAATTTATGTTCGAAATTAACTATTCAATTTGATTTACTTTTCATTTGACCAATTTACTTGTGTCTCATCTGGAGCAGCAGATTCTTCATTGTGGCTTTCAGATTCTTGGCGTAGGCATGCAACCATGACTACATAGCCTTCCTTCAAGGCTATTCTCTTGTCTTCATCTGTGGGCTCTACATTGAATTTTGTGCCCTATATTTTTTGTTTAATATCATCACTTTTACATGTATGATTTGATTAAACAAAATTTTTTGCAACCTTATATATAAAAATTTGATATGAAATTCCAATGCTGCTACTTACAAGTCGAGAGTGAAGTTTCATCTAGCCACCAAAGCCAAGTTTGTGTTGGCCAACCTTTTGTAATCTCGCTTGTGTTGCTTTTGATGTGTCTTGTAGTCTACGAAAAGTTTGAAACATGTTAGATTATATATTTACAAAGATCACTAATTAGTGCATGATTACATTCTACTTAATACAATCATGACATACCTTCTTTTCTCATCTTTTGGTTGAATTCCACTACCCTTTAGCCTTTTCTCTTTTGCATCTTCCATTATTTCATTCCACTCCATTGGTGGACTCATATGAGGATGCTCATACTTTGGGTTATCCTTTAGAGCCCTTCTATATTGGTCCCTCACAGTCTTTATATGTTTGGATGCTCTTTGAAGAATCATGACTCTATCAAAAGTTTTATTTCCAAAGAGGTCCTCTAAAGATTTAATGAGCTGATTTTTTAAGTCAGCATCTTGTTCATTCCACCTTTTTTGAAAAAACAAAATTGTTAGATATCATAACTTTAATATAGTACAATAAATGGAAGATAAGAAAATATTGTACCAATATTATGAAGCTATGTACCTTTTATGTATGGTGGGCCCAAATAGCTTCAATGTCATTTCAAAAAGATGATCATAAAAAACATCATTTCCTACAAAAATATCATGGGATTATCAGTCCAAAATGAGTTATGTATAAGTAAACTCCAATTACATTGTAAATAATAACAATTTTAAAGCACCTGGAAGCTTTGGTACTTTTAACAGAACAAAATTGTTCTTGTTCAACAACAATGTCCCCGCAAACAAACCAGTACTAGTAACATGGGCTGATCCAGGAAATGGTTGATCTTCACTAGTACTGGTCTGATCTGTTCTTGTACCAAGTGTAGGTGTATCTATTAGTGCACAAAATAGGTCCATACAGTGTATAAAATTCACACAAGAAAAATAATCAATGCATGATTAGCACATAACAAAATATAGAAAAATAAGGCTTTAGCAGCTGTAGATGGTACGAAGGAAGATGTATGCAAGCACCTTGTTGCATACAATGCAGTCGTCGAATGCAGAATGTTAATCGAAGGAGACGTCTGCACTTCATCATGAGCTGAAGAATACATTGTTAGCAAAGACATTTTCAATGGATAAATATTAAATGGGGTACTAGAAGCATCCCAAACATAAGTTGAGTCAATAATTCATACAAAGGTTAAATCAATGGTTAAAGGTTTAAGGATTATTTACATGAAGGTTGTGTGGCACTACAACCCTCACCATATTGACAACATTTCACAAGTGTCAAAAAATCTTGTAAGAAGAACACATCATATTTTAGATCATGATCCATAAGATAGTAAAAAATATAAACATCTATTGAACTTTAATTATTGCTTAAGATTAATTACTACTTACATTAATAGAATTGACTCTACGGTTCAATTCTTCTTCGAGTTCCTTTGACTCCTCAGTTTCATTTGCTTCCATTATAAGGTTAAGAATTTCTTTACCATATTTAGTTTTTATTTGAGTATCCATGAATACATGGTTAGAGTTAGATTCTATGTCATCTATAAATGTCACCTCAACTTCATATTGCAATAGATCTACTGCCATTTTTGGTTTTCTCTATCAATAAGTAGCAAGTTGTGACATCAATATTAGTAAAATTCTATCAAAGTAACTACAAAGCCATAAAGAAAAGAACATAATAATATGACATTTGTTTCTATATAATCTGTAGAATTACACTAATTAAGGTTTACCTTTGATGAAGAAGGTGTACTACGAGGAACATCCCCGCATGTATCTTGAGGTGGAATATCCATGTCACCCTGTGACAAAGATTAGTAATTCTTAGCAATTAGAAGAGATTGGAGTCAATATTAATTGGAGGCAATTGGTTTAAATGTTATACTTACTAGTCCCATGATAGGGAATTTTTTTGTATCTACATGATTCAAATTGTAATCTATTAGAAGCTCTTCCCCTGCACTTATTGATTTTATCGCACATACAAATACATGATTTCCCTCGCGTGCCTCGAATATAAAATTTGACCACTTATTAGTTGACATAGGTCGAGAACTATTTATAAAACCTACAGTATTCCCTATTTCTTTTGGCCTTCCATCAATATACATAGCGAGCCTTTTAGTTTGATCATTTTCTTTGCATTGTATATAATTTGCTGACAATGCATACCTACGCATACTCTTTTTATATTGCACAATCCGTATCCAATTCTTGTAATTGTAACAGGGTCCTACATACTCCATCAATTCAACAACTTAATTTTAACTGACCTTTATGCCATCCGTGGAAAATAAGCCCAAACCATGTAATGAAGATGGAGCTATGCGATATATCCTTTCGTTAACAAAAAAATTAGTATTAACTGGAGGTAGTTCCTTGGGTACCCATTCTTTTTGAAGATGTGTGTACCTTAAGGGAACCTTCATGTCACCTTTGGTTTCATTATCATAATAACATGACCCCCCCTCAGCAAGGAAAATTTTTATTCATTTATCAAATTTTTTTCTAATCTTTTGACCTCTAGTTGATCTCCCTATTTTAGACCTACTAGATGTCTCACTTTTGTCTTCTATTCCCGCATTTTCCTCACTTGAGGAAGACAGATCAGAAAAAATACCTATTTGGTGATACCTACAATCCATCAAATGAGAGACATAGTAGGATCTATATATTTTGCTGACTAAAGAGAAGGAAAACAAATAATAAATTATACCTGTCGATCCATGTCAAAGGCGTTAAATTTCCTACATATGTAAATCATTTATCTTAAGTTAGCCAAAAATTACATGATATGTAAGATACAAATTACATAGAAGACAAAATTTACATGATGCAAAATATACTCCATGACTATAGAGTTCAACACATAATAACTTAATTCAAATTTCTATGAATAAATCAATACCTCATACATGACATTGATCATACCTTGACATACATTTCATTGATCATGTTATTGATCATCCTCCTCATCCATGTCATCTTTTGGAAATTGCAATTGAAGCAATTTTTGTATTGTCATTGATGTCAAACTTTAACTGGTAAGACTTTCTATTTAAGAAAGTACTATATCTATTTGATTTTTGTGAAAGAGTGTGGACAAGGTTGGTAACAATAGCACCTAAGGAAAGGCTGAGTTATCTTGATACTTCAATAAGTACTTGATTATGTGGCACAATGATAAGATAATGTATTGCTTATCTAAGTAAGAATGAAGACTAAAAAAGTAGGCTTAACCGAGAAAAAGTAAAGAAATCTAGTTTAAGTTGAGTGATGTTAGTGTCGACCAAGCTAGTATATGCTGAGCAATTTTAGTGTTGACCGAATATTAGTTAAATGTCAAGGAAGATAGTATTAGCCAACCAAAAAAATTTAGTGGTGACTGAGATTCCCAGTGCAGACTGAGGAGTTGAACACAATATTGACCGAGCGTTAGTATTTACATTTGAGGAAGAATTTAGATTCCTAGCTAACATAGTTGAATTCTTGGATTATGTAAATTATTTTGACTTCATTTATTGATTGTATGGAAGCATTTAATGCATTGTAAAATGTTTTATTGTAAATATATAAAGAGATTTGAGATGTTTCTAGAAGGATAGACGAAGAACATAAAGTTGGAAGGATTCGATGAATCTAACCTAACCCTAAGATCTACAAAGGAGACTAAGTAGCAAAAGTTGTATTGACCTAATTGAGGATGTATTAAGGAAACCTAAGCATGAGGTTGAGTAGAGAGAGGATTTTGGAGTTATTGTTGATGTTATTGACTGTATACGCAGAAAAGGCTCAAGGAGAAGTGTTTTGATTACTTGAAGGGATTTTTGAGCAGATCAGTGATGGAGATGGAAATGAATCACAGTCAGTAAGCTAGCATATGTGTACAAAATTGGATCTGTTATTTGCAAAGTGAGTTGTATGTTTCAGATTAATATTATTGTTACTTTCTAACCATTGTATTAGTCAAAATCCGTTTAACATAGGTTGACCTAATAGTCATTTGTATAAATCCTTTGAACAAGGTTGCATTCTAATGGAATGTATGTAAGTCCTATAACAAGGCACACTTTTAACAGAGTGGTTGGAATCCTTTAACCAGGTCACACCTGACAGTGTGTTTGTAACCTTTGACAGAGTTGTCTTTTCACATAGCTCACTTAAGAAGACTGAAAATATCAGTAACATTATACAAAGTGGTTTTTCCCAAATTGGGTTTCCACTATAAATCCTGGAGTTAATACTTGTGTGAATGTTTTGGTTTGAACATTTCTATGTTTTGCAAGTTAAATACTATTGGATAGTGGACTTGATTGTTATATGTTTCTGTTATGCAATCAATAATGACCGAGTAGTTGTTGGTTGTTAGATCTGATTTGTTGAAGAGTTTTGAAAGTTTGTTTTATACATCTGGACCTGAGAACAACTGATTCACCCCCCCCCCCCCTCTCTATTGTTCTAAATCATATTAACAGTCATCATCATGACTATCATCATCATCATCATCATGATGACTACTATCATCATCATCATCATCACATCATCATCATCATCACCATCATCATCACTATCATGATCATGATCATCATCATCATGACCATCATCACCTTGATCAACACCATCTTCATCACCATGATCATGAACGTCACCATCATCATCATCAATATCGTCAGCATCATTGGAATCATCATCATTTTATTCTTCTTCTTCTTCTTCTTCTTCTTCTTCATTGTGTAACAATCATTCATGATCATCATTTACTTCATCTTTTGATTCTTTAGTATCTTCTTCTTCCATCACATTATACTGTATCGGCCTTCCTCTTGGATCATGTCTAACAAAAAATGACCTAGTTTATGTGGAACGACAAAGTAAAATACTTGCTCACATTGGCTTGGAAGAACATAGGGCTCATCTCCAACTGGCTCAAATAACCTTGTATTAATCATTGTAAATCAACTATCATGTTCAATAACATTCCTATCAAGATCATTTTGATTCAGCTGTAGCCTGTACCATTTGACGAGAAATAGAGCTAATTTGAATGAATTAAAGTTGCACTCAAGTATATCATCCAAAATTTCATAGTATCGATTTTCAGATTGTTGAGGATGTATGTCATTTCTAGATGAAATATTAGTGACCTCGAAGACTGCACTTATCCCAAAATCACAAATTTTCTTCATGTCGTCTAACTTTTTATGCAAAATTTACAGCCATGGTAGTACATAGCTTTGTGGTGTTTGATCTGCAATTATTCAAACAATTCAAGATTATTTGCATCGATCTATGAGTTGATATTAAACTTATGGGTCATGGTTAGCAAACTTATACGTACCTTTCTACCTCTTAAACCATATGCTAGATCAAGTACCATTGGCATAACATTGGGATCTTCATTACGATGAGCTTCTTTAACCAATGATGCAACACCATCCCATGTTAATGAGTGACCATTTTCTTGAGATTATTGAATCCATACCATCATCCAATCAAGATTTTTTGCACTATACAAATGTAGTGCATCCCACTCATGACCAACTTTAAATAAAATAAATAGAACGCTTAGAAACAACTTATATTGAAGATCTATAAGAATTAATAAAATAAAATAACATTGTATAATTACCTCTCACTTTCCTCAATCTACCTTTCCCCATCAAGTGCTCCCCTTCAAGTTTTTTAATAGAGTTGGGATCCCAAATGCGATCTACATGAATATTTGCTGCAAACTTGGGAAGATATTCACTAATATACACCATGGTCTAGTATACCATATATGCCTCCACCATAGAACCCTCAAGATGTGCTCTTTGTTGAACCAAGCCCTTCATAAATTTCAAATGCCTCTCAACCATCCACATTGACCTAGTTTGTACAAGTCCACACAATTCAATCTCCTCAACTAGATGTATGAGGTAGTGTTCTTGAGCATTGAAAAAAGTTGGAGGTAGACACGCTTGCATTTCACACATAAGCTTAGAAATTTTTCTCTTCCAATATTTTATATCTTTTTTATCAATTTCTTTAGAGTTTAACCACCTAAAAGAGATTCAACTTGCAAGAACATATAAACAAGATTTTAGATAAAAATACACAATAAATTACATAAAAAGTAAAGCAATCCATAAATATAATAACACTTCTAACCTCATGAATTCTCCAAGATCGTATATAACTTATTTAACACTGTTGTCAAATTGGTCTGGGAGGGATAGAGGTAGGACATACTGCAATGATTAAAAAATGATCTTTTCAATATATTGTAAAATAATACAATAAAAAGTACATGCAATTTTACAAATATATTGTAAATAGAGAACATGACTTACCTTGACGAAGGTATGCCAATCATGTGTTTTCAACCCTAGCCCAAAATCACCTTTCTTTGATACAAGACTGCTTATATTTGCAACAAATCATGTTTGATTTTATTTTTTTGTTATGACTTCTTTTAATGCACCACTTTGCTGCTCAGTTAATAACCAAGAAAGGGCACTCATATTTATGTGGTCTCCATTGCTATTTGATTCAATAAAAATTTTCAGTGAATGATTGGATTCATGAATGTCATTACAAATTTTGGCCATTTTTTCTTTGTCATGTCTTCCATCCAATATTTTCCATAGTGTCTCTATTACATTCTTTCCAATATGCATAGCATCAAACAAATGCATGATTGGGAGATCCTTGTAGTATGAAAACCTACTAAATTTAATAGGATAACTTTTTATTCCTCTAGGAAGTTGGTCATTGATGCCTTAATGACCTTCATGAGAATCAATAACATCATTAGTAAATAAAAGACAATATCAAAATCTAAATTTCAAACAAAAATTATCAAATGGAATGACATTACCTTGGCGATTTAGTCTATTGTATTCCAACTTCCATAGATGAGGTGTCATTCTTCATGGCCTTGATGTTGTCTCTTCTTTCCCATTAAAAAGATGTTTTTTGATAGTTTGATACTTATGATTATTGTGGAAAAAGTGCCTAAACTCATCGAACAACTGCTTTCCTAAACTTCTTGAATGACGAGATTTCATCTTCGGACCACAAACTAGACATGCAAATTTACCCTTTGTCTAAAGACCTAAAAGATATCATACAATTGGATCACGTACAATTATCATGCGTAACTTAAACATACAACAATAATGTGTAAGCACTATAACATACCAAAAATATGTGACCTTAACATGAATATATAACATTTCGCAAAAATGAGTTATCCCAGGGGCATCATGTATTGTCCATACAAGCATTGCATGGAATTGAAATTTTCTTTGTCCTATTGGTCTAGAGATGTCATACATAGTGATCTCATTCCATAAAATCAACAACTTGTCAATAAGGGGCTCAATATACACGTTCATATCTTTAACTTGGTACTTACCTAGTTGAATGAACAAAAACATTACATAATTATTATGACCATATTGATGCGGTGTTTATAAATTAATTTACATAGCTATTAAATGAAAAAATACCTGGTACAATCATTAACAACATTATGTGCTCCCTCTTTATGGACATCCAATGAGGAATGTTATTGTTAATAACAAAAACAGGCCACACTGAGTAAGTAGATCTCATATCTCCAAATGGATTGACACCATCCGCTGCCACTGAAATCTTGAGATTACAAGGTTCTTCTTTAAAGTGTGGCCATGTTGTTTCTATGTTTTTAAATGTAGAACCATCTACAGGAATTTGCATAATGTCATCTTGACTTCTATTGCATGCATGGTAATCCATGAATTGTGCCAAGCTAGTGCACCTGAATAATCATTGAAGATGTGGAATAAGGGGAATGTACTGAAGACTCTTGTGAGGCACCCTTTTTGTTATTTGATTTGACTGATATCTACTAGTATGAAAAATAGGCATTCTGTTGCAAATTCATGTTGTTTATTATATAGAATGTGATCATTGGGACATCCATGTATTGTCTGATACTTCATTCCAATTTGATTCATAATGGTAGATAATTCTCGGTATGAATGAGGCAAAATGTTTGATGGTGATAAGAAAAACTCACCTATCAACCTATAACAACAAATATGAATTTTTAATATAATGAATCATAATGGTATGCTAACATTGAAGGTGAAAAAAATGGCATACCTTAGCATACATGACATTGCTACATTGGATAAACCATTCATAACCTTGAAGTTCACCAACAACACTATAGCGGAGAGGAGTTATTTGAAGCCTTGGTATAGGGGCTCGTATGCCTTCTCAAGTATAGCTATATCAAGACCATCTTCATCATCATTATCAGATGTGCTAGTACCATCATCATGATCATCTTGATCAGCTACACCAATACCATCTTCTTCAATCATGTCCTCTAGCACATTATCAGCTATGCCAATACCATAGTCTTCAATTGTGTTCTCTGCCATAGGATCATCTTCTTCCATGGGAGTGTTATCATTGGCTTGGATATTCACACCTCCATGTTTCTCCAATTGGAAATCCACATTCACCAATTGATGAAAATCGTGCCCCCTTCAATGTGACCATATTGCCTATAATAACTCTAGGCTATTTTGATTAGAATTCTTTGATTCTTTAAGCCCTTACACTTTTTGCAAGGACAATTACATTTTTCAATGTCTTTTCTTTGGAACTGAGACCACAATCTAGCAATTGTCTCATTATTTTGTTCTGGGTTCATATTGCCAGGTGTGGACTTTCTTCACAGGCTATAAATATACAAAATGTAAACATACAAACATTAGTAGTATCTTGTATATAATCAAAAAATATATATTATAAGATTATACAAGATTTACAAAAACACACACAAATCATGCTCACTAGAAGATGAAATATTCAAAAGGATAAGTATTTTGGGAGTTATTATTATTTTGGGAGTTACACAAATCTCCTCACTAGACTATTGAATCTGTGGATATTATTCTTGATGCTAAAGTAAATCAAGAATGTGAAATTGAAGCAATTACATCTAATTCATTGCTTCCTATATAGTCTGCTACTGTCTGGATATAATTCACAGATGTTTGTGTTGAAATTTTTTTTTTTCATTGGATGAAGAGTTTCATCTTTCATTTATATGAGTCTTTACCTCCCAAAAGACATGTCTCCTAGTTGGTTGACTAGGCATAGTTGGCCAACTATCATATAACAAATTTATTTTGGTTCTAACAGATCCCTAGGGAAGTCACGTGAACTATAAAGGTAAGTATTGTAACTAGTAGAGAAGGGTTGGAATTTTATCCAAGGAAGACTTTACTTCAATTTACACTTCAGTTTGTAATTAGATATTATAGAGAATATATTCTGGAGTTGTATAGTCACTTTGTCTAGTCTATAAAGATATACAATATATTTTTGTGAAAGAAACTTGCAATTGAAGATAATAACACATCAGAATTTGGCATTGTAGTGGAGGTGATTCCATACCTAGTAAAAATTATTTCCTCTAAAGCTTCCAGAGGACCTTTCTCTGGGAGCTACATTAAGGCATTCAATTGAGCATTACTACATTAATGCCCATCTATATCTAGGTTTGCATCACACATGCTTAAGGAAAAGTTCCTAATACAACTGAAGAGAGTAATTAATATGGAAATTGAATCAAATGTAAGCAACATATGGCATTAATTTTCAAAGATAGTGACAATTTAAAAGAATTGGAAAAATACAGTGTATAAGAAATGATAGTGCGCCATGGGAAGTCACAATAAGTATGAACCCATACAGGATTTTTATTGTTTCCTAAAAGAAGATCATTTTCAGAGTGAGATTTAGATATGTAGAGGTGAAGCAATGACATACAAAAGGTAAGAGAACCTCAAAGTTTCTAACATATAATGCTATCATGTCAAAAGGACAAAAAAGTGTTGTTTTTAGAACAATGGAACAACCATCTCTCTTAAAAGGAACAACCATCATGTTATAGAGTTATTGAATATGGCCATTATCATGAGATCATAGGGAAAAATGCATCTATCTACTATTAATGAACAATTTCTTTTATAGAGGCAATTTTGAATTCTATGCTCATGTGAAAAGGAAATTTCACTTAGTTTGAAGTCCTAATAGAATAAATACAATAAGAATACATTGACATATCATGCCTTAAATCGACAACAATCATAATAAGAAGATGGAACAACCACAAGGTACAAGCATGTGCAAGTCATTGTAATCATTGGAGATATGTTAAAGGTTAAGTACAATAGTAGAGCACAATCATGATACAATTAATGAAAGTGCCATAAAACACCATGATATTTATAATCAATCATAGAGAAAAGAGACAGTGTAGAAAATGTTTACATAATCTGCTTAGTTTGTTCAACCTCTTCCCGTAAAAACCGCAAGTATACTTTAGTTAAAATAGTTTAGTTTTACAACATGAACAATAACTGATTTCTAATTTGCCAATAAATGTTTTATTAATAACAAGTTAACAACAATGCATTGCCTTTAGTTCTACTTCAAAAGTTAATATGTGAAAGTTTGTCAAAAATTTAATAGTACGTAAAGTACATCATATTCTTGCACAAATTGAATTGAGAATAAAAATCCACTTAACAATGCTTATACTTGTATTCATATTATTGATTTTTAAATTAAATTTACATAACATCAAAATAAATACACTCTAGAAACTAGAAATTAAAAACTCCATTGTTCCAGATTATAGAGATCATAATAGTGAATGTAAACTAAGTTAATGATTGATTCCAGATCATAATAGTGAATGTAAACTATGTTCAAGCAATGAAAATGTAAATTCATTTGAAATCTGCCCGTGAGGGTATCGTCTAACTATATTGTTGACAATCATTTATTTTTATGGTTGATATGGATTCAAATGATTGCTAGGATATGGTGTTACATTTCATTGGAGTTTTGAATAGTTTTGTGCACATTTGGAAGGTGTAATCTTTTCACTTTTATTGCCCAATTTGACTTCAACATTATTTAATGAGATGTAATATGATTTTTTTTAATGAATCTAGACATATTTTCATATCTCAAGTTGGCTGATATTTTTTTGAAATTTTTGGTGTTTGGAAAAAGTTAATCTTGAAAGCATGGTAATAAAAACTTGTCATTTTTTAGTTAGGAGGTGGTAGGCTTAGAATAATAATTAAACTTACTCATTTTCAGGTAACAGTTGATGAGAAATAGGGTGGTCCTATCCTATGTTGTAACACATGGAATGACTGAGTATTAACATGTACTATAGTTCCCTAATCCATTAATGTAATGAGAAGAAAGAATGTTTGGGTGATCACCTTAATTTATAGAGGAAACTTAATGAATTTTCTTGGTATGCTAAAGCAGTAGCCATTTGGTCTGAAGGAGGAACATAGATTATGATTTGGATCATCTTATAATGATCATCTAGTGGTGAAACAACTACCTATTGGACCTAGAAGTGATCGGAGGTAGGAGATTTAAGAATACCCTGAAGCTTCAGTGGTTACAACTGAAGCTCTTGTAGGCCCAACCAATTATCACAATAGAATAATAATGTCGATTCAAACCATGGACAATGGTTCCAACCAACACTATCAAAACTCCTTAGTCTCTAAATTTCTTTAGCCATAGGATGATTCTTCTAACTACCAATTTCCTTGAATGGGATTTGTAAAGTTCCATGTGACACTTTTCTTCACAGACATCAACCGGTTGCTGATATTTAACCCGATTCTCGATTCCCTTCAGGATCACAATCTTTCTCTAGTTTTAAGCCTGCAACTATGTTCCTCCCTTCAATCAGTTATTGGTTTTGGGTCAAGGCCATTCTGCATAGAATTCACTGTCTTCTAATGTGTCACATTAAATCTTCTAACTAACTTTAACCACTCTACTCCAGCACTATTGACTATCACAAAGACACTCTAATATAGTTGATCAAGTTAGATTAGGGTCATCTAGAATGGCTAATAGTGGGTCCTTGCAATGGTTATTGTCATTTAAAATTCTTCAATGCTCCTGAGGCTTTTGAATTTAAATAAACATTGAATCCAGATTATTCCTAGGACGTTGATGCAAGCATTTTCTTACTTTGTTGGTTAAACGCATAGCATATATCTAACTAGGGCATCAATCTTGAAGCAGTGTAGCTAATTCCCCCAAATATGAGCACTTAGGTTATTAAAATTCATTTTCTTGGCTTGCTTCTCACCCAATGGCATTGAAGACCAATGGAGAAATTGCAAGTCAAGGTGCACTCTCCATGACAAAGCTGACTAAGGATTTTTCGAGCCAGTTTGACAGAGAGTTTAGTATCTTGTGGGCATAGTACAAAAGTTTCAATAAAATGTTTGTAGAACTAACAAATGAACTTCAAAACTATTGATGCATCAAAGGTTAAACTTGTAGAGATGTTCAATCTATCCACTCACTTTGCAAATTGACAAGGCATGATATATAAACAAAAACATACTCAGGGAAAATGAAATCTAATCAATGTAGTTACTTGACCATGTTTGTGATGACAGTCAACTATTTGTTCATTGCACAACTAACTGTGTAAAACAAAGATAAAACTAATCAAGTGAACATCAAGAACCGTGAATGCATCAAATGGACTTGCAGGGGTGTTTAGTCTCTACATTCCCTTCACAACAAACAACCTAGAAAATACCTAATACATGATGCCCTGGCACATTTATCATGGGCCCTAAGTAGGTAACCAATAAAATAATGCCAGACAAATGCAGAGTATGGAAATCCTTATAGGCGGTCATCCTTTTACACCAAATCATAGTGGCAACCCTCACAGGCAAGCAGTCCTCCTTTTACACCAAATCATAGTGGCAACCCTTGCATGTAGGCGGTCCTCCTTTTACACTAAATCAAAGTGGCAGCCCTCGCAGGAAAGTGGTCCTCCTTTTACACCAAATCAAAGTGGCAACCCTCACAAGCAGGCGGTCCTCCTAAAACTCTCACCAAATAATAGTTCAAACAATCGCAAGCTCCAACTCCTTCGCGCGCTCCAAGTGAAAACCAAATAATGAAATGAGATAAGATATCTTTTTTCTTTTTAAAGTTATGCCCGTGTTGGTCAAAATTTTGACCAACATGGGCATGGATTAAAAAAAAAGAAATTTTTCTTCTATAATCTGACCAACCTAAACCTTTTTAATTGATGGTTGAAAATTTTGGTAGAAAAATGAGGTCAAATGTAGTAGTGCATGATGACACAAAGTAAGTTAAGATAAAACACATGCTTAGTTTGTGAATTTGAGCCTAAGAATGTTAGAGATGCACTTGAAAATGAGGAATGGATTAAGACCATGAATGAAGAAATTGAATAGATAGAGAAAAATAAAACATGGACATTGCTACCAATACTGAGTGATAAAAATGTAATTGGTACTAAGTGGACTTTTAGAAACAAGTTGAATGATAATGGTGAAGTAACTAGAAACAAAGAAAGACTTGTATGCAAGGGATATGCACAAGAAGAAGGTATTGAATATGGTGAAACTTTTGCACCTATAGAAAGACTTGAAGGAGTCTGAATATTACTTGCATATGCTGCACATAAGGGATTCAAAGTATATCAAAAGGATGTGAAATCAACATTTCTGAATGGAATTCTTGAGGAAGAGGTCTACATAGAACAACCAGAAGGTTTTCTTGATCCAAATAAGAAGAACATAGTATGTAGACTCCACAAAGCATTGTATGGACTAAAACAAGCACCAAGAGCATGGTATGAAAGATTACATGCTTATCTTATTAGTATTCATTTTGTAAGGACAAGTGACAATAGAAATTTGTACATGAAAGGAGAATCTGATGACAATATTTTGATTTCTGAAATTTGTGTTGATGATATAATATTTGGAGGACATGATATGATTTTCAAATCTTTTTCTGATGAAATGAGAAAAGAGTTTTAAACGTCAATGTTTGGATAGATTAAATTATTTCTAGGTTTGCAGATTATACAACAAAATGATGGGATTTTCATAACTCAATCAAAATACATCAAGGAAGTGTTAAAGACTTTTGGCATGGAAGATTCAAAACCAGTAGGCACATTGATAGTGATAGGATGTAAGTTGACAAAAGATGATGAATCAACTGAGGTAAATTGGACACTGTATAGATCAATGATTGGAAAAGTGATGTATGTGGTACATGATAGGCCTGATATAGCACATGCAATTAGGATTGTGGCAAGATTTTCTACTAATCCTAAGGAATCACATATGGTTTTTGTTAAAAGGATTCTGAGATATTTGAAGAAAACTAAAGATTATGGTTTATGGTACACAAATGAAGAAAATTTTAAACTCTGAGTTTACATTGATGCAGATTGGGCTGGAAACATTAATGACCGAAAGAGCACAACTGATGGATCATTATTTTTTGGAGAAAGACTTTTAACATGGATAAGTAAGAAACAAGCATGTATTTGTCAGTCTACTACTGAAGAAAAGTATGTTGTTGTTTATGCTAATTGTTCAAATATTGCATGAATAAAGCAATTGTTGGAAGGAATGAATGAGGTGATCACTGATCCAATGATTATATATTGTGACAACACAAGTGCTATAAACATTTCCAAGAATATGGTGATGCATTAAAAAACAAAGCACATATCTATTAAGTATCACTATTTGAGGGAACAACTACAAGAAAAGAAAGTGAAACTGGAATTTATGAAGTCTAAAGAACAACTTGTTGATATATTTACCAAGCCCTTACTGAAGGACATTTTTGAGTACTTAAGGACTAGACTAGGGGTCTGTCCTTTGTCTATCGGTCACTAAGGTGATCAAGAGGTTGCATCAACCTATATTTTATCATAAAATCATTTATGTTGATGCATTTAGCTCACACTTTAGGATTCCTAAGGTTGTGAAAGATTGTAGAAGCTAGAACAGGGAATTGTATATCAGTACATGAAGGTACTTGATCTAGACTAAACAACAGAGAACTAATTGGCTGTTGAAGAGATGTTTATTTTTATTTTGGCATTTTTTTCAAAGGGAGAGAAATTTATATGAAATATCTGTTGATGAGAACATGAAAAGGGAGAGAGTTTTTCAATGAAAAATCTATCCACTATAGGGAGAGAAAGAATCAAAGAACTAAAGAAGATCAAATCCATAGGGAAAGTCTGCATGGAATATTGTTTGTAGTGATTAAACATATTAAATATCAAGCTAGGGAGAGCTTACCAAGCTAAACATTTACCTATATAGTTGTAGAACTAATGTTTGGTATGGTATGGAATATTTCATATTGTTTGTGTTTCCATCAATACCAAAGGGAGAGATTGATGACTTGCAACTGATTGAATATCTTGATGAACTAAAGGAATAGTGATTAGAGATTACCGAGCCATCAAAGTGATATGTAAGATGATTAAATCAATCAATATGTTGTCATTGATGTCAACTAGTCTTGACTATACTTATCATGTTAGTTACAAACATCTAAACATCTATAGAAGGGAGAAATGGTGAAGAAATGAGCCATCTACATAAGGAAAAGATGGATATGATAGATAAGGATAAGGTATACATTGGGTAACTTATTGATGAGTCTATGGCATTATATTGTTGACTTGAGCATGTTACATTATTCTATTATGAAGAAGAGATCAGAATTGAACAAGTTAATGAGGTCGATAATTAAAGGATTTTGTATACACCGAGTCAGTCTTGTGTATACTGAGTGACAGTAATAACCAAGTTAGTTATCACCGATGCATTCAATTTTAACCGAATATGGATGAAAACATTAAATGTTATAACAACCGATAGAAATTGATGAGCTAGAAATTGCTTATGATTCTGAGCTAATAGATGAAGTTTTTTATAAGATCCATGGCTGACAAAATTCAGAGATGATCAAAGGGAAGAGATTGAAATGTGTTATTAACACATCTGTTGAGGAATCTTGAAGTGACAAAATGGATGAAGAAGATTAAGAAGCAAAATATAATGGCTGATATGAAAATGGTTTACACATCTATTTAAGAGACATGAGATTCATAGTTGAATAATGTCAGATGAATAGAGACTACAAAATATTTCATGTGAAGACATTTTTTTGAATGCATTCCCGATCAAACTAGTTACAAACAAAACCAAGATGAACTACAGGCATAACCAAGTGTCAGAGATATATACACCAAGTGAAGTAAGTTGAAGGATATGATGAAGTGAATTGATTATTGATCAGAAGAGATTTTATGAGCTTAGCATAGATCTGAATACTTGCAAATTGAGTTTTATTTGAATTAGATAACTACTCTATCAGTTTAACCATTGTTACAACAAAATCTCTTAACCGAGTGGACTTAACAATCTTTTGTATCTCCATATGACATTTAAGGAATGTTAATTGTTATGTTGTTGACCCCATCATGAATGCTGGTCAAAAGTTAATTGTTAGTGATAAATCCTTTAACCAGGTCACACCTGATAGTGTGCATTGTAACCTTTAACAAGGTTGGCTCCTAATTGAGCTCACTTCAGAAGAGTGAAATATTTTGGGTTATTGATCCCAGGTGGTTTTTCCCCTAGCAGGGTTTCCACGTTAAATCTTTGTGTTATGTGTTATTTTTTATGATTATTTTTCTATCATACTTTACATGTTGCATATTTGATTAATCAGTAAAGACAGATTTGATGATTACTGGTATTTGGTAAATAAACAAAAAGATAGTTATTTTATCTTACCGAGCTATTTAATTTGTTGAATAAGTTTGAAAAAGTACATCTAAGAATTTGGGACTGTAGGATAACTGACTTAACTGATTAACCCCCCTCTCAATTATCTAACATTTATTTCATATTTGTATGATGCAGAAGGAGTTTGAGAAGTTGCATGGGAATCCAACTTCCTCCAACCATTTCATAACAAATGGTTTGTTAACCTATGTTATGTTATGTGTAGTACCCCTCCATAGTTTTCTTTTCTATTATTCTTGCCAAACTTTGTTAGGCCACTTGTATGTGTGCTTCGTTATTTCAGTTTTATTATGATTTTAGATGTATGTCACTTCATGGTGAATCTCTAATAAATGGATGTTTATTATGACTATGTTGACTCAATATATGTTTTTATTTATGATGATGTTATATTTGTTTTGAAATGTTATTTATAATGATGAATATACTTACCCCATACTTGCATGTGTATGGTGTTCATGTATGCTTTTATATTTATGCTTGATGTGCTTGATGTGGTTGAGGGATGGAGTCATAGTTACTTGCTTGTGAGATCCACATGATTGGTTGATCCCCACCATTGTCTATTATATATCTATATGTATGCACATGCTTATCTCTTATGCAGGTTTGTAGGTACCGGGCATCGACTTCCCTGAATTGTTAGGATGAGTGTGCCCTATCACTAATCTCAATGGTAAAAGAGGGGAGATAATATTCAATTCCAAATCCTAACCTAAGCCAATTATTGTCCTAAAGTAGGGGACAAGATTCTATGTTTCCACCCTTCTAAACTCATCCAATTGGCAAGAGTTTATGCCTATGTCCTAAGTATGAATGTGGGTCCTTAGGTCTTTTTGATTCTTTGATTTGTGGTGTTTGGTGTGATTTCTATATTTAGATTATTCTATTTTTAGTTGTGGAATATCATTTAATTGATAACTAAATAAATGTATTTATTTAACTTAATTATTATTTTATTGTATAGTGGTAGCAATAAATTAATTGTAGACTAATTATATGAAATTATTGAGTGGAGTTGAAATATTTAATTAATGAAAGTTAATTAAATAACCTCACCTTAGAAATATTTAATCATAAATTTAACCCTTGTGCAATTAAAATATATTTATTAAATTAAGGGTTATTTTAGCATGTGTTAATTATGTCAAACTAAATGTTCTAATTTTCAATTATTTAAATGCATTAAGTTGCACATTCATAATTAAATGGAATTGAATTAATAATATTAGTTTAAGTTTGGTTAAGTTCTTTTCAATAAAAGTTTAAGTGAAGAGGAGACTTCAGTTCAACTAAGACTGAATTGTAAACTAAAGTCCATCTTCATGCAAAGATCTCTTGGAGTCGAGTTTGAACTCTTGCATGTGAAAGGAGATTCCTTTATGTATTGTGTAACGCCCCGCCAGGGAACCCAAGAGAATTTAACCTAACATTCTACTAAGTTTCGTGAATAATTTTTTTTTCTAAAGTTAACAAACAAGATAAACAATAGTGCGGAAGCATTTACCATTTACTCACATTGATACAACATCCATCACAGATTACAAGACTCAAGGGTTCCATGATGTAGAATTACTTAAGAACAAAACACAACTAAAGAACTAACATCAACAAAAGATTTCATAACTTATAAATTACAATTACATGATAATAATAAATACAATCCTCATGGACATCCATGACAACTAATAAACTGACATCCACTGCACATGTCGCAGGGTATGTAATAATAAATCCAACTATGATAATACAATGTCTAGATTAGGTATCACATGTGATACACTAATACAGGATACAATTAAGAAGATATGAAAGAAGCATCAATGAAACATCATAAGGAAACCATCTACAGAGTCACCATCAAGCACCGGCACTAGGACATCGAATCTCAAATGGTAAAGAATCACTACCACCCCTCTGTGTAGAACCATAAAGGCCTACCCCACCATGCTGAGGAGATAAACACAAACCCCAATCAGATAACCAATACAAAACAATGTGACTGCAGTGGCTCCCATTATAAACCCCATAATAACTGAGAGTTCCAAAAATGCTTAGAATAAGACAAAACTATATTCCCCCATTCCGCTACAAAATGTTCATCATAGAAGCACGATACCTAGTGAAAATTTACTAATAGACCCCAAGCTTATCCTCTTGACAAGAACTACAGAATTTTATGATCAGAATCTAAACCACCTCTTACTATAGCATAAAACTATTGACAACTATATGAATAACTAACACTTGAGACCGACACGCAGCTATACATGGCTATACTCAACATAAACTTCATGGTAACCAATACTCAACTCTCAGAAACCCAACTCAACAGGCTCCTATACAAAGAAGAACATCTTGCAAACCTCAAACAATGACATAACAGAATTTCCCATTCCCAACGACTCAGAGCTCGACCAAAAGACTAAAAAAAACTGCATTAACCATACCAGAATTTACCAAATACTAAGAGGTCTCAAGATACTCAATATTTCACTATTCACCCATAACTATGACACAAATCACAATCAAAACTAAAACCACAAAACTCTAGACTCGACAAATCGTAGAGTCTTGCTTACAAGCAATGAATAGACCCCCCCCCCCCCCCAATTTTATCCAACAAAACCGAATACACAACACAACAGGAATAAAATCTTCCAGCATTGATTCCCAACTTTCTTTTCCCCAAAACACACAACAGACTAAAGCATGTAAATCACAGAGACCGAAGAGACTGCAATGAACATAATAAAGAAAAGCATTTGCAATACACATATGAACTAATTCCTTATAAAATGAATGGAGAAGTGAAACATTACAACCCATATATTCTCTGGTGCTAAATTTGAAAAGAAATAAGAGATAAGGAAGAAAATGCCCCTACCTGAAACACAGAGTGAGGGTGTTCAAACTTGCATAATGAAATCCACAATCTATGCTCCCGTACTAGCGAGCTACTCCAGAAACAACCTTTGCATAGCAATGGAATAGAGCACACTGTGACAGAGCTCGATTCACAAGCACAAAACTCAAATAGTGTTTCCAAACTATAAGCTCGAAGATCAGAAATGAAACCGTGATATACATAATGGAGAATCCCATTATTAATGTACAGATATGAAACCATTTTTCCCTCGAAGCTAAATAGAATAACCCCATTCTCGCAACCATTCCAGGTATCAAAACACATTTCCTCATAATTTAAAACCCTTACCAATGCAAATGGTAGACAGCAAACTGAAGTAATCAATTCCAGTATGCATGTCGTAGCTGCATTAATTTCCAACTTATCCTTTACTACCACTTCCACTCAACAATTCGACAGTTGTCACTGCAGTACCAGTACTAACCAAGAACCCCCAAAGAAACATGCTTTAAAATTAAATCACACATGGACATAACATTCAAAATCCCAATGCACATTCGACTCATTGCAAAACAAATATTTTAACAAAGTGAGGTTAGTATGTCAAATCCATATTAGGTCTTATGACATGAAAACCTTAGGAAGTGCTTCAAAGCCAAAGCCTAGGTTAGAGAAATTACTAACCCCTAAGCCTGTCTTACCATAATAACATAGAATGTTAGGGTAATACTAACACCTCTTTCTAACTTTTAACACATAACTTTACCACTAATTCATTCATTCTAACACTTCTACTAACTTATTTCTCTTTTAATTTCCATTCCATTTAACAATAAACATCATAATAATTAAAATTATTTCAACAACTAACATTAACTATATAATTAATAATATTTTCCTTAACAAATATAGACTATCTTAACATCAAAAATTTCCATTAATGAAATCTTAATTGCAGCATAGGAATTCCCCTTCCCATTTAAGGAATGAGTTTTTTTTTAAACTTATAAATAATCATCTCCTATAAGAACACAAATTTCCAAAGTACCTAAAAGTAATAGAGAAAACTAATAGCTCATAAAAATTAGAATCTGCAACTGTTTTATTAAATCAAATAAATCCAACACTATAATCTAACAAAAGATTAACAACTACCTACCAGGTTAAATGTTCATAAACTGTCAGAGATATATAGATCAAAATCTAGACAAAGCTATGATCCAAATCACAACCAAAAGAGTCTGGACATAAATAAATCTGAACCAAAACATGAATTCACACTAGAAGAACTATATGAAGCTGCAGAATCAGAAACCAAGCTAGAAGTAGATAGGGGCATGACACCCTCCCCCACCAACCTAGGCTTACTCCTAGAAGACTATAAACAAGTGAGGATGTGCTGCTTTCATTGCCCCTACATCTTCCCAAGTAACCAATGTGTCATCACTGAGATCCCATAATACTTTTACCTGCTCGACCTTGCGACCTCTAAGGTTTAGTTCTCTTTGTCAGATAATCTACAGTGGTTCTAACATCAATTGACCATCTACCACCTGTATGTCATTCCAATTCAAAATGTGAGCAATGTCAGGAATATACTTCCTCAACACAGATACATGGAATACATCATGGATTCGTGAAAGACTGGGAGGCGAGGCTAGTCTATAAGCAACTAGACCAATACGTTCCAAGATCTCAAACGGTCCCACAAACTGTGGAGATAGTTTAGATCCCTTACCATACCTAATAGGACTCTTCCGAGGCCTAACCTGGAGAAATACCTTATCCCCAACCTCAAACTGACGCTCAATCCTATGCTGATCAGCATATTTCTTCTGCCTGTTCTATGCTGTGGAAAGATGCTCTCTGGCACATTTTACCTATTGCTCCAAGTCTTGAAGCATCTCAGGACCTAAAATAATTATGTCCTCAAGATTATCCTAGCTCAAGGGTGTTCTGGATGGTCTCCCGTACAGGGCCTAAAAAGGAGCCATACCAATTGAGCTATGATATCCATTATTGTACGCAAACTCTACAAGGTGAAGATACTCTTCCCACTTACTTTGTCTATCCATAACATACATCCTAAGCATGTCTTCCAATATCTGGTTGACACGCTCAGTCTGTCCATCAGTCTCAGGATGATATGCTGAACTAAAATTCAGCTGAGTACCCAATTCTTGCTGCATAGATCTCCAAAGTGAAGATGTAAAGACTGGATCCCTTTCAGATATGACCTTCTTAGGAATACCATGCAAGCAGACAACTTGCTCCATGTATATCTGTGCTATAGATGCAGCATTGTAAGAAGACCTTACTGGAATGAAGTGGGAAACTTTAGTTAACCGATCAACTACAACCATAATTGCATCGTGACGCCTGGCTGTAAGTGGTAATCCCACTATGAATTCAATGGATATAGTATCCCATTTCCATTCTGGTACACTATGAGACTGCAACAAACCCGTTGGATGTTGATGCTCCGCCTTCACTCTCTGACATTCCAAACATCTAGCCACAAAGTCTGCAATATCCCTCTTCATGCCTGGCCAGTAATAGTGTTGTCTGAGATCGGCATGCATCTTCTTCACACCAGGGTGCGCTAAATATGGTGCCTTATGTGCTTCAATCATAACTAGATCCTGAAGATCCCTAATCTCTGGCACGTAAACACTACCTCGATACCTCATGAGTCCATTAGTGCTGATAGAGTAGCCTTCAAAATGACCCTCTAACAAACTACCACTGTCAATCACTGTTTTGACATCCAAGAACCAAGGATCCGAAGATAAGTTTTGAAGTATTCTATCCTTAAGATCCACTGTGAGGGTTAATGAAGAAAGTTCGTGACATCTTCTGCTAAGTGCATCAGCCAATTTTTTTTCCTTACCCTGCACGTATTTCACTACAAAATCATATTCACACAAAAACTCCATCCATCAACATTGACGAGCATTAAGATTGGGTTGTGTGAATAAATACTGAAGACTTCTATGATCTGTATGCAACTCAAAATGCTGACCTAATAAGAAATGTCTCCACTTGGTCAATGCATGCATCACAACTACAAGCTCCAAATCATGTGTAGGATAGTTGACTTCATGATCCTTCAATTTCCTGGATTCATAAGCAATGACTCTACCATCCCGCATCAACACTATTCCTATTCCATCCAATGAAGCATCCATGCAAACAACAAATGCCTTGGATGGATCAGGTACTGCTAGCACTAGTGCACTAGTTAAGCATCCCTTGAGACTCTGAAATGCTTCTTCACACTCCTTTGTCCAAAAGAATTGCTTCCCCTTTCTCTAAAGAGATGTGATAGGATGAGCTATTCGAGAGAAATTAGCTACAAATCTTCTATAGTAGCTAGCTAATCCCATAAAGCTTCACACTTCTAAGACATTGGTAGGCACTGACCACTCAACAATTTCCCTAATCTTGGCCGGATCCATAGCTATTCCCTCTCCAGTGATGATATGATCAAGATAGCAAATCTCAGTTTTGAAAAACTCACACTTCTCGAGATTTGCAAAAAGCTAGTTCCTGTGGAGACATTCAAAAACTAGTCTCAAATGCTACTCATGCTCTACAAAGGAATCTGAATACACAAGGATGCCATCCAGAAACACCACAATGAAATTGTCAAGGAAAGTTCTGAATACACCATGCATTAGGCTCATGAAAACTGATGGTGCATTTGTTAGTCCAAAAGGCACTACTGTGAATTCATAATGCCCGTATCTGGTATGAAAAGTTGTCTTGTGGATATCAGCTTCTTGAATCCTTAGTTGATGGTATCTAGATTTGAGATCAATTTTGGAAAACACCTTAGCACCCTTCACTTGATCAAACAAGTCATCGATGCATGGCAAAGGATATCTATTCTTGATGGTCACTTTATTCAGCTACCTGAAGTCTATGCACAGCCTTAAAGAACCATCCTTCTTTTTGACAAAGATAATAGGTGCTTCCCAAGGTGAGACACTTGGTCTTATGAGCCCTTTTTCAAGCAATTCCTCAAGTTGAACCTTCAGTTCTACTAATTCTTGAGTGGTCATTCGGTAAGGAGTCTTAGAAATAGGCTCAGTACCAGGCAAAAGATCAATCTTGAAATTAGTTTCTCTTTTAGGAGGAATTCCCAGAATCTCTGTAACAAAGATATCTGAAAATTCCTTCAAAATTAGATGATCTAAGTTGGTACTAGAAGAGACTGGTTCATCAAAATCATTGATAGAAATAGAAAACAGTTTGCATCCCATACGCAAGCACCTCTTGAGTTGTTTGGCAGAAATGGTTCTAACAAAAATTGGTCTCTTAATACCTAAAATGAACTTGGCTGTTCCAAAATCATCAATACATCTGATGATCTTTTCTCTATAATCAATGATAGTTGAAT
Organism: Chamaecyparis obtusa; assembly: GCA_027943335.1. Classification (NCBI taxonomy): domain Eukaryota; kingdom Viridiplantae; phylum Streptophyta; class Pinopsida; order Cupressales; family Cupressaceae; genus Chamaecyparis; species Chamaecyparis obtusa. The sequence continues at coordinate 545,733 of BSBK01003646.1, forward strand.
GCTAATCCAGCCAATCCATTCCTAAAATAACATCATACGAACCCAAAGGAATAACTCTAAGGCTAACTGAAGTAGTAAAAGCCTTAAGTCGAATCTTACAATCTACAGCCACTAACCACATTTCTACCTTAGATCCTGATGCCAACTCAACTTGCCATGCCAACTTAGCTTTATTTACAGGAATACCACATTGTTTAACCAAATTTGAAGAGATAAATGAGTTGGTGGCCCTGGAATCGAACAAAATGGAAATTTTCTTACCTTGGCAATTACCTTTTGTTTCGATTACGGTATTCTGATGATCAGCTTACCTTTGATCCATGGTAGTGAATATTCGGTGGTTCCTTCTAGAATCACCTACAGTGGCCTCAGAACCTGCTACTTTAGATCTACCTTGGTTGTTGCCACGAAGGGGACAATTCCACTGAAAATGACCCAACTGTCCATAGTGGTAACATTCCACCCCTCTCTTGATACTCTTATTCTGCATTGAGTTTGCTGGAGAAGGTACATTGCTCTACTACCCACTTTGAGAAGACAAAAAGGACTTGGGCTGCTCAGGTACTTTGAAACTCTTGTTAGACTTAGAGAACTTTTCAAACTTCCTCTTCATGAACTTGCCACTAGAGCCACATGATGCTGCCCTTGAATTGCCTTGAGAAAATTTATGGTTCTTGCTACTACTCAGAGCAAGAGGATTCACTGTACTCTTGATCACACTTCCACTGAAACCTGACTTCATCTTAGTCAATTTAGCTTGATTCGAGGCTTCTTGCATAGTTTTAGGCTTGAAAGTATGCGCTTCTTCTCTGATTTTGGGATTTAATCCCCTAATAAAATGTTGTACTAATGGCTTTTCATGTTCAGCCCAACCGGAGTACTTCTTCAACTCAAAGAATCTCCTCTCATACATATCCACTGTAGCATTACCTTGAGAGATATTGAAAAATTCCTCAGATCTAGCCTGCTGCCAGTATTCTAACATGAACCTCTCACGGAACCTTTCAATGAACAATTCCCAAGTGACTTGAGAAATATTGACTCCAAGACGCTCTAGTTCCATGTTCCACCATATGGAAGCAAAGGATCTAAGCTGCATGACAGTCCAGTGAACTCTAACATTACTCTGATAATCATGGAGTATGAAACATCTTTCGATGTTTAGCAGCCATGCTTCAACAGTGGTACCTTCCTCGATTCCATAAAAAATAGGTCCTTTGAACTTAGAAAGGTCCTTCAACTGAGCCCTTGTGACAAGATCCTCAGCTACTGCTAGGTTTGCATTAGGAACTTGAACAACATTAGCATTTTCTCCCCCAACAGGAACATTGTTCCTTGCTTCAATATCATCAAGTCTATCAAGTATCTATTGGAGAACTTCATCTTGAGGTTCTCCTTGATCACCTTGATCAACTCCAAGCTCTCCTTGGTGACCATGCCCTCTTCCATGGCCACATCCTGGACGTCTGCCCCTACCTCTACCAACACCGGCATCAACTGGGTCACCACGCCCATGGGCACCTCTTGTGATAGGAGGCATGTTTAAGACCTTAAATAATAAAAAAGAAATAAAATCATTAACGGAAGCAAGGAGATATAACCCCTTTTCTAAACCCTGAGCCCCTAGTGTTCAAACCATGGCTCTGATACCAAATGTAACACCCCATAAGAATAATCTATAAAAATGATAAACCTAAAGTAAATCAAATAACTTAACCAGAAAAACACAACTTTTTTTTTTTTTTACAAGATACAAATTAGCACCAAA